>CM077259.1:13252456-13602456 GCA_039654775.1 Spinibarbus caldwelli
TAATAGCTCGGCAACAATGGAGCTAAAGAACAGCCTGCGGGCCAAGTAACACAGCCATAATTGAAACGGCTAATTCGCTGTCATCAAAAGAAAGAAAAGCCCATGTGCTTGCAAGTCAACATGAAAGCAACAGCTGATAGATCACAATAACCAAGAAAACGATTCCCATTTCTTCTAAATGACTAGGTTAAGGAAGAGTTACAAAACTTTTATTTAAAAAAACACAGGCACAGTTGCATATATGTGTGATTGCAATGGCAAAGGCGCATGCCAAGCTGCTGGATAGTGTACAAGGGGTCTTGCTGTGTTAGCCCTGTCTCAGTCTACTGAGCTAATGAAGTCAAGTGAGGTCCACTGGCTGGGCCCTCTGGAGAATAACACACAGACTTAATCAGCTTGGGCCAGGCACTTCGCCTTGCTAATGAGAGTGTTCACACAGTCCCCAAGTGTACGTGTGCACGTATGCATGTGCGTGGACAGTTCAATTCACCCAGCTTTGCCCAAACAGGTAGGTAGAAAAAAAGAGCCAGCTTTTTATCCATTTTGCGTCTGTTGAAAGTTACTTCATCTCAGGTTGTTGACCTTGTGTTTGTCTGGAGAACTGCAAAAGCTGCAGATGGTTAAAGCTACAGATCAAAAAAAAAAAAAAAAAAAAGAAGCAGAATAGCCTACATTGAAGAAGCTAGTCAAATTAGTGAGAAGCCAACATGGACAAGTTGCATAACATCCTGGAAAACTATGAAAAATTAACTGATTATAATAATTATATAAAATATTTTTGAATATATTTTAAATGTATAAAAATCTGAAATGTATAAAAATAAATGTAAAAAAATATTAAATGTATATAAAATTATTTTATTAAAAATACAGCAGTCTGAGCTACAAATAATCTCTGAATAGCCTACACTGAAGTAGTTAGATAAATTAGAGGCCAACATCAATAAGTTGCATAAAAAAAAAAAAAAAATTAAAAAAAAATTGCCATGCAAAGAGGTAATTATAATTATAAAATATTCATTATATGTATAATTATATTTTAAATATATAAAAATACACATACACAGACCAAAAAAAAAAAACATTTTAAAAATATAAAATGTGTGTACAATTATTATATGTATTGTTGTAGAAGGTGTAGGAAATTTAGCACCATAAAACAGTATTTAAAAAAAAAAAAAAAAATTAAAAAAACTATAAAAGAGTATAAAAAAAGTTTTTAAATGTTATATTAATACAATGGTTGTTGACCTCTAACAGCTACAGTCAGTTAAGCAGCAGATTAAAAAAAAATATTTAAAAAGTTAAAAGTACGGATGATATATGCCAAACAGCCTATGCTGATCTGTAATCCCAGCGAAAAGCTTTGCCTCCCGTTTCAAAAATGGATCAAAATATGTCCCTTGGCTAGCCTACCCAGACCACGCTCTACACTCTTTGAAGTCACAAGGGAAGCTCACATAACACTAATAGCCTAGTCGTGCTCCAAATGGCTGAGTCATTTTTTTCCCCCCTTTTTTTGCTCCAGTGCTGTCTCACTACCCAGCAGCTCCCAGACCATGTTGACCTTAAACCTGAGAAAAAACACACACACGCACTTTTCTATTATCAGCCTCTCACCGCAATGCACTTCCACCCAATCTCCAGGACGTGAGGCCTCAAAAGCCCCAGAAGAAAAAAACCCCTACAAAACAGCCACCACAACCGCTGCTGTCAGACAATAATTTGAAAAAAGACAACACAGGAAAGAAAAAAAAAAAAAAAAAAAAAACTGGCGCAAGATTCACTGTACATACTGTACCCTGGGCTGTGGCAGGCAGCCCAGACTGGCGCCCTGCCAAGTCCACGATAAAACAAACAGAGACGGCGTGCACCAGCCGAGAAGAGCGAGGGGGGGTGTGTGCGTGTGACTGAAATGGTACACCACAATACACACGACATACCTAATACCATTCTTCAGCACCTTCTCCTGAAGCCGAGGGAGCGGAGGAGGTGGAGGGCAAAGCCACTTGCTTGGTGTCACTGATAAAAATCAAACCGCTCAGAACAGGAAGGATAAAAACAGAAAGTTTGCAATGAAAGAACAAAGCAACAAAAAAACAAAACAAAACAATCAAAGAGCCGTACCGTGTCTCTGCCTCTCTGCCACTGTCTGTGTCTATAAAAGTGTTTCCACTGAAAAGCTTGAGCATTACACAAGAGTGAAGCTCTCAAGAGCCAGACTGCTACAAACAAAAACCAGGTTAGCGCTGTGTGTCAAGCATCGAGCATATGAACGTTAAAACTGTTTTGTTCTAAGGGTTTTTTTGTGTTCTGTTTTGATGCACTAAAAATAAGCCGCCTCGCAATGCTCGCTTATTCCGCCTGTTGAGGGAGGCTGTCTGGGGCTGATTCTTTTGGTAGAGATCTTAAGGAATTATGACTGGTTCTTCTGCCGTTTTAAATGCAAAACTGCTATCGTGATTACTGACATTTTTCATTTTTGGCTCAACTTTACGAAGGTGATGTAAATTTAGGGAAAAAACAGAAACTGTATGTGGTGGAGTGCTTAATGAACATGGCCCATGTGCGGATCCCATCATCACATGTCTTCTGGTGTTTTCCATCAGGTTTGTTTTAGATATCGGAGATCAGTTCAGAAGGGAGCACTTCAAAACAACTGATTCTGATATGAAAATTGGCTTTAAGTAAAATAGCTTATTCTTATAATCATTTTATGAAGATGAAGGAGGGGGATTAGAAGAAGCTGATGATGATAGTTGATGATGATGATGATAGGTGGAGTGAAGAAGAAATGCAGGGGAAGAAGCAGCAACAGCAAAAGAAGAGGAAGAAGAACAGAGGATGGTAAATAAGTAAAAAGAAGAAGCAGAAACAGCAGCAAAAGATGAAGTAATAGACGAAGAAGCAGAAGCAGCAGGAGAAGAAACAGCAGCAGCAAAAGAAGAGGAAGAACAAGAGCAGAGGAAGAGTAAAAGCAGTAGCAGAGGAAGATGAGTAAGTAAAAAAGCAACAAAAACAGCAGTGGAAAAGGAAGCAGCAGCAAAGGAATAAGCAATAGATGAAGAAGCAGCAGCAGGAGAAGAAGAGCAAGAAGAAGAACAGAGGAAGAGTAAAAGCAGTAGAAGAGGAAGATGAATAATAAGCAACAAAAACAGCAGAGGAAAAGGAAGCAGCAGCAAAGGAAGAAGCAATAGATGAAGAAGCAGAAGAAGCAGCAGCAGCAGGGGAAGAAGCAACAGAAGAAAAAGTAGAGGAAGAAAAGAGCAGAGGAAGAGTAAAAGCACCAGCAGAAGATGATGAACAATTAGAAAAGCAACAAAAACAGCAGTGGAAAAGGAAGCAGCAGCAAGAAACAGGAACAGGTGAAGAAACAGCAGGATAAGCATCAGCAGCAACTGATGAAGCAGCAGAGGCAGAAGAAGCAGCAGAAAAAGATGATGAGGAAAATGAGGAAGCAGAACAGGACCAGGAAGAATCACGTGGTACAAGTTCCAAAAAAAAAAAGCAGCATTGTTGTTTGAGAAAATGAGATTTGAGACTACGTTTAAAGCTGAGGACACTTGAGCTGCAGCGACCGACATTCGGACTACAGTAAACTCCCGCAGTAATCCAGAGAGGGTAAAGTGTGAGGCCCCGCAAACACTAACAACACATCAAATGGTACTCAGTCCTTCTGTTTGGAGAGTCACTGAGCAAGTCAGTGGCTTTACAAAGGCCTTTTTGAAGCGTTCTCTAGCCCACAGTCTCATGCAACCCAGCTTCTGAGCTCAGGATTATCCGCAGTCATATTATCCAAACTGCACAAGCCAGTCTCCCATAAGGATTTCTGGATTACTATAATGACACGGAACATACTTTCGCACGAGTACAGGTGTCTCTGCGGGTCAGTGCGGAGTACCAAACAGAGGTATTCATCGGAGTTCAGACTCAGCCTCTTTGTCTCATCGCAGAACAGCTCTCATAAATGTCACCATGCAGTACATGCTCCGTGGGCTGCCATTATGAGCGCACGAGTACTACAATATCTCCACAGAGTCTGTTATTGAACATGCATCTTGGGATTTGAACAGCCTCTAAAATAAACATTAGATATTTCCTTAGAGCAGCGTCTGCCATGCTGAGTCGTGCATGAATTGAATTGGGCGGCCCAGCGTGAGATGTCACTCATCTCTCCACTCCACGTTTTTAAACGTCCCTGCAAAAAGTCAATCTCATCTCACTATATGAAGATATTGACTTCCAAATATTCCACCGGTGCGAGGCGGAAAGTTGGAAAGGTTTGGTGCTGTAATCTGAGGTTTTTTAAACTAATCTAATCTAATCTAAACCCCTAATTACTGTGGAATCAATTACCTCTGCACAGCACTCGCTCTTAATTATCATAAACCCGAGTGTGCTCGATAGGGGGGCAAAAAGTAGACAAAATTTGACCATTGTGCATATCTGCTGTGCGGTAAGGACTTTGGCTTCTCTGGCCTGTGAATTTGGCAATCGCAGAGGGAGGTGAAGGGAGATTCCTGTTGGCCTGGGCTGGAAACCTGGAGTCCCACTGCTTTTATAGACTCTATATAAACCAGATTCACTACAGACCAAGAAAGAGCACTTCTCTTTTAAAGACTCTCCTCTCCAGGAAAAAACAAAACAAAAAAAAAACATCAAAAATCAACTGGAAACAAATGTAGATATTCCAGGATTTTATATAGTATAGATAGAAATATACCACTGTTCAAAAGTTTGGGGTTAGTAAGACTTTAGTAAATTAATGCTTTTATTCAGCAAGGATGCATTAAATTAATCAAAAAGAGGCAGTAAAAACATTTATAATGCTACTAAATATTTTGACCTGTTCTTTTCAAGCTTTTTTTTTCATTCATCAAAAAATCCTGAAAGAATGCATCTTGTTTCCACAAGAATATTAAGCAGCACAACTGTTTTCAATCATTTTTGAAATATTTCTTGAGCACCAAATCAACATATTAGATTGATTTCTAAAGGATCATGTGACACTGAAGACTGGAGTAATGATGTGGAAAATTAATTTACAAATCACAGGAATAAATTACATTTTAGAATATGTTAAAATACAAAAAAAGGAATTATTTAAATTGTAATAATATTTCACAATATTATTGTTTTTTTTCCTGTATTTTGACCAAAATAAATGCAACCTTGATGAGCATAAGAGTATTTTTAAATACCAACCCCAAACTTAGGTAGTGTAAGTAGTGAAAAAAAAAAATAAATAAAAAAAAGAATATATATATATATATATATATATATATTTTTTTTAATTATTAAATGTTTTAAATTATGTAAAATTACTTATATTATAATATAATATAAAATTATATAAAATTATCTGATGATTGCAATTCAATTCTTCTTCCTGTCATTCCAATTCAACTTTCAAATGCATGAACTGAAAGTGAGAATTCAGTATTTTGACCAACTCTTAAAAATAAGCATCCTTATTAGTGATGTTACCTGAGTGAGACAGCAAGTGCATCCTTAGGCGCAGACTGTCTAGGAAGCGTTTTCCACAAAGCTCGCATCCGTAGGTCTTCATTCCGCTGTGCAGCTTCCTGTGGGGAGAAACAGTACAAAATAACATCAGCCAACACCATTTATGTCACTCGCACAAAAACCAGGAAAGCACCTGGGTATACTATGAGATTCGATTAGCGTGCTAAATGGCAAAGACAGAATAGCATAATTTTACTTCCCACCACACAAGTCCTACCACTCCTCTTACACCAGATAACAAGACAAAGGGTATTAAAACCAGGGCCCTGTTTTTGGGAAATACTAAAGTGAGGTTTGTAAAACCGCTGTTTATCTTGAGAGAGGAATAAACCATTGTTTGCAACCACTTGAAGCTAAACTTGCACACCTCCCTGTCCATCAAACACTTCAGCTGATTATTCCCATATTATCACACGATCGTATATATATATATTTAAGCCTGTAACTAGATGTCATGAAATGCCTTGAAAGCGAAAAATTATCAATGGCACATGAGGTTTCAAAGTCCTATTGTCCATTCATTCAGTTCCCCAAGCGGAGATGAAGGAGCCCTTTATCTAAACAGGAACATATAGATGGCCATGAGTCCCCAGATAAGAGTGACTTTAACGGCTGAATTTGGCTGCAGGGTCCATTTCAAACAGGGGTCAACTTTTCATGAGGCTAAAAGAGAAACATTTGTTCTCTTAAATTATGACATCTCTGAGTATTGGGGAAAGATTAACCCAACAGAATGGAGTCACACTAATCACGAGTCAAGTGGACTTTCAAAGCAGCGGCACAATTAATGTAGGTAAGTGTCTAAAACACTGTGGAAGAAATCTACATGTTGTCAATCCAATCAAGTTTTAAATCACCCACATGTAGCCTGAAACATCTACTTTATCAATAAATATATACAAAATAAAAAAGTGATGAAAAACAACTAAGTAGTTAAAAAAAAAAGTCTTTTTCCCTTTGGTCATGTCTTATCTCGCCTAAGGCTCCAAGTCAGGACAGCCACATGGAGCCCCATTTAGTACAGGAAGAGACAAAGATCTCCTTTTGTTTCACTGTCCTTTGGATTAAGCCTGAAACCTGGTGCAGACTGGCTATAAGTGTATTTACCATTTCTACCATTAGCATTCTGCTTTGGCTCTTACCCATGTGTGGATTCAAATCAACTAGTGAATGCACGTGTGACTTTCTCAGGCTTGAAAACAAAAGATCGAGCATCTGCATCTTTTCAACCGCACTAATCCTCAGATGCATCGCATCCGATTGCTAATAAGCAAGTAGAAGCAATCGAAAGTCAACATTAGTGAATGAACAAACTCAGGTTGGTCACAGCCACTCGTTAAGAATATGAAACTCAGTCACGGCAGGTAAGTGGTTTTATGGGTTGCGGTGGAGCGACGAGCTGCTCAAAAGTACAAGGTTTGTAAGAATGCCGCAAGAACACTGGCAACTTGCTGCGAGTGGTGAACTGAATTGGTTTTTATTAGCATGCTTACAGCATTTGGTAATTGTTTCCAGAGTGGTAATTAGCTCATTGTTTGCACTTTAGTGCCAAATGTATACATCTTTAATGAGAAACAAAGATGTGTACTTTCTTCACTTTCTATTCGTACTAGATAACGTGCACTGCAAAAGGCAGGTTTTCGTTTCTTTAAACTGTGTCATTTTCATGCTAGTGAAATCCGTAAGCTGTTTGGTTCAATTGATTCTTTGGTACATTCTTCTATAAAGACGCACTAACCAAAAACTATTTTTATCAAACAAGCCCTCGTTTCTGTTTGAAGTTGTGAGAATCAGCGTCACATGCTGGGTCGTAATGATTTAAGCTTTTATTCTCTGTTCTTATAAACAAGAGCTGGCAGAACATGGAAATAGTGGCAAGAATTATGAAGCAAGGAAGTGTGGTTTAACCTCAGCGAGAGAGAGAAAAAAAAGCACCAATGGAAAACCATTTGGGGGTTGAGAATCGCAAAAAAGAGACTTCAGAAAATAAACAAAAGAGGGGGGGTGAGAGAAAACTTGCAACGCATCCAAAATCCTGATGGCTGTCTTCTAGATGGGGATTGTGGAGACCCAACAAACAAAGAGAAGAATGAAGTAGCAAAGCCCTTTGGCAAGCTGCAAGTAATTAAAAAGGCCTGTAAACGCCTTCCAGGATAAAGGGCACTTCAAAAGACAGGCGGGCGAGTGAGCGCGCGAGGGGGAGCTGGGAAAAGCCAGGGGTCTGTGCACCTTTGGGATCTGGGCTAATGCGGCACAATACAGAGATACTGTAGGGGGAACACTCAAAGGCCTTTGTGTGCCTTCAATCTAGCCATTGTCTCTCTCCTGAGGTCTGAGGAGAGCGCGCTTCCACTGATTAGAGACTGACAGAGAGCGCATACTGTCGGAGTGACCCTCCGAGGCCTGAGGGGACATTTGAGAGGTGATAGAAGGCAGACTGGCTACTGGAGGCAGCAAGGACTTTCACTATATATAGTACATTAGAATAAGAGACTTGTGCAGTCATCAGAACTTTTACTACTTTAACAAATATCACTTTGAATAAGGGTTGCGCAATATATCGGCAGCAGGATTGTTAGATAAAACTATAAAAAGAAAAAAAACTTTTGTTACTTAAAATAAATGCCAAATGAAAATATGTATATTTCAGAAAATTAACAAGACAATATTTCTCATTTTCATTAAGCTTAACTTGATATACTAAAATAGCTAAAAACTATTTAATTGTATATGATTATTTCCCCTATTTTTAAAATTGGATTACCTTTGCCGTCATCTAATACTCACTTACAATTAATCTTTAAAGAACACTAATAATTCTAATCTCTAAATGAATATCCATTTTCATACTGTACTGTCATACTTTCATGTGATGCCTAAATTAATTTGTAGTATTTAAATTTTAGCTGTAGTGCTTAACTTTTAATTTAAAGACAAAACAGTGCCCGTCATTTAATTTTAATTTTTATTTTTTGATTTAAAGACAAAATAGTGTTGTTATATAGTACTGATCATATAGATTGGTAGTCAGTAGTATTGGTCATATATTGGTTGTTAGCTATACCATGAAAATAAATATCAGAACATCAGTATCTACCATCGTGCATCCCTAGTTCCAATCCTACTGAAGAGTATTTTTGCGTTTGATTTTACCTTGATTGAAGCAGTCAGGTGTTTACATGCAATACCATGGTTTGCTTAAAATCAGAGGGAGGTAATTAGTTTTATCTGTGCTTCATTTTTACAGGGCGACCCTGGATATGACATGCTCAAACCTGCTTGTGGAGCGCAGCAACAGTCCTATCGTAAAGGCAAAGTCGCTGGGGCACCTGCCCCTGCAATTACTACAACTTCTATTTTCTGGACAACCAGAAGTAAAGCCTCTGTAGATTTTATGGGACATATATGCCCCTGCACCCCACCTCTTCAAGACACACACACCTCGTATGTGTGAACTATGGCAGTTCCTTTTCCCCTCAGGCCTCTCCAACCAGCTGTGCACTGGCTTTGCCACAGAAACTGTAGATGGTGTGTGAGAAAGCAGAAGAGAAAGGGGAGGGGTGGCACTCTGTGTGCCTGAAACAGACTGACTGTAGTCATTAAGGAAGCAGGCATAAAACTCTCAAGCCATTTACTCAGTTAATAAGCGACTTTGTCTAACAGTCAGTTTTGACAATGGCAATAAATTTTAAATTTATGTCAACAAAACATATGCTGAACACCTCATTTCAATGCCGGAGTGGCGTGCTGGCTCGTAAATCAGCCCTATGTTTGAAACCCGAGTAGATTACGGGCCTGTGTTATTGAGCTGTTAGAGCCTGGCCCATATAAACCTGAACTTTCTCACTCCTGAGTGGACCCCAGGCCGTACATCATAGCTAGGAGTTCCCCTGTCAGTGTGGCCCACTCGCTGCCACCCAGCAGGCCGGAAACCTCAAAAACACTAGGTATTAAAGGCATGCGTGTAGGTAAAATTACAGATTTTCAACAATGACAATAGTTGGATGCCTGAAATGACTACCTGACTGATCAGGATAGTTCACCCAAAAATCTAAATTCTATCATTTACTCACCCTGATGTTGTTCCAAACCTGTGAGACTTACTTTTTTCTGAGACACAAAAAAGAAGATATTTTAAAGACTGTTGGTAACCAAACAGCTTTGGTGACCATTGACATCCATTGTATGGCCAAAAAATCCTGACATTTCTCAAAATATCTTCTTTTGTATTCCACAGAAGAAAGTAAGTCAAACCAGGTTGGAAATGATATGGAGGTGAGTAAATTATGACAGAATTTTTAGTTTTTGGGTGAACTATGCCTTTAAGGTAACTCTGACCCTTATTGGACACATTAGGGAGTGTTTTCTTAGGGAGATGTCCTTGCATTTAAAAAAGGCTAATTAGAGAGCATTCAAAATCAGCATGAAATGCGCAACAACTTCCAAAGATGTCTGAATATCTGAATGTGTATGGCTTTTCAGAGAGGGTTTAACCATTTGAAGTGCACCACATTTTCAGCAAACTTAGGTGGCAATATTGCACCTGAATGCTTAATCCACCTGTCAAAATAATAGAAAAAAAGATGACAAACACAGTGTACCTACTACTATAGAACAAATTTATGTCAGTGGACATGACAGAAGAAAGCAGGAAAAGTTAGCTCACCAGTGTAGTTTTTTTGGATTCTGCAAAAAAAAAGACTGCAGCAAGTGCTGATCAAAAGTTAATTATTTTTGTGCACTTTTGTACAGTTACAAACTCTTCATCTCTACCTCCCTACTTTTGTATTTTGAATGTCTATCAGCCAAAAACAAAAACACTAGCTAAAAACACACCCACAAAAAATAATACATGTGACTGATAGAATATTGCTATTGTAGCCACACAATATTTTGGCCACAATAATCATGTTCTGAAAATCTGATATTGTGACAGCACTACAGTATATCAAAACTTACATTCAGATAATAAAATTAATAATAATAAAAAAAAAACTAGACCTCAACTAACTGACAAGATACATATACACCATTACCTGCAACAGAAGAGACATGCATTCAAATTCCCTTCAATAAACTACTTTTGAATTTTGAACTATATTTAACTGAAGGAGCTGATTCAATGCTAAATGCTCATGTCTCTCACAACAATAAACTATGCTCTACTGTCTGCCGTCTACTGTGCTCTACTTTGTTCTTTTCATCCTAGAGTCTTTCATCTGTCTGGCCCTGCCCTGATGAAACAGGTTGAAGTACTGCTAGGTGTAAGAGCAGTGTGCTTAACAACTGTGGCGGAGGGGCATGTGACAATAGCTGCGGGAGAGGCTACGAACGCTAGGCCAAAGAAATGATAATGCAAAGAAAATCATGGGAGAGTGGAAGGCTGTTCCTGGGAACAGAGAAGCTGGCCCGTGCAGCCAACCATGCCCCTCATTCATCTGCTTTTAGAAGGTCCCACTCAATCCCTAAAAGGCATGCCGGCCCATGTGCACACTCAGATTAAGGTATTTGTCAAAGGGGGCCAACAATGCACAAGAGAGGGAAAGAGAAAGTGGGGTGGGGGGCCAATCTGTCAATCCACTGCTGCACTTGAGCTTAATAGAGATTTCAGTGAGGAGTTGACACCATGCTGCCACAACATTACCATGATGATGATTAATGTTAATTGACTTTTCAAAAGATACTCTTTAGCAAAGGACAGTTGACTGACCTCTGCTATAAAGTGTTTTATTATTACAATGTACAAATACAAAACAGAAGAACAGAACAATAGCAAAACATAGTGAGTCTAAAAGTCTGAGACCAAACTGACTAATTTAAACCTGTAAATAAACAGTTTAAATTATGAAAAATTGTCCATCAAGCAACATATGAACTATACACAGTATAGCCTACCATTCAAATGTTATATATATATATATATATATATATATATATATATATATATATATATATATATATATATATAACAAATATTTAAAGAATATAAGATTGAATACTTGGAGACAAACATGAAAAAAAGACAAAACCGGTTTTGTCTCGCTTCTGAGGGATGAGACATCACTAAACTGACTGTTTGCGGTATATCTGCTTTATTTTAGCAATCTTCGGTGAGACTACCAGCATGTCTTTTCCCCAGTCTTTTCCAGTCCATTAAGAATGAATGAGGCAGACAATAGCGAATCAGATGGCGAAAAAACAAAAAAACAGAACGACAGCATCAACAACAAAAACCAACCAAATTTCAGCTGTTCGAGATAAGCCCACCCTTAACCCCTGCAACTGCATCCATGAAAAGCCATTACTGCGTTTATGAGCCGTGCGCCACTTCTCCATCGCTCTCTTTATCTTTTTCTCTCACACACAATGTGGTTACGCTCTATAAGATACAATTGTGCTTGAATATATTATTTTGACTGACAGAAAATTACATAGTACTGCCAGTCTCTCTCACTGTTTACCTACCCTGTCTTTATGTCTATCCTTTGTTTCAAGATCTTTTTTCTCTGCCTTTTTTTTTCATGATCGGAATGTATCAAATGGCTGGGTAATTCTCAGCGGCGCGGGCTGTTTATCAGGAGTCCTCCTGTACATATCAATGACTCGGCCCTCTCTCCCTGCGGCGAGACATTCATATGAATTCCAGCCACACTCACACATACTGCAGACTCGTGCTAAGCATAGATGAGTAGCGGTTGAAGAGAGACACAGACAGAGAAAGCGAGACGGTGTGAGAGCCGAGGGTGGCTGCCTTTATTACGATCCAGAAAAGGCTTTATTCCTGACTATACACACACTGATTTCTCCTACAGCTCGACAGATAAGGATAAACAACACAAACAACATATTGTGCAGATGAGACGAAAATGGCAGGCAATCAAACCTTTAACGGGCCGTTTCCAAATAGCAGCCAAGAATTCGGCTCTGTTCCGAAACCTAGCGAACTGCCTATGCAGGCGTTATGGGTACGCTCCCTGAAGTGAAGGCTGTTAGTAAAGGTAGTTAGCATGATAAGCTGCCTAAAGATATGGTCACATTAGTGAATTTTTTGCCAAAATTTTGCAAGCAAAAAAGGTCTGTTGTCTATTGTCAATAGTGCAGACGTGCTTGCACCATCACGCAAAATTCCAGAATGCATGGATTCCTACTGAAATTAACAGATGTGCCCTAAAAAAACATTTACAGGGCAACTATAAGTATGACCACACCTTAAAATATTTGATTTGGGTCAATTCTACGCTAGCATGAAAACAGAGAAGTAAAAAAATTAAAAAATAAAATAAATAATAATAATAATATATATTCATAATCCAGTGCAACAATCTCAAATTTGGTGGCTGGGGAAATCCAAAGCAAAATAAATTATTCTAAATATTTATAGCTCATTCAATTACAAAATAATAACAATAATAATAATAACAATAATAATAATAATAATAATAATAATAATAATAACAACAAACTAAAACATTTAAAATATATTAATAAATAAAAAACCCTACATGCACAGGGCAATCCAACATCGCAAAGCAAAATAAATTATTAAAAAATATTTATTAATATTTATTTACTATTAAATGTATTTCATATTTATTAACTGATTCAATACTGAAAAAATAACTAACACTATAAATAAATAAATAAATAAATAAATAAATAAATAAATAAAGTGAGTGAGTGCTGGGCAACGATTAATCACATCCAAAAAAAGTTTGTTTATATATTTGTGTACTGTGTATATTTATTATGTATAAAGATACACACATACAGTATATATTTTGAAAATATTCACATGTATTTACATGTATATATTTATTCATATAATTTATATTATATATAAATATATTTAATATATAAACATTTTGCCTTAAATATACAAATATACAAACATTTTTCTTATATACATGTGTGTGTATTTATATATACATAAAGATACACAGTACACATATATTATGTACACAAAAACCTTTATTTTAGATGTGATTAAGCACGATTAATCGTTGCCCAGCACTAAAACAAATAAATAAATAAATAAATAAATAAAAATATTACTTACATGGCAATTTAACATGGGCAAGCAAAATACATATTTCTTAATATTTAGAACTGATTTAATAATTTAATAATAATAATAATAATAATAAAAATAAAATAAACATTCAGGACAGTTCAACAGAATATGGACTTTTTCACAATTCTTCATGTATGCTATGTCTTTTAATGCTTGTTATAGAATCATTAGCTTAGCGTTCACAATAAATTGCTTATGAGGTTGCATTTCATTCAGTATGCCAACTAAGGTACCTGCCAACAGTAAGTAGGCCGTAGACAGCAAGGCAGCTCACTAGGTTTTGAAACAGAACTGCTGTATTTAAAAAGCAACCATAGCCCTGTTGCACACAATTACCAAAGACGCCCTAAACATTCTTTTTTCACGGCCGATGTCATCAATAAATCCCTGCCTTGTTTTGTGGATCAATCTTGTTTTTCAGCGAACATCCCACGCTGGGTGGCTGAACCACACCGTGGAGGCTAGGTTAAATAAGCAGCATGTAGTCCAGGCTCTTCTATGAGAAGGGAGGGGGGTCTCTTCAAAAACAAGACAGTGAAGGTGTATTGGGAGACTGGGGCGTTGAACAAAGCTCAGTTATGTTGTCCGGGGGAACGACACAGCACTCCTTTCATTATCCTTTCGAAGCGTCTTTTCTGTGGAGTCAACAGGCAGAACTGTGGCACATTAGCCGCACACAAGAGCTCTTGTCAGGAAGCGGGCTTAAGCCGGTGCTCCTAATTGCGCTACCTGGGAAAAAGAGACACATTCCCCCCCGTTCTAATCCACAATTTATACCTGCACCCTCAACAGCAGCTCAGGGGAAAGGATTCGCACCTAATGCCTCATTCACCGGCAGCCATTACGAGACAGCCTCTGTCATTAACCTAATGACACAAACTAGAGCGCTATGACCGGCGCATTTGCCAATAAAAGGGATACCGTGACGTTTAAGGTTATTGATGGCGACAAAAGGAGGGTCTTTTTTTTTTTTTTGAGGACACGTGTTTGCAAATATATCAGGTCTGTGTTCAGTGATTAGCTGTGTGATTTGAAAGCCTGTGACACTTACAATAATAGCTGTGCCGGCTAATCAAGGGTTTGTGCTTCTTGGTAAAAATGAGAACGGAGAAAAGGAGAGAGAGAAAGAGAGCGAGCGAGTGCGGAAAGGAGAAAACAAGAAAAGCGCTGGGTTAACTGACATCTTTAAGCCTGGCAGAGTGTGAGGTTAAATGGCAGCGCGAGCTCCCAAATCCTTTTTCTTCTCCTTTTATCATGACGCCAGCCTCTTTCTATCTCTGAATATAGCAATTCTTTCATTTCTCAACATTCCTTAGCAGTTTGTTATGTTCTTGTTTTCCTCCGTTGCCATTTGTTGATCTTCAGATCTGTGAGGCTAGCGCACACAAGCGCGTCGTGGCTCTATAAAAAGCCCCAGACGAGAGTTCCCTCTGCCATGCATTATTCATGGGCATCACCTTCAATCAAGTGGCAGAAACCTCAAGGATGTCTAACTTTAGGTCTTCTCTTTTTGAAAAAGAAGACAGAAGCAGGCAAGAAACATTCCAGTGTGTCTTGTATAATTTATTCCCTGTTCAGATGACATCAAATACTTGTACCCTCTTGTGTGTTCCAGTTTATATCTGCCATGCTCCGGGAGAAATACATTTCTTCCTGTTCTAACAAGCTGGCACCTGTTACATTAATATAGATGAAACTAAATAACAACTTGTACAAGGTGGAATGTGCAAAAACAAGATGCTAAAATTTAAGAGGATCAGCCTGCGAAGCAGAGAACAGACGTATTATCATTACCATAAAAAAGCCTTAACCTCAACTTATATCATCATTATCGCCACCTGCTATGACGCTCTCTGTAAACAGACGCGTTTGGTTGTCTGGGCACGGGCGCAAGAAGGACATTAAAGGCTCGCGCAGGCCACTCGAGGAGATTTGAGTTCTGGCTGTTGCCTTCAGAGCGTTACGCAACGACTTGAGGCGCAATGCGATCCTCGGATGGTGACAGGTGGGGGCTCGCTGGTGGTCCATGGATTTATAGATTTCGTTTTGGTTTGATTAATGCTTTTATTTTGGTCGGTCGTGCTGTCCAGACGCTATCCTGACCTCAGAAACGCGAGACTGCGTAAACACCTCCGCCCTGCGGTGTCGTAATACCGCCCCGTGCCTCGCCCGGGGCCGCCGGGGGGGTTTCAGGTGTTTGTGAGGCCCACACGCGCACGTACCCTGCCAAAGACGTGGTATTTGCACAGTCATGCCCCCACCCTCCGACCTGCTCGAGAACAGCAGTGGTTTGAAATAGCCAGGCTGTAGCATCCCTCCGCCTGCGGTAAACAAGCCTCCCGTCTGGCACGGCCGAGCGGCATCCGAGCCCTGCTACGTGCAGAGTCACCGTCCCTGTTACTCACCCATAAACCAGCCTCTCACCGAGAAAGTGCCATCAACAGCTCACATGCAGAGGAAGACAGAAGAAGAAGAGGAGGGGAGGAAATAAAGGCGTGAAGACATACTGAGATATTGAAAGAGAGACGCTGAGAAGGGGTCAGACGGAATAGAATGGAAGCACACAAAACACGGCAATGTCAAGAATGTGTGCCGTATTAGATTTCTGCTGTATGCGGGACACTGATAATGGCTCTCATAGAGATTTCGTGTCACCCTGTCTAGTGGTTTGTATCGCCTCTGTGCTATTTTTTTTTTTTTTTTTTTTTTTTTTACAGAATAGGCCAGTGTGTGAAGCTCAGCTGAGTGCAGTTATGAATCACATGGTGCTCTGCGAACTGCATTAGAAAAATGTGAGGCAAATTTTGGCCGCATAGCAAGAACCAATTCACTAACACTTGAGAACTCCTGACAGCTCTCTTGCTCTGACAATTATAATTCTGGCATATCAGCCCATAACAGCAAGGTTGCTTGAGTGAGGACTAAAATATTACACTATTGCAAAGCTGCAAATCCTAATGTTGTAATGTTGTAACATTAAGTAGTCCAAATGAAATATTAAGTAAAAAATAAATAAATAAAAGTTCCTCAAAGTTTGGATTCGATATAAATTACATTTTTATATAAAAATATTTTTATATATTTAATACATTATAAATATAGAAAGAGACAGATAAAAAAGATGAAATGTTGTCAGCCATTATACTGTGCTCGTAGAACGTGTTCTTCAATTGCACACACAAATACAGCAGTGCGCGCTGTAGACTGTATCATTTCATATTAAAGCGTGAATATAACTACGAGCATGCGTGTCAGATCCACGTCAAATTCAGCAGCGGGAGTTCTTAAAGTAACAGCAGCCAAATAACCTAATAACCCAGCTGCTGTGATGTCTCAAAGAACAAAAGAAAAAAGACGAAATCAATAACTTTTGTATATTTAAGGATTAATCTATGTTTAATTTAGAATTTAGTATTTGATCATTTTTGTATATTTCCTACTTGCTGAAGGGCACAGGTAAATATGACATTTATTATAATGGGTTAATCGCGATTAATTTCAGAAAAAAAATGTGTGATTAATTAATTCATTTTTTTTTAATCAATTGACTTCACTATCTATCTATCTATCTATCTATCTATCTATCTATCTATCTAATTAGAAAATAATTTGTAATTACAAATAATAACAATAGTTCTGTTTAATGTGATAATCTGTTAAAAAATGATTAATTGTTTTATTAGGTCTGGAGCTAAAATTATAGCTAGTTACTTAAACTAATTAATTCAACTAAAAGGGTTAAGAGAAACATTAGAGACATCATTACTTGTTGCAACGTGTTTTGCTGTTCATCCTCTACAAAGTCTATTCAGCTGTATGTAATCCTATATATATTACGCTGAACTCAGAACAGTTTCCATCCTGACTGAAATGTAAACCTTAAGCACTGTTAGATAAGCTATCAGATGGGTCTCGGATCAGTGCCAAGGGGCAAACACCTCCACTGATGCTTATTTACAGCGCTGGAAGCAGGAGAAGCCATAGATTGGGACTGAAGGGGTTGGAGGAAGCAATGGTTGTGTGATTCGGGTCCAACCCAGGCCTCATTACTGACCGCCCGCTGTCTGAGAACGAAGAAAGCAGGGTGAAGGAGCCTTAGCTCTGGAATGAGAGCGTAAGGAGAAATCAATACGGCTCCCATGACCCAGTCGTGCGCTGCCTCTCATTGTGAGGGGAAATCAAAACAGACTTCTGTACAAAACTAATAACTATCAGCAGCATGAATGCCTGGGAGGACTTGTCACTCCTGAGCTGGGTGCTCGGTGAGAGAGAAAGAGGGAGCGAGAAAGATAGAAAGAGAGAGAGTGGTCCAGCCAGACACATCAGTCTGTCTTTCTCTCTCTTTCATCCTTCACATCTCAGCAGGGGCACAATAACAGCACGCTCTGAGTGGCTGGATGCAGGTACACAGAAAACACACATAAGCCTTTCTAAGGCCTTTTAATGTGCGCCTCCACCTGCCATGTTACATCACTTTCATAACCGCTAGGAGCAATCTGTGAACATTGTGAATATCATTTTCTTAATCAGTACGGTGTCTTGTTTTCCAGTAGACATATCTAAACACCCTTTATAAAAAAAAAAAAGAAAAAGATATTTACTTGAGAAGCAAAACTGATGAATAAAATCAAGTCCTAACTAGTAGTTTTTTCCTCATTGAATATCCTGTTTCACCCAGAAATACATCCGATGAGATTTTTAAAAAACATCTTGAATTAGGCTAATTTTTGGAAAACAGTTTTACACAAACTACTCAAATTTAGTAAGGTTTACACTTAAAACAAGAAAAAAAATTTAAATAAATAAATAAACATTTTAAATATAAAAAAAAATAATAATAAATAAAAAATTCTGAAAACAATCTTATACAATATTGTTCCTAATAAATATCTCCCATTTTACTGAAGAAAATGGACAAGAAAAATCTAAGTAAGCTCTACGCATGTGCAATAAACTCATTCACGTGATTTAGCTGTAAAATTTTTGAAAGCGGCGGCGTCATCTGTTCCACGCATCTGAAGACCATGAATAATGCATTGAGGAGTGGTGAGCGCTGTAGTGGCTGCTCGGCTTCATCAAACACTCCGTCCTCAGTAAGGTGTCATGTCTTTCAACAGATGCATGCAACAAAAGTGTAATTAATAGCCCAGCGGCGAGTGTTAGAATCCCCCATGCCTCAATATGTCTTCATTTGCCATCCAGTATGCGGCGGGATGGAGCTTTCTGCGGGCCATGTTTCTCCTCATTATGCCCATCAACAGCAGCCAGTCTCTGCGGGAGTACTCGCAAGCTCATTCTGATTCACGCCCCACTAACACACTCCATTGCCATAATGTATAGAATAAACAAGTCATGCTGTCTGCGTATAAAAGGTCCTCAGAAGAACCTCTTCTTGCAGACAAAGCGTGGACCAGCAGACGCACGTCTTGCTAGAACAACTGCAGGGTGCGCCGTTAAAAAAAGAGGTGTAATAATTGGATATTAAATGGATCTGAAATGAAAGTAGGACTGGGGATAGCTGAGGTACTTAAAAATTGTTTCTGAAACTTTTTTTGTCTTTGATATGATATAAAAGAACTGAAGACCCATTACTCTAAACCAGGCTATATCATCTGAAATTTTCAATTGATCCCCTGAGGCAAAATCTTGAAATAAGCGGTTCCCCTGGATATGTATGCCATGATGTATCTTCAACATGACAGACAAAATGAGATTTTGGAGGGATCTTGTGAGCTTTCCTAAATATATTGCTACATCTATCATCTCATCAACTGTACGACACCACATATGCATTATTATCTGGCTTCAAAATGTACGCCTTGAGCTAAAAACATCCATTTCTGAAAATCGTGGCATAAAATTCCAATTCCCAAGATTATACATGTAGAAGTTCAAGCCTATTGCCATCTGTACATAGTACAGAAGCTGCATCTGAAGCAGCATATATATATATATATATATATATATATATATATATATATATATATATACACACACACACGCACACATATATACAGGTGTGTCTCAATAAATTAGAATGTCGTGGAAAAGTTCATTTATTTCAGTAATTCAACTTAAATTATGAAACTCGTGTATTAAATAAATTCAATGCACACAGACTGAAGTAGTTTAAGTCTTTGGTTCTGTTAATTGTGATGTTTTTGGCTCACATTTAACAAAAACCCACCAATTCACTATCTCAACAAATTAGAATACTTCATAAGACCAATAAAAAAAAACATTTTTAGTGAATTGTTGGCCTTCTGGAAAGTATGTTCATTTACTGTATATGTACTCAATACTTGATAGAGGCTCCTTTTGCTTTAATTACTGCCTCAATTCGGCGTGGCATGGAGATTATCAGTTTGTGGCACTGCTGAGGTGGTATGGAAGCCCAGGTTTCTTTGACAGTGGCCTTCAGCTCATCTGCATTTTTTGGTCTCGTTTCTCATTTTCCTCTTGACATTACCCCATAGATTCTCTATGGGGTTCAGGTCTGGTGAGTTTGCTGGCCAGTCAAGCACACCAACACCATGGTCATTTAACCAACTTTTGGTGCTTTTGGCAGTGTGGGCAGGTGCCAAATCCTGCTGGAAAATTAAATCAGCATCTTTAAAAAGCTGGTCAGCAGAAGGAATCATGAAGTGCTCCGAAATTCCTTGGTAAACGGGTGCAGTGACTTTGGTTTTCAAAAAACACAATGGACCAACACCAGCAGATGACATTGCACCCCAAATCATCACAGACTGGGGAAACTTAACACTGGACTTCAAGCTACTTGGGCTATGAGCTTCTCCACCCTTCCTCCAGACTCTAGGACCTTGGTTTCCAAATGAAATACAAAACTTGCTCTCATCTGAAAAGAGGAATTTGGACCACTGGGCAACAGTCCAGTTCTTCTTCTCCTTAGCCCAGGTAAGACGCCTCTGACGTTGTCTGTGGTTCAGGAGTGGCTTAACAAGAGGAATACGACAACTGTAGCCAAATTCCTTGACACTTCTGTGTGTGGTGGCTCTTGATGCCTTGACCCCAGCCTCAGTCCATTCCTTGTGAAGTTCACCCAAATTCTTGAATCGATTTTGCTTGACAGTCCTCATAAGGCTGCAGTTCTCTCGGTTGGTTGTGCATCTTTTTCTTCCACACTTTATCCTTCCACTCAACTTTCTGTTAACATGCTTGGATACAGCACTCTGTGAACAGCCAGCTTCTTTGGCATTGAATGTTTGTGGCTTACCCTCCTTGTGAAGGGTGTCAATGATCGTCTTCTGGACAACTGTCAGATCAGCAGTCTTCCCCATGATTGTGTAGCCTAGTGAACCAAACTGAGAGACCATTTTGAAGGCTCAGGAAACCTTTGCAGGTGTTTTGAGTTGATCAGCTGATAGGCATGTCACCATATTCTAATTTGTTGAGATAGTGAATTGGTGGGTTTTTGTTAAATGTGAGCCAAAATCATCACAATTAAAAGAACCAAAGACTTAAACTACTTCAGTCTGTGTGCATTGAATTTAATAAAAGAGTTTCACAATTTGAGTTGAATTACTGAAATAAATGAACTTTTCCACGACATTCTAATTTATTGAGATGCACCTGTGTGTGTGTGTGTGTGTGTGTGTGTATGTATGTATGTATGTATGTATGTGTGTATATATATATATATATATATATATATATATATATATATATATATAGAAAATGTGCATTATACAATTACAATAGCAGAATTAATGCTATGACAAATTTATGAATATACAAATACTAATTAATTAATTATAATTAAATACATTAATTAAAATATAAAATATAAACTCTGTCATGAAACTGTCATGAAAGCAACATGTACAGCAGAAATTTTGCACTAAACTATCCTAAAATATCACTAAACACCTGCAAAAATTTGTTATTTCTTTTTATCGTCCAGTAAAAATGTCTAAACATCTTCAAAACTCAAAACAAAACTGTAAGAAAACCTTTTTCAGAGAATTTCTTTAATTAGGTTTATTTTTCTTACCCCACTGAAAAAAAAACTTTTTTGCCTTTTTAATTTTACAAATTTCTATTTTTTTAACGTTTTAAAATTTCTACTGGGAAACAAGACAAAACACTGATTTATGCAGGGAACGCACATGATTAGTGCTGTATTCTCTACTGAGATGCTCAACAGGTTAGTACTGCTGTTATTTAGACCTCTATGCTCTCTCTAGGGGCTTGAGGGTCAAATAGCGCTTTTCACGCAAGTGATGTTGTTTTAAAGTCCACTGACTGACATATTTAAATCAGCATTTTAACAAATGTCTCCAGCATCCATCACCAAAAGAAATCCCCCTTGTGTTACTCGAGACAAGCAATTTGCCTTTTTCGTTGTTTGCTTGACCTAGAGAAAACAATTTCAAAGGGTCTTCCTGTGGGTTTAACAGCTCAGTTGAACAGGTAGGCACCAGGCGGCTTTTTTCCCCCGGAAGATGAATTGGTGAGCTGTCGGTTCCAGACAGGGCGAGTAGTTGTGTTTCTGTAATAGGACACTGGAAGTGTCTTTGATTAATGAAAGTGTGATACTGAGCTGTTAGAGAGCCTTCCTACTGAAAGAGCGATTGAAGCGGGGATATGTGGCGACAGATGCAGGAACACGGCTGGACCTGGAGGAGAGGACGGGTTTGGACATACTCCCTCATAAAGCACAGGAGGGGGTTCAAGGGTTTGAGATGGGAAAGCGACTACGGGGTGCAGAAACATCCTGTGGACAGAAGGGGAGCCATTAGTGAACGGTTCTTCTGATGAGAAATGACACACATTAACTGGCGGAGCCGTCACGGGGAACGATTATTTTAAGTGTCTTAAGCATGATCACTTTAAATCTAAAATGTACAATAAAACTAATTTATTGCATTTCATTAGATAGGAGACAAATGCGGCTCGAGTTAAATCGTAATTATGAGCCAGACGTTACAGGATTAGATTTGTCTGTCTTTTATGCTTTCGTCAACAACAGACTCCTTTTCCTGTAAACCAAATCATTTCATTCTTGTTTTGTCTAAATACATTTCCTCTGTCTTTTATTTAGAACTTCATTCCCCTGGCTCGAATTTTAAAACCTCAAGAAAACACACTGCGCTCAAGCAAACACGTCCTCTTCAAAACATGCTGGAAAGGTTTTTGTTTACCCGGTTTTATAAATGCCCAACAATGCAAAGTTTGCGAAGCAAGAACACTCTGTCGAGCTGCTGATAGGCCAAACTCTGTTCCAACGCCTGGGGAGAACTTTAAATAAACAATTGTCTTTATACAAAATGTCTGACAATCTAGTCACGAACGTCCTTCCATTCCAAAACACGCTCTTGCTTTCGATAATAGTTTGAATGAAAAATCTTTTCATTTGAAAATAAATCAAAACGAGGGAATCAGATCACCGCGGGATGATTGGCTGCTTGTTGTTTTGCACGTTTATTGAGCAACTGCATTATTGCATTTCAAGACAGAACATGTTTTAACAAGCTGATTAGTATCCTGAGATGACTGCATCGCCATCAAGGGCTTTCCCTCCGAGCGCTTGCTTTATAAGCCTTTTTTATAACACGTCACCCAAAACGGTTCAAGATGGGCAGAGCAAAGAGAGATACGAACAAACCGACCTTCAAAACAAGTACAACAAACATTTTCCCCCTCCAAAAAAAGTGTTTTCTCAGTTCCCAACCCCCTTGTGCCAAAGATGGGATTATTTGGGGGGGGGGGGTACGGAAGAAAGGATGTTTATGCTCGCCTCGTTTCTAGGCTGTGAGCTCTCCCAAGGGAGTGCATTCCTCACCCAAAGCATGACTAAAGGTATGTGAACCATCTGGACAAAGCCACTGGCCACAATGGCCCTACACACCCAACCCAAAGAAGCCTTTCATTCACTGGCCAGAACCTTGACATCCATCTGCTTCAGCGGGGTCAATCATCATTTCAACTGTTATCAATTCTGATTGGTTGCATTCGTTCCGAGCAGGTACACTGTAAAAATTATGTTTCGAAGTTATTATTATTAGAGTACAAGTTTTAGAAGAAAATGCTACTTCAGTCTAGGGCTGGGTGATAAAATGATAACGATATAATGATAGCGATATAATTTTCCTCGATAAAACGATAACAAGAGTTCGATAAATGTTCGGTAAAATTTTTATGCACCAAATGTGGATCGGAACAGCACGACTCATTTGAACCGCGTCACACAGACTGTTTATCCACTCGGCTCAAAGATCAAATGACAGTGCAGCGCAAGCTTACTAGAGCAGATGAGTTTATTTGCTAAAAAGTCTTGGTCATATTAGTTTAAAGGCAAACTAGTTTAAAGGCAGATGAAACAGCGCTGACAAACAGGAAACACACTGTGTGCAACGATACAGTATGGCTTTTCAATCTACAAATTGCCATCATTTACCATTAATTTACTATATTGTGGCAGAAAAGTTGGATGTTCATATCAAATTTTATATTATTAATGCAGACAAGTTTTAAATGCATTAAAGGAGTAATGGAACATACATTAAGTGTTTTTTTTTTTTTTTTTTGTGATTTAGCTGTAGTGTTTGTGCATTTATACTAAATGTATTTACACTACTGTTTTTCATACAATTTTCATATATTTTTACCATAGTATTAAGGTGCTATATGTGTGGATTTAACTGTGGTGTTCAAAGTCAGGCAACACAAACCTGTTACATGATTTGAAACAATATCACTCATTAGAACATGAAGAAACTAAGAATCTTTATATTAAGATATTTATTTTGTTTAGGAAAAATGACTGGAAAAGTGTAAAGAATTCAAAAATATGAAGCGTTTGTCATGTCCTGACCATAAAGAGTAGTTTAAAACCACACTCAACGGTCTGGTTTTTACGACGTTCACTTGGGAGCAAAAATCTGCCTTTAAACTTGAGAAAAATAAAGATTTGAAACTTATTGTGTTAACTATCGATATCGACTGATTTTATCATGATCATTTTTTTGGCCATTTTGCCCAGCTCTACTTCAGTCTTTTTACTTCATAATGTAATGTGTTATTTGCTGTTCTTTGGATTAATTGTCAAATTTACTAGAAATTGACTGAATTAAAATAGTTTCTACACCAAGTTTTCCTCAGTGTATAAGGGGTTACTAAATAATTCAGCGTACGAGTGGCACACAAGCAGACATAACCAAATGCAGTACACTGAAGGAAGTGAAGTTTAAATGTCACATTACAGCTCAATCTGATTCATAATCAATAACGTGATCATTAGGAAAATGCCATGTGAATGGAAATGCACTGGCCGATGTTTATTCCATCTCGTAATGTGAGCTGAATTTAAAGAAACGAATCTCTGCCCCCTCCGAGCTCCTCAAATATCAGTATGCACCAGAAATCTCACCGCAAAGTTTATCGTTTTCCTCTCCTCCCGTTGCCGAGCAGCTGCTTCAGAGCACTTCGGAGATGCTGGAGGGGGCAGCGGTCTGATTAAGGTAGACTGGAGAGGGCTACAGGAGCCGTTCCTCCACCAGGAGCCCCCTCGGTCCTCTAGAGACCGCTCTCCAGTTAGAGCATCAATACACACGCACACACGCTCAGGACCTCACGCGCTCTCACAGGGGAATCGTGCCGCCGCTAATAAAGAAGCTGGATTTGATAATCAGCTCAGACAGTCAATTTGCAAATAACGGATTCTAATTAATTAATCAATGTGCATTTTAACGACAGCATTGTCAAGAGCATTCAAGTGCAGTTTCCTTGCACATGGGCTTTTTGCTCTATTTAAAACAGGCATAATCATTTAGCCCTCCTTAGGCAACCTGAAAAGAAATTACAATTCTGGTGCAAGAAAGAAATAAAACCAAACCTTAAGCTGCTTAAATTGTCTTGTTAAAAAATATTACAAAAAAAGTGTCGTGCTTAACCAATTTGACATATTTTATCAAATAAACCTGCTACCAAACTAGACTTCTTCAAGAAAACACACAGTATTGCCCCTAAAAAAAGCCCACATCACTATGAATCAGCAGGGGAGCCGGGTGTTTTCTTGTTAATTTGGGAGATTAAAGGTTAACCTCAGACAAACTGCCTCTATTCTCTGGTCTGTTTGGGGTATTTAACATTAACCGTTGCTGCTTAGGTTCAGCAGTTAAAAACTTAAAAAAAAGAAATGATGGCCTTGAGCTTTTTTTTAATACACAAGCAAGACATCTCCTTTTCCTCTTGCAACCGTACAAATATCTAATATTTATGGCAATGCGCATTATTTACAATGAGGTTATTAGGGTGGAGGGGAGAGGAGGAGAAAAAAAACCCCTAAGCAAACAGAATGCGTTCATGGGGTCCTGTTTCCTAGAGCGGTGGGAGACTGCAAATGATCCAAACAGAAACAACTGCGCTCCAGACACTCTTAATGCAACAGCGGATTGTGAAGAATGGCGGGGAATCTAATTTGGTTGAGTCGCTCTATTCATAAAGTGTGATGAAAATCATCATCACATGCTGATCCCAACATAGTTTTGTGCAGTTTGGAAACAAGAACTTCAGCGTCTGCGGTCTGAGCCATGCATTGCTGTATAAAGCAATCAGAGCTGGCGATGACAGTGAAAGCTGTGGGCGAAAATCGTCAGGTTTTGAGGAGAGAAAATCTAAGATGTGGGCCATGTTGAAGGCAGTAGTGCCCTCTAGGCTAAAAATAAGCTGACCCCCAAACCGCCCAACAGGAAGCCAATGTGTTAAAGAAAAAGAGAGGGAAGAAAGCTCACCTGCAGAGGGGGCTATTATGAGTATAGACAAATACACATCTTTCAAAATAAACATCTTTAAGTTAAATTTGTATTTAAACGGTCCTAAATACATATTTGAAAGAGAATACCAAGCATTCTCAGTTTGACAAAAGCATGCACACATGATGAAGCTGTTTCTATCATGGACAGACATTCTTAAGAATGATGCATGATGTTTGTGCACACTGCCCATTGTTAAAACCACCCTTTTTCGGGTGAAAAAAAAACAAAAAAAAAAAAAAAAAAAAAAAAACTTTCCACTGCTTTAGTTAAGGGGAAGGAATTTATGGAGGGGAAGGTTGGGGGTCAAGGGTCAGCCTTAGCACTCAACAGTCAGCCTAAAAGGCCAGATAAGGTCTGAAAGCATCCTGTGTGTGGCTGATACCAGCCTCTGGCCAAACAGATACTGTAAAGGCTGACCGAATGGGATCCTGCCACCAGACGAGTAAAACCGAACTACGACGGTCATCCGCTCATTCATCAAGCTTAACGGTTGGAGGCTTTTCAATTGTCAGAATAAATGAACTTTGTCATTACACAAAACCTGAGAAATGCAACAAACATCAATTGCAGAAATGTCAACTGAATCTCAGTAAGAGGTCAGAGGGTCATCCGGCCACTCGACACGTCTATTTGCACATCAACTCTGAGATTATCTCGCATGCAAGACGGCAAGGGTGAAGACTGCACTTTTTCACTAGTCTGAGGTGTGGACAAGCCAATCCTTTGCAGTCTCCTATCTGATGTAATGTAAAAATACCGCCTCGTTTAATTAGGTGTTGCAGACCTAAACACAAAATTACATCAAGTGGATAAAAGAAATTGGTATTCCGTAGAGTGAGCGTCTTGTTCTAATCTAGATCAGACGGAACAGTACGAGACGGAAAGGAGAACCTGACTGGAAAATCAAGCGACTAACGCAAGATCCCTCCGTCTGTGTATCATCTGTCCTTCTAGATAGTCCTTATCCCTTCAATTCAGGCAGAAACAACGAGTTGTTTCCTAAAACCCTCAGAATGTGTCGAAAGCTCATGTGAGTGTGCAAATATTTGTGCCATGTCGCTCTGTTTGCTATTTTTAAGAATGCACGAGCGAACTGAAAAAATAAAAATAAAATAAATAAAAAAACAGAGGTCTTCCTTTCCTTTGGTAGCCCTTCCTTTTTTTTTCGTTCTCATAACACAAGTCTGTCAGCAAACCCGGTGCTGCTGTACTAACAGAGGAAGTGGTTGCGCACACTGACATATGTTCACAAGACACACGCGTGTACACATGCAAACAGTAAAAAGGTGGTTATTTTTACAAGCCTTCTTATGAAATATGTTGCAAGTAGCCAATGTAGGTGAGAGAGAGCTATTAATAGTGTTCATCTGTCCCGACGTACTGTGGGATTGAGTATGCGCATATTTCCGAGTCATGAATTTCTTTAACAGCGGAAAAGGATTGTGGTCCGAAACACTCTGATTTGGCGTCAATATCCTCTTGTTTTATTAACAAAGGCGGTGTAATTATTCAGACATCTTTAGTGTTTGAAAATGGGATTCTTTCAAGACTGCTGGCGTGCGTCCTGTTGGCACCATGTCGGATGCCAAACAAAGGAATTCGCGGGCATAATTGCGGGTGGTATTTTAGCATTAAGACAATGGCGAAATTTAATAAGCCTCATTCCGAGAAAAGCTGGAAAAAGGTAGCAATATCCCAGTGCACAGCAAGCTAAAGAAACCTGTCAAAATGATGAAATAATTGTGGGCGATTTAGTCTTTGGACAAGTACACAGACTAATTTTACACGCACAAAATCCTCCTGACCAAATCAGCGAGCTGTGCCTCATTCCAAACCATCTGTGGACAAACAATCATAACATTTCTTTATGAGCTAGCACTGTTAGCACTAAATGAAAGGCAGGATCATTGCTCATTAGGAATGATCTGCCTGCATTGATCCCAGCAGCACAGCAAAATGTCACCTTAATTTAAAAGGGACAGTGCACTGCGAGAATGTGTGCAGGAATCAGAGCTCACAGTGGTGCATGCTGGGGTTTACCTATGAGTCTGAAAATACAAAGCACAGTACATCATCGTAATCTACACTGAGGATGTGATTTGGTACTGTAATTAACTAATCTGAGAAAAGTTCGTTTTGAATCTTACCACAAAGATTTGGGCCAAAATGGTCCTTTTTGCAAATAAACCCCATGCTATTTTATCAATAAAGAGTCTGAGTCTTTTATAAACTGAAAGCTTGAATAAAATACATTGTCAAGTCAATAAAATCCTTTGAAAAGATGTTTTTAAAGAAACACATTCAGTAAATCGTATCTAAGTTTTTGACGAATAGTGTACATGATGTTCTGTAGGATGACACTGTGGTTTTTAACCAAGTGAAATCTGAACATCTCTCCATCCATGTGGCTTTAAAAGCCTTACCTCACTTCCTGAATGCTGCGCTCAGTAAAGGTGCGGTCACACTAGACTTTAGGCTGCAAAATTACTTCAGAGCCTGTGAAAATGGGTAGCAGGATATGACACATTAGAACTTCTGTTTTTAATCAATTATAAATACTAAATAAATGCCAAGTTCCAAAAAAAACCCACACACAATAAATTCAAAATATAGGCCTTTTCTCCACAGCTGCAAACCATTCAGCTTCAAAGTTTGTATTCTTTGTATTGAGCCAAAAGGTCAATTTGTGATATCCTCTAGTGGTCAAACATATTTTCGATATATTAATTCAAAAGTATATTAATTCAAAAGTTAGAGGTCATTAAACTTGGAACGCATTAAAAGGCAAGACTTGCTTGCAAGTGGATGGAAGTGAATGCAACACAAAGCCTAGTGCGACTGCATCTAAACAGGGACAGCCAGGGCTAACGCATTCAAATTGCTCCCAGGTTCACAACACCTGCCTATTTTAATTTCTCTAGACTTTGTTCTTTTCTCTGTGACTGTGGCTAAAAAAAAAAAGAGAGAAAGTGCAGCTTTGGGAGGGGGAGTGGAGGTTGTTGTGGAAAGCTGAGAGCTTGCGAGAGACGTGTGAAAGTCAGGAATGTCCTGTCTATCACCTTTGTCAGTGTGAGGGGAGAGTGGAAAGAAAAAGTGACTCAAATTTGCACAAGCTAGCCATTAAAAGGACCGAGAAGCAAGCTGTCTCCTTTGTGACTGGAAGAATTTTCAGAAGCCCTGAACTATTCTCAGATCAATATAGGGATCTGACTGGATGATATGAAAGCTCAATTACTGTATAATAACTTAATTATATCATCTTTTATGTTTTGGTTTATATAATGAACAATCTTCAATATAATTTTTTTTATACATTTTAAATTTATTTTTATTTCTTCCTTTTCATCGTTTATGAAACTTTTATGATTAGCTTTAATGCATTTTTATGTAAAGTCCTTTAAATTACCACTGCATATGGAATGTTATATAAAAACAGTTATAATAAAAAAAAAAGTTAAATAAAACTTTGCCTTTTAGTTTGTGTTCCAAAGGGAAAAATAATTAGATGAGATGTACAGTAGTACTTCTCTTTTGTACAGGATATCTTAAAATAGAAATTGCCACATATTTAATATTCCATTTTCCTCACTGAATTTTCAGCAAAAAAAAAAAAAAAATCCTCTATACATCACTATAATGATAATATTACTCAGCGCATAATAAAAGCTTTGTAATATTTCCCGCTTCTGATCCAAAAGTTCCAATTTATTATATGATAAAGCATGAATTGTTCACAAAAGCGTTGTGTTTAGTTCAGTAAAGCACAGGCAGGACCTCCAGGAGCCTGTGGGCCAAATAAAGATTTGAAACAATCCCATCGAAACATCAACAGCCGCTGATCTAGATCTTCTCACTATTCAGGCCACCCTTACCTCAGGGCTGGGCAGAAGTAAAAATATTAGTGATCATATTAGGAGTAATGGGTAAAACACAGCCCTATTCTCTGGGCACAGAGAGACTGACCTAGAAAAACACAGCCGCTCTCATCTGGAGAGTGAGGTAGGAGAAATTGGCCCGAGATAAGACGACCCACTCTGCTATGGCATTCATGCCCAGGTGCTATCAATTTCCCCCAGAGTGTGCCAGTTCAGAACTGGCACAATCTCACCCCGCAAGAAAGATGCGATGATACAGGGCACAGTACAGCTTGGTCTGTAGAAGGATGGGACGCCGCTTATCTCAGAGTTCAGATTCGCCCATTACTCGAGATGGATTCTGTTCCACGTCATGCAAAATCCATAGCTCGAGCAAGTAAATGGCTGTTTTTCCTGTGTGCCTAATTGACGCAGTAAATAGCATTCAGAAATAATTACAGGCCTGTAAAATAAGTATTTTTGGATAACTAAAGTCGTATAAAAGTCTTACTGGCCTTTCCATTGCTGTTATTTAGTTTTATGAAGGATGTGTGAGTGATTTAAGCACCAGTGATTGCTCCAGTTCAAATGCTCCACCAAAAACACAATAAATTCGGCTGATATCAACGGTTCGTTATGTGCTCCTTGTTCCTACAGGAAATTTAACCTCATTTGGTTTGAATTCATAAATCATTTACAGAAAACCGGATTCACACGGTTGAGAAATGGCAGGTATTATTGCATTATCAGCATCTGTGTAAATTCAAACAAAATATGAACAGCCTGTTCTTTTACTGCATGACTGATGCTCTGCATAATAGGACATGATATGATTGACAGCTGGCTTTGGCATAAAAAATAAATAAATAAAAATACCCACAGCTCAGATGTCGCCAGATATAAAAAGAAATCCACAGCAATGGTGCTAACTGCAACGACTCGAGCCAGTCTAAGAGATGACTTATTCTCTGGGTTTAATACCTTTCCTGTCCCTCCCTCCTTTATCTTTTGGTCTTCCAAGTGCCACAGACACAGACAGTTCCAGGAGTGGCCCTTCAGGGAGAGAAAGAGCGGTCCACATGTGGCGTTTATTTTTAGTGCAGCCGACGAGCTGAAAGCCCTCTGGTTAGTTTCTCCAAATGTTTCGAGAGGTGATAAATCTAATATTGACCCTCATTCTCTTCGTGGGCTCCGTCTACCTACTGCAAATTTTTAATTTGGCCCTGTGGGCACGTGAAACATGGAGCAGTGTCCTCACACCAGGATCAGTGAGGCTGACAGAAAAAGCAATGCTTCCTTTGCACGTGTTGACACCGCTGAAGAAAGCTGCTGATTTTGTTGCAGTGACAAAACCCAACTGTCCAGGGCTAAAAATATGCCGACACATCTGTTCTCTCCATGTTGTCGAACATATGGTGGTCAAACATGTATTGAATGTAAACTTCATAATAATAAAAAAGATACAAACCAATTCAAAACACTGAAGTACAAAAACCCTAATCTATCAGGACTAGTTTTTCCTGAGAAGGTTGTGTAAATTCGTTTTCCAGACATACTTCGTAATTAAACAACAAACATTCAAGTTTAGAAAAAAAAAGTCTATTATGTTCACCAAGGCTGCATTTTTGATCAAAAAGTAAAGTAAAAATACAGAAAAACAACAATACTGTAAAACATTACTACAATTTAAAATAACTTTACTATTTTGATATATTTTTAAAATTAATTTAGTCCTGTGATGACAAAGCTAAAATTTCAGCCGCCATTAATCCAGGCTTTAGTATCACACGATCCTTCAGAAATCATTCTAATAGGCTGATTTGACGCTCAATTATTATCATTTATTATTGGTGCTAAATTGTTAATAATGGTTCATATAATTATTAATAATGAAAACAGTTTTGCTGCTTAATTCTGTGGAAACTGTGATACATTTCTTAGGATTTTTTGATTAATAGAAAGTAAAAAAAAAAAAACAGTAATTACTTCAAATAGAATTCTTTTGTGGCAATGAAATATCTTTACTGTCACTTTAATTCACTTCAATCAATTTCACCCATTGTATCCTTGCTAAACTATCAAAACAATAGTGAAAAAAGTTGAGCTGAAACTCTTGAATTGTATGTATACATTAAAAAATGCTATATATTATTATTTTTTTTTTTAACAATGCTTTATGAAAATTTTCCTGAACATGACTAAAGATGCTGGATTAACAACATTTAGAGCGTCATAACCTTTTGTTAACGCCCACATCCAGACAACAGTCACTGCCATTACTAATACAACAAACCCAATCAATAAAATAAGTCATAGACATCCTATGTTAACATGTTAAATTATAACTCAAATATCAATTAGAAGGCGAATCTCACCTAAATAGTGCTAAAGACAGAGATTACAAAACAAACACAAGCTCACAAAAAATTAACAAATAAGACTGAGACTGAAGGTGGGAGACGAGATACAGCACCTCTGAAGGCATGTCACATTGCTCCAATAAAATCATAAAAGCTTGCACTCCGTCACCCTTCTCTCTGTTTTAAATGGAGACAGGGAAGAAATCAAAGGGAAGGGGAAAACAACAAGTAATCAACAGTTGTCCAACATTGCACCATATACATGGACATGTCTGTGAAAGGTCTATAAACACTGATTCACATGAAAGAAACCGCTTTTATCACTTATCTGGTTTGGACACTATGTAATGCACTCAGTGTCCAAAATGATTTGTTTACACATGAAAGGAAACAAAAAATGCTTCTCTCTTGCAAAACCTAATCAAAAAAATGAACAACAGCCCACAGCTGGTGATATAATGTGCATTAAATCAGTTCCATTGTCACTATTAATGTCTCAACAAGGCTGAGGATCCTTGCCTCTTACTGAGGAAAAGGGAACAGATCGAACAAAGGCAAGGGTCAGAACCTTGACACTATATAAAAGCTCTATCACCTCTTGGCTTTGGGTGATTTCGCAGTTCCACTACTGCAACTACTGGCCTTCAGAGGTGGATTGTGGCTCTCTATATTTAATGTAACTGACTAGGAAGAAAATGTGACCCTCTCCAGTCCACATAACAACAGCAGCCAGAGCACAACAGCTTTGAGAGGATCAGCCCTGACTATGTTTGCTCTCCTCCATCCAGCGATGTCAAGGAGAAAGTAAAAACATTTAAATGGCAAAACCGTTCAAAGTTACACAAACATTTCTTATGAATTTTATTTTAATCAGAAAGATCATAAAAAGCTTTGAAAAGGAAACTATGATTCACAGACATTAGAAGGCAATTGTAATTTTTAAAAGTTGTTTTTTTTTTTTCCCAATCAAACTGACTTTTGATGTCAGAATAAATTCAGGGAACAGTACCGATTCACCTGGCCTGGAAAATGGACAAGATGACCTCGTTTTAGCATTCCTGGCAAAGAACATTTCAACCTTTTGAAAAATTTACCTGACAAATAGATTTTTTAAGCATTCGCCACTGGATGTTATTACAATAAATGTTGTTATTACATGTATTAGTATATTTTATTTATATATTAATTATATATATTTTTATATTATAATATTTTCATCTATTGCATTTGTAAAAACATTGAAATAAATTAGTAATTTTTTGATATATATAGATAGATAGATAGATAGATAGATATAGATATATATCAAAAAATTACTAATTTGTTATTTCAATGTTTTTACAAATGCAATAGATGAAAATATTACCAATAGTAATAATAGCAATAAAACAATTATTAATCAAATCGTTTCCACCCATTTCTCACTATATTCTGGAGTCATGACACCACATAAATAAACACATGCTACACTATATGTTCAGGGTTTCCCATCTCCACCTCTCTCACACATCTATAGGAAGCATATGTACTTCCCTGCCAAGAGACGTTAATAGCTCAGTTAGAGGAGACACCCCCCTCCCAACTAACTAGTATACAAAGGTTTATATTTAACCATTCCACATATTAGACAACAGAAAGCAGCTGACAGGGCCAGAATGAGGGACTCATTACCTCATCACAATAGTGGGAGCGCAAGGAGCCAAGAGACAAAGGAAAGAGGGGGAGAGGAGTTGTGGCCACTTCACGCTCACACATCAGCATCTCCACAGCACAACTCTATTTCAGCCCGCCGGACTGAAGTGAACTCTGTAAAGTGGATGGAGAGTGATGTGCTCCTAATGCAGGTGATTGAGTCTCTAGTAGGGGTGTGCGATATATATCGTCTGCGATAATATCGTAATTGTTGTTTTAACGATGTGCGATTTGACAATAGAGTATTTTGCAAAAACCATTCAAAACAATCCTACAGAGCGCACGCATACATTACGTGAAGTCTAGACTAGTGCGTGTGCGTATTTAGAGTATGTTCTTTCACTGCATGATTCGGTCTATTAAAATGCATTTAGAATGATCACAAATTCAAGACATTATGGCAGAAAATGTATATATTTATACCATTTCATATAGTTAATCAATTTCACACGAAGAGTGCCGTTTTTCTCCAAATATTACCATGATTAGCCTAGAAATGTGATATAGTTTTACAACAGTTCAATAAACAAGAATTAAGAGACTTACATTTTAAACACCATATTTCCTCTTTTTGCGCTATTTCGACAACAAACATAACTCCAAACACAGCCACAGCACTGTATCGCGTCTCTGAGAAACATGACAGTGTTTCGTTCCTGAATGAATCATCCGTTTAAATGATTCGGTTCAATTGCAATGACTCACTTATTAACAGTCACTTGCTGCCACCTCCTGGAGGTTTTAATTTCACATTCAAAGTATCTTTTATTATTTAAATAATTTCAGAATCAGAATCAGAATCAGAATGAGCTTTATTGGCCAGGTATGCTTACACATACGAGGAATTTGTTTTTGTGACAGAAACAAATCAAACAACAGTATTCAATGTTTTATGTTTACTATATCAAAACATTATTTATGCATTTGTAATTGCAGGTTAAATGCATTCATGTCTTGCATTAAACAATGTGTAAATAGGCTACATCTAAATGCCACTTCAGATGCAGTTTCTGTGTTTATTTAATTTGCTTGGTAACAGCCCAAATGTCTTATTCTAATTCATTAATTAAATGTAAGAATTTGACTTAGAAGATAATGGACCCTTTTAGAAAAAATGGCTTTACAAAGGTAAAAATGCCCATAAAACGTAAAAATCAGTTTAAACTTATAGGAAAAGATTAATTTATATCAGTGTGAACTGCCGACCACACAGAATATGAAGAATATCAAAAACTTTAGGAGTTAGATGTCCATGGCAGTCCTTAAGGTACCAGCACAATAACACACTCAGCAAAATTTTGTGTAATTATCGTTATCAATAAAATCTCAGAAAATAGAGACACCCCTAGTCTCTAGTGCAGTCTGAAGAACACTGCAACTAACTAAGCTCGTTTCACCGTTTGATTGCTCACTGTTCTGTCAACCAAATTCAAAGCCTCTGTCAAACTCAGCTTGAGGTAGGCCAAACTGGAGGATGACCATCCTTTGTGCTCTTCAGGACAATGGTCCGAAAGGTTGGGGTCAACACTGGACCCCTGAGACCCTCCCATTCCTACCTCCCGCATGCAGACCTCTGCCCCATGAACTCTGACCCTGTCCGTATTGTGTGCCTAAAAATAATAAAATCTGTTCCGGCAGACTGTTCTGTTATGCATATTGTATGTAGGGCTCTTTCTTTGAACACTCTCGCTCTCATTCTTAGCATTTAAGTGAAGATTACACCAAGATTATGTGGGATTCTACTGGCAGATGGTGCTTTTTTTTTTTCTCCATAAAGCTGAGTGAAGCCAGGAGCTGGCTGGGCTACTTTCCCTTACTTAATGAAAGAAAACAAATACTACTGGTTTCAGAACGCTTTGGGTATTGAGTCCAACAAGATGGCATATAATATTACAAAACGTGTCTGTTTTTTCAAGAGCGTGACTCAAAACAATATAAAACCATATGTGGAGCTGCATTTTAGCAGACATTGTGGTCCAATTGTGATTAATTTCCCTTAGCAACTGCCAGTCACACAAAGCCAAAGAAACAGGATAAATGAATTTAAAAAAGTAAAAATAATTTTAAACAACAACAACAACAACAACAACAACAATAATAATAAAACTTTATATTTTATTTTAAATTTAATATTTATTAAAAATAAAATTATAAATAAAAATATAAAAGATTAAAATAAAGAAAGAAATAAAACATTTAAAAAGGAAATTAAGAAACTTTAAATAAAGAAATGTAATCAATTCATTAATCAATTAAAAATAGAAAAAAAGTCAACCAATGTAAAGCAGACTTGAGAAATCTCATTGATCTTTCTCCACTTCTTATAGCACATGCTAGTCCTACCACGGCAGAGTGGTATTGCCACTGTGGTTTTTTTTTAACTTTGCGTGTGTGACAGATTCTTTGCTGATCAATAAAAGACCCTCTATGAAGGCCTGGAAGTCAGCTCACCCCACCCGCGATGCTCTTTGACCTTATTGAAGGCCTGACTGAGCAAAAACACTGCTCTTCCCATGAGGCCCCTGGAGGCTCCCGTTTCACTTGGCCAATGAAAGGGACTACTGTAAATAATGGGGGCCTGTTTGACCCCGCCTTTGTCTGTGGCAAGACCCCTGCATCCACTCTACTGTAACAGACTAACCTTTCACAATGGAAGCTCTCATGGCTCCGAGACCCCACTACACCCAAGTCAGGATTTAAAATGGCACAGTCAGACCTCTCGACCGAGCTCTCTATATTCTATAAGACAGACTTTTATCTCGCCAACCCACCCATATCTCCAACGAACCTCCATTTCTTCATTCTCTAAAGGTGTACTTGCTGATGTAAGCGCACCGAATGCTTCTTTCCCACAACGTAACACGAAAACCCACATCTTGAGAACTTGCACCTCAGAAGTGTAAGAGTAGGAGGACAGATAGGGTGACCCTACCATTGATGGAGAAACCCAGCTCAGGCTTGGTGAGGAACAAGGTGCAAGTTTGGAATGAGGTCAGAGGCTAAGTTATTCTGATGCATGCGTGAGGATGCAGGAAGCTGAGCCTCTGAGATAAAGCTTGATGTGCTGATAAGGAAACTAACACCTGTTGAGGACTCCAGCTCTTCTCTAGTGGCACAAAAGCCAGACTTTGACTAGCAGGAAAAAGTCTTCTCGTTTGGTCCTTGTTATTCTGGCCAAAAACTGCCCACTTAGACCAGCTGAATGACATATAAAGTGACCAAGTTGAGTACGGAGAGCTAACCAGATTGATACTTGCACACTGAAATGCCTAAAAATCCCAAAATGCATCAGACAGTCAGCCTGTTCTGTTCTGGGAGAAATCCCAGCCAAAATGCATTTTTGGCTCTTCAAAAGACACCGCCACCAACCCCAAAGACAGGATCAATGTGACTTTTCTTTCACCGGAAGGTTAAACACAGAGCATGGGGTGTAAAATTGCTGGGCGAGACAGTGGTGGCTCATGTAGGGGAGAAGCAGAGAGCCTCCGTTCTGCTCTATGCTTAATGGTGTACAGCACGTCCTGACAGCATCATCAGTTTCCTTCTGCCACGGACACAAACAGCAGAAATGATGCCGTGTGAGTCATGACGTGTCACAGTGGGCAGCCCTGATGATCAGTCCAGTAAATGGAATGGCTTTTGGACTCCCAGACAGTGAGGGAACACAAAAACACTTCAGCCTGAAAAAAGGGAGCGAAAGCTCTGTGTAACACGCCAATAAAACTCAAGTACAATTTTGGTGACAGGTCAAAAATAGTCTGAGAGACACAGGGTAGAAAACTATATCAATTCATCTGCAAAAAAAAAAAAAAAAAAAAAAAAAAACCCTTTTCGGTTTCATGTCTGTCTCGAGCAGACGGGGAGAGAGATGAAGAAGTGCGTGTCACTGACGATATTGGCTATTCGTGGAATGAGAAACAGACACTGAGGTAATTAAAACGTTACAGGGCCATTTTAGTTTTCTAAAACGTTTTCAGACTCAGAAAGCCCGACGGTCACAACGTATGCCAAACAATGGCGATTTACTGACGGCCATCGCTCAATCTGGGGCTAAATGAAGGTAGTGCGCTTAGTGAAATAATCTCTCTTCTATTGAATTAGAGCTCAGAAGTATTTGGTAATGTAAGTGCAGGGCACGGCCTCTCGCTCAAACAAGCTCTCTTAAGGCCAAGCCATTAATCATTCATCCTGTCCTTCTAGTGATCACTGCAGGCGTCTTCAGTCAGCAAATACATAAATCAATTATGGTTTGAGCTTTATTCTACCATTTATCCAACTGATCCCCCTGGATTACAACATGGCTTATAACGAGACGGTTGGCTTTCTGCATTCGCTGTGAGTTGCCATCCCATATCTCTCAAATGCCTCCAGCAGGAGATAATAGAGGAGAAAGAGAGGGAGGCTTCTTTAGGCCATGTCTCAACTAACTCAATTTACACCCCTCACAGAAAGGGGGAAAAAGAGGGGAAGTCAGAGAGTGTAAGAAAAGAGATGGGGGCAAAAAGACAGAGAAAACACTGGAGGGCGATGCCATTAAGTAATATGAAATGAATTCACTAAATAATAAGCCCTTTTATGCGGTGTATTGGAGCTTAAAAACTGCGTCTGAAGGTGTGGTCACATTTACCGTTGTTCAAACGAAAATCCAGAATATCCAGTTATTTCAAAAGGAATCCATGCAATCAGGAAATTTGTATGAAGGAAAAAGATTTATGCACACAGATTTCATATTTGGTTCAAGTTGGCCACGTGAATTCACCACACTGATCAACAGACAGCTGCTTGGTTTAATAATAGACCTTTTTGCCCGCAAAATTTTGCTGCACACTAAATGCACAAGAATGCACAAGTATTACCTGATTTGCATTTCTTTCGTCAATTCTTTAGTAATAACATCAACAACAACAATAAAAAAAATCAGCACACTGTAAAAAATATAATCATATTAAACATAATATGTAACCAATTACAACTTCAATTAAGTTACACAAGATGCAAGTAGACAAGCTTTATAAAAAAAAAAAAAAAAAAAAATATATATATATATATATATATATATATATATATATATATATATATATATATAATTATATTAATATAACTTGTACAACCGATTTGCAGGTTAAGCTGCTGGTGGAATTTTTTACATTTACATTTAGTCATTTAGCAGACGCTTTTATCCAAAGCAACTTACAAAGTAGAGACAGTCAGATCAACGAGAGAGCAACAATATACGTGTGCTGTGACAAGTTTCAGTTAGTCTAGCCCAGTGCACATAGCAAGGATTTTTTATTTTATTTATTTATTTATTTTTAAATAAATAAATTAGACCAAAATTTGTAGAATAGAGTAGAATAGAATAGGTAAGTGCTAGTATTAATTGGTCAGGTGATGGCGAAAAAGCTGTTTTCTTTAGATTTTTTTTGAAAATGGCTAAAGACTCAGCTACTCGGATTGAGATAGACAGGTCGTTCCACCAGCTGGGTACAGTCCAGGAAAAGACTTTTTTCAGTGTACTAGGAAAAAAAAAAAAAAGACTTAAAATTTGCTTCATTAGCATTATCGTTTTAACCATATTTTATTGATTTACCTCTGAGCAGAACTAAGAACTACAGTGCTTGGCGTTTCAAGCACAGGTTTTTCTCATAAACAAATTCTCCTACATGCAGCTTGGCTGCTTCCTACCTGGTCCGACATCACACAGATCTAATGTGATGGGTATTTTATGACCCCCTCCATAGCACACTTGTATCACTCTATCGGGGGCCCCTTGCCAATCTCTGGCACCCCATTCAACAGGCAACAAAGGAGCTAATTAGAGCCCCTCTCGGTGGAAGCCCAAGGAAGGTTCTGATTTGATACTTCCAGGGGATTCCGGAGCCCCAGCAGTGCATTCACACAGCCGTCGTGCACGCTTGGCTTGGTCCTTTGCTCCAGACCTTCATTGTACGCTGAGCTCGGCAGCGCCTTAGAACTAGCGAGGGGGAACCGACACGTCTTCTTTCATGTCACGGGAGCCAGAAACCAGATGCTAATGGGATATTGATGGGATTAAAACACTGTACTTACTGAAAAGAGGAACCTGTGGTATATAACATGGCTGAAATAAAACTGGATGTTGACTTTTCTTTGAGGATACAAAAAGTGTAATGTATATTTAAAACACTATTAAAGGGATAGTTCATCCAAAAACAGAAAGACAGATAATTCTGTAATTTACTCACCCTCAAGTTGTTCCAAACCTGTATGAGTTTCTTTCTTCTGTTGAACACAAAAGAATATATTTTGAAGAATGCTGGTAACCAAACATCCACAATATTAAAAAAAAATAACCAATCATTTGGTTACCAACATTTTTCAAAATATCTTCTTTTGGGTTCAACAGAGGAAAGAAACTCATGCAGATTTGGAACAACATCACAGTGAGTAAATGATGAAAGAATTCATCATTTTTGGGTGATCTTTCCTTTTAAGACAAATAAAGTGAATACAAATCTAAAAGGTCAAATAGCTACTAAATGACAGAGATCATTTTATAGGGCAAATGGAAAGAATCAGAAGTTACAAGGCAACTCTGAAACCAATAAAACCTTTCATTTTCTGTAAAGTTGCAGTACAGCAACTATAGATTCAGCCCATTGAACTGATTCAGACCAGCAGTGAATCTGATTGTTGACCAGTCACACAAGTGAGAAAGGACCAGAATAGGGTCAAAAAGACAAGACCACCTTCTATGAAACACCAGTGTCTTATCTCAACCAGCCTGCTTTCGCTTCATCTACATCGCCACGGCCACGGTTTAAATCTGATTTTGATGCACATATACGCGCATCTAAATGTGTGGCGGAGCAGAATGGCTTCAGATATATTCGCAGACGGTTAGTGTGCCACCTGGCACCGCAGTGGGCTTGCAGCGCCCTGCTCTGTCTGTAATCCTTCCATCTCCAGTTGCAGAAAGCAGATAAGAAAGCGGCCAGTGAAAAGCACCTCAGTGAAAAAAGCCCAGTGAGCAACCGTCATGTCTTTTTACTGGGCATGCCAGATGCCTATCGCTTTAATAATATGGGGCAGCACTGTCTGCCCGTCTGTGTTTACTTTTATTCCTTATTCATGTGCGAATCAAAAAGTCTCTTATTTTCTACATGTGAGTGCCGAACCTGAGCCCTGTGTAGGTGATGCCTCAGATATGAGTAGACAGAAGCGAATCAAATAAGAGTAAGGTGGCGAAATTCACCTGATGGACTGCTCAGATACACGAATCAACAAACTTGTTTTCGTCAGCGAGGCTCTGAAGATACAGAGCTGCAGTCAAGGTGTGCGAGTCCAATACACATGATGCAACCTAGTGTTAAGTCTTTAATCGATACATCTCTTGTCTTGACAGTGAGGACAGAAGGCAGATTCCAGATCAGAGGGGTGGTGGTGTAAATCTTTACAGTTCAAGCAGGGCTTTTAAAGCCTGTCCATAATTGGGCGCCTGCCAGCTGCTGCCGTATGTGGGCTGCATAGACAAATACTAGCATCTGAAAGAAAAAGCACTGAAAAATACAAAAAGCGCACACATAATTTTAAAGGTATTAAATAAATACGGTTTGCTTATCGCTAAATAAATATAAATGTTTGTGAAGCCATATTCTATAATACTATGCAACTATAAATTAAAATTGGCTATGAAAACCTGTGAATTCACATGACTTGGTTGAAAAACTATGATTTCCTCTTTCTAAGCAGTCTTCCTTGCCACAGAATATCTTGAGAAAGAGAGTAGCTTTAATTAGGCAATGACTCAATTTCATCCTCAAAACACTAACAAAACTCATCTCAAACATAAAATAGGCATTTCAGATTTTTAGACAACTAGACATGAGAATCCTAAATTTCACAAGACAAAATTTCTTGTCCCAGAAATGCACTGAAAGGTCAAAATCATTTTTGGGTGGCATTATTCCCATTTTCAGAGCAGCCATGAGGAGTTTCAGAAACTTAATTGGCTAACTTGACAAAGTGAAGGGTCCACTTGTTTGAAGTCTCTCTGGCTTAATTGCAATCATTCTTAATTACCATAAGGCTTTAGAGTTAAACACCACACTATCAAATCAGCTGGCACGGAGGACGTTTCACTTTTAAGGCGACCTAAATGGATAAATTGTCCAAGTTCAAAAATAACTTCCAGGGTTTTGACTTCCAGGACATTATGCCTGTACATTATGCATGTGACAGTATATCCACCATATATCACACTGTATGGCATATATATATGGCATATAACCTAACTGAAAGTCCATAATGCAAAAAAGGTGGTTTAATCTAATAAACATAGGCAGGTTGTTTGCAGATTTAGAAATACACTTTTTTTTTTCTTAAAAAGTAAAAAAAATTATGCAATTTTTTGTAAGATTTTATTACCAATTTGAAATATATCTTGATAAAATGTTTAAAATTATATATAATTTACCAAAAATATAAGTTACCAAAATGGCCATGCGTAAACTCACTTTCTTAAAAGGACAATTCACCCAGATAGATATCATGAAAATTATATCTTGAAGAATGTTGGTAACCAAACCATTTTGATGACCATTGCCTTCCTTTGTATGGACGAGAAATTATATTCTCAAAATACCTTCTTTTCTGTTCCACAGAAGAAGAAAAAAAAGTCATACAGGTTTAAAATAACAGAGTGAATGAATGAATGATGACAACTTTCATTTTTGGGTGAGCTATCCCCTTAAAGAGACTTTGATAACATCAAAAATGATTTGCTGAATTTCATGGGGTGAACAACAAAATACTGTAGCAGCTCACTGCTTACTGTTACAGCAGCAGAACACAAACCGAACACAAAGTTCATGTTGTGTGTCACAAATCCAGGGGACAGCCGTTACAGGGGCGTTAAAGCGATGTGGTAAGATTCAGCTGCACTTGTGAGCATACAAGGAAATTTGTGAGGTGCCTCTTACCTCACTGCAGCCTGGTGTTATCTCATTCTGCAGCACCACGAGGACTTATCATCCCCATCTGTTCTTGGTATAGTGGAAAGGAGAGCACAGGGTTATCGCTGTCTCTGATATGCACAGATAAGGCCCTGCCTCCTGTTTAAACACCATAGCTAGCTCTACAGTTAGCACTACCTATGCTAACTCGACTACGCTCAACCTTCTTCCACCTGTCCGCCATGAAGAACAACCTAAAAACCATTGCTTTATAAAAAAAAAAAAAAAAAAAAAAGGATCTATGTCAATCGAATCAATCCCTTTCACAGACAACAGTCCAAATTTTAAAAGTGTGTGCCTTTTTTTCCTGCCTTCATTTCAGTGCTGTGCATGTTGATTATTTTCTTTTTGGCAGGTTGCTGAAATATTTCTGTAATCATTTTCCATGAGTCAAAGGGCCACAAACTGTTTTCCTAGGTCAAAAAAATAAATAAATAAATAAATAAATAAATTCCTCCAGTTTGTGTCAAAAAAAAAAAAAACGGTACTTGCTGCTACGGTACTTCGATTTAGCCCCTGTAGGGAACTCTGGGTGATTGAAAAACAAATAAACCTCATTTAGGCAACCCTCAGACATACATCTACCCCAGATATTACAAGATTACTCCAGTGGTCTAGTTAAAAGGATAGTCTTGACACTCGCATGCAGTGCTCTAGACTGCGACCATTTTTTGAGAATGTGCGAGTTAAAATTTGACGTGGTCGTATTTGTGCGAGTGCATGGTCTGTGCTGCTCCAAAGCGTCTGCTTCATGCAGCACTGCACATTGTAGCAGGAGTCAGATTTCACTGATCACGTGAAGAGAGGCGCTTTCAGCGCGAGCGCTTCAGGTGTAGAGCCTGGTTTATACTCGCAGCGTCAGCACGAGCGCGAAGGTGCACCACGGACGGAGCGCAACGGAGGATTTGGTTTTCAAACTAAAGTAAAAGACTGCTTCTTAAACCAAGATCGCGAATTTGAAAGTGAAAGCGCACGAAAAGAGGAAATCCTGTTCACAAAATTTAAATCACAAATACTGATGAAAAAGAACGGGCTGAGTGTTGAACAACTATGAACTATGATAAAAGTTCACCAGCATGCATTGATGAATCAAATGTTGTAGCAAAAAAATAAATAAATAAAAATTGCGACCAAATTATGTGCTCGTGCGACCAACTGAGAAAGTTAGTCACAAAATAGCGACCAGTGGGAAGAATGAGTCTAGAGCCCTGGCATGGTTTTCGAAGCGATGCACATATCATTCAGAGCTTTATGACATAACCCACGGCAATGGGGAATGAATGCAGCAAGCTAAATTTATACAGGAAGCAAGCATTTACTGATGCGTTCGCTCTCAAATGCACACACACATCCACACGCAGAAAGGCTCGTGCCCAATCTGGAAATAATTACAGACAGTTAACTTGACCTGTTTGCCCTAAATGAACTCTCAAACAGAAATATTTTTCACAGAGAGTGCTAGAGATGGCTGGGACCCTGGCACAAGATGTTGCAAAATAATCTGTAATTAGTAACAAGAGCTGCCGCCCCGTCTGCTGCGAGCCGTCAGGAGCTGTGATGAAAAAACCTTTAAAAGGAACTAAACCTTACCATGGCAAATCTGACACTGTCATTTCTTTTAGTAAAAGAAGAAGATCATTTAAACTTCAAAAGAAAGTAAAGCAGATGACTACATCGATATCTCTGGCAAATAATAAATAAGAGTGGGAAAATCATCTGAATTTTTATGATTTGTAATTGCATTCTATTATCAATGTCATGCATCTTTTAGATTCTCATTTTTTTAAAGCATTGAAATAAATACTGTGAAGATATGATGCAAATTTAAACTGACAAACATGCCCATCTTAAGAACCCTTAATGTACCAAATCAAACAACAATATGGATCTCAATCTCAATAGCTCTGCTAAAAAAAAAAAAATCTCTGCAATTACATGTCATTGGCTGTTTCTGCAACTGCTGAATCCTTTTTAGTCAAATTCAGAACATCTGACATGCCAAAGCGCTTACTTCGATGATTCACACAAGCACAGACAACTTTTAAATTAACACGGCTTGTCAATTATTCTGTTCTAAGATAAACACCAACCTTAAAGTTCACAAGGTTGAACGAGCATTTTTCACTCAGTGAATAATGAAGGTAATTAAGAGGGATTTATTAATGCCATCTTGAGCACTTCCAAAGACATATGAATATTTGGACTGAAACTGAATCCTCAGATGAACTTTCACCGTTGTGCATTCCAACAGATTAAGGACGAACGCTCAAACCAGTTTATTCTCAATCCTGGGCCTGTCATTAAGAAACCCGCAGAATGCAGATCTACTGAAATCCTGTAAACAACAGGCACTATAACTCACACAATTATCAAAATAACGCCGTATGGTTTACGCAGGACCTACATAATCAACTTCTCTGTGAAGAGACACCCATGAGTGGCGTTTCCTTTTAATGCCTTTTCAAACAGTTGCTGCTTTATAATCTTATTGCATCTCACTGCAATTGACTCCAAGATGTGCATGACTGGCTCACTTTAACTTGATCTTTTATCCAATCAAAACTCTTTCCACTGGATAGCAACTGAACAGCCTGCTTCATGACACAAGAATAAACACACTCAGCCCCTGTAACAATGTACATTGCATTTTTTGCTATGAATATTGCTGGCTCTATAACAACTTGCTTAGGTTCCTCTGTCGCTTTGGATAAAAGTGTCTGCTAAATAAAAATGTTTTGTCCAATTCTACGATATCGTACAAATAAGTTCAATATGTAAATCCTGCAATCTTTGTCTAGTTGACAGCAAGTCGGTGCAACAAGGGTGCGGCTGCAGGCTTCAAAAGCTGATAATGTCTGGCGTGGATTTCCTCGCCTCATCCCAGCTCCTTGCAACACCCCCACAAGTCACACTGACGAGAACCAGAGGCCAGCCAAGTGGCCAAAAGGTTACGCTGCGGAGGTCGGCACGGGTCCTCCACGTAGACCCTCATTTCCTGGGCCGGACAGCCTGCTCTACTCATAAAGCTAATAAGGCCCTCCTTGTCCCGGGTGGCTGGGGCCCAGGCTGGCCTACTCATCACTGGCCACACCATGGGGGTCAGGGGGCTGCTTACCATTAGCCTGCCCCCTCTCCAGGTGCAGCTAATGGGCTCAGCCAGAGCCTCTCCAGGACCACTCGGCAGCCACCAGCGCAGGCCTGGAAGTGATCAGCACCCAACGCCTGGGAGCCGCGACAAACAGGCGGCCCACTTAAAGGAACTAAGTTAAAAATAATCATCTTTCTTCACTAGCCTGGGAATGTCTCATCTTGATGTGTGCAAATGTAGCATTTTACAGCAAGCAAAAGAATTTATGCACATATTTAACTATTGATCATGTCGAAAGCCTACTTTTTCCTTTACAATAACAACAGATAAAACAACTTTTTATTATAAATGATAAACAACTACTGGCAAATTGGTGTCTAATTTATACAGCACTTTCTGTATAATTAACCATATGAATGACACTTTATGCAATATTTTATGCTGTATCAAATAGTTATAACAAGATCTTGTATTGCAACTTGATTGACCTATTTTTCCTTACTCCATTCAAAAGTTATTTTAGCTGAAGAGCAATTTTTCTTGATAAGGGGAAAGCAAGAGGAAAACATATACGTGCGTAAATCAGCTCTGCAATCATTCTCTCTCATATCCACCGCAGGCAGAGTGTTAAGCAAATTGACCTCCAGCATGAAAGAAGATAAACAATCAACAGTTAACCATCATGACACATCTTCCACTAACATTTCTATGCAACTAAGTTCTTTAATCAAAAGAATTTCTAAAAATGGGCACCTTGCGGTTCTTTGTTTCACAGAGCGCATTAAACTAATTGAATTAGGGACCTGCCTTTGCACCAGGGGAGGCAAAAAAAAAAAAAAAAAAAAACACTTGGGAAGTGCATGCATTCATGGCAACCGAAAAACAAAAACAGAAGCTTACCTGTGTTGCTCTACGGCCTCATTGTCAGGCAGTTCGGCACCGCACACGTTACAGCGCTCGTTCGGGCTGCGGCCGTCGGGCTTCATCCCAGCAGCTAACTCGCCGAGCTTGTTGAAGAACTCCCTCTGGATGAAGCTCTGAGGCAGCAAGCCCCCGTAGGCACTGAAGTCCATGGACATGGCCAAGGCTGGGGACATGTGCAAGGATGAGGCCATGGAGGCGGGCATGGAGAGCATTGCTTCGTTCTTGTGGTTGGAAGGAATGCCGTAGAGTGACGCAAAGTGTTTTTCGGTCATCCCCGCCATGGCCTCCAGGCCCATCTGGTTGACCTCCGCTTGCTGGTCGCCCACACCTTCCTCCCTGCCGTAGTGCAGTTCACGGGCACTGGTGATCACGCTGCTCCTGGTAGGGGTGCCGGGCCCATCACGGTTCTTGTCAGGTTCTCCGCTGCGCTCACCGTTGCTGGAGGCGCTGGATTCCATGGCTTTAGGGCTCTCATGTTCTCCGCTCTCATCTACTTGCATCATCTCCGTCTTGATCTCTCCCATCATGGGGTGGGAGTTGCCGTGCAGGGGCTGTTCGGCACCCGCGCCAGGGTGCACGGTGCTCTGCAGGAGGGACTGGCCAATGCTCATTAGGCTGTCCACGGCTGCTTTGGTTGGGCTCATGGTGGAGAGGCCGAAGGAGGTGGAGACAGAAGGACTCTGATCCACCATTCCTGGCAGCGTCAGTGCTTGCTGGGCAGCCGACACGTAGCTGCCCTCCTCCACGGAATGCTTTTTCAGGTTCCTGCCATGCCGTCCCTTACGCTCCTCATCGTCTTCTGCGCCTCCTTCATTCATGTTGACCTCTGTGTCATTTTCATCCGAGGACTGGATGGTCTCCAGTATCTTCAGGCATTGCTCCTCCAAGTACTCTATTTCTAAGATCTCTGCTGCATACAGCAGGTCATCCAGATCCTCCACTTTAGCTTGGAGCGTGGCAGTGTAGGCATACTCCAGAATCTGCTGGAAGGTCTTTGGTGAGAGAAAGTCGAGAGTGTAATGTTGGCTGTTCCGGTGAAAGAGGATCTCGAACATCTTACTGGTGCAGGCCAGCACGGTCCGGTGAGCGTGGAACTCCTGGCTGTCCACCATGATGACCACGTCACACAGCGTGCCGGCCAGACGCATCTGATTAGCCTTGTGCAGCAGGGCATTGGGGTGATTGGGGTTCTGGAGCTGGATCATACCCATTTTAGTCAAATCCATAACGTCTCTGAAATCCACACGGCCAACTCATGAGTCTTTCTTTCCACGTAGCAGTTTGTTCAGTTATCTTTGTAAACAAGATAAAGTCAATCTAGAAAGAGATAAAAGAGAGACCCACAGTTAGATGCAGCAAAATCACAATGTCCCCCGCCCCCCGCTTTGGTTGTTGATTTTCTTTGTTCTTAAATTAACAGCCATCATTCTAATTATTTCAGCATAAAAAAATTAAGATGCCATTAAACAAAAAAACAAAAAAAAAAACACAACAATATCAGTACATTAGACTTCAAATGTACTCTGTACTGTACAAAAACACAAATCTATCATTTAACAGCTAAGAACCTTTTTAGCAACAGATCCTTAAAAAACAAACCGTCAAAATGCACAAAATAAAACAAAACGACAAGTGGCCCATATGAGAAACGTGTAAACTTGGCTTTAGTGCTAGTAAAGGCTGGCAGTAATCAAGCCTTTGTTTCTATGTGTTCGAGCTCGCCTCACAAAGCCCATCAACAGCCTCCTGAAATGAAATGGCATCTTATTCAGTATTCTCATCACAGACAGGGATACTGAGCGGAGCATGGAGAGTGAGGCAAGCTGTTGCCAGGAATAGTTAGAACAGAGGATGACACAAAACAGCTCAGAGCTCCTAAAACACACCAAAATGCATTTTTTATTTTAAATACACTTCCATGTATCCTATGTAAATTATTTTCCCCCTGCTATATCAGATATATACTAAAAATAAAGCATCAATGCACTTACAATATAATCTTTAAAAACAAAAACTATATGTAAAATATTTAACTTCACCATTATCACAATTACTTAATAAAAATACATTCTTGCTATAATTTAACGTTTAAAATCTGCTTTGTACAACAACCTAATACTATATTACAACAAAAACACTTTTGAGTGAACACAATCAGAGGACGACCCACCAATAATATTTGGTAACAGCAGCGAGAGCAAGCCTTTCCTTTAATAACACTATCACATATATTTAAAATAGTAGATAAGGAACGGAAGATTTACTCAGACATTTAATATTCCCCCATCTTATTTGATCAACAAGAAGCCTCACCAGAGAAGAGCAGACTAGTAAATAAATAGTCTTTATATCAAACACTATGATCTTAGCGGTGAATAACGGGCTTTTTCACTGTGAATGTACCGTCTCAGACAGCAAATAAGCGAAAGTTAGGATAAAGGACGACAGAAGAGAAATATATTCGAGGGGTTTCACCCCGTTTAAATTACTACAAAGTACAGGAAGGCGAGTAATAAGTGAGAAATGAATACGCTGCCTTTGAAGTGCAGTTAACTGATGAGACGTTAGCAATAATAACACCAGTTCACGCACGCGAACTGTACATCACTACAACAACTCAAACAAAAGTCAATAAACGATCAACACATATTCGTATTAGTCAACTACTGCTGTGTTAAGCGTTATCTACCTCATATATGATAAAAAAAGACCGATGAAAAGTCCAGTCAGAGCTCATTTGACTGATCAATACATGATTATTCGACTGTTCACACGTGAATCAATTGAAGTTAAAGAACCCGTTTGTTATTTCATTAAATACGCATACACATCGGGTGAACAAGCAAAATAGCATTTCAGTGTTGTTATAAACCAAACAAAAAATAAAAGCAAAGGTCATTTCACTTTAAAAAAATCACAACCAGCTCAATTTGAAACAGTCGCGCTGAGAATAAAGCACATGGAAGCACGTCACTGTCTGGTGCGCGAGCAGACCTCACGTCCCCCGAATACTAAAACACACGCTTACGTCAACATAACATCTCCACATGTGTAAAGATGAACATAAACAGCCATATCCATCAGGTGCCCCGAGCCTGCACAGCCACACTTTTACTTTTTCCATGCACTCTCCCAATTCACCTTCACTTGAAGCAACAGTAGAAACACTGGAACTTGATGTGATGCTGAGCGCAAACACATCTGATCAACACAGCGCGGATCATCTCTTAATGTCAACATTTTCCAAACTGAAAACACACGCAGACAGATGGGTCTGTCGGGAGCTGTGGGTGTTTTAAAGGTGCCCGCCTGTACTCACCTGTCTTGCACGTTTGGCTTCCGAGCGTGCGGTTATTAGGACTGTAGCATAGTAACGCAGTTCACAGTCCCCGCTCTCTCTCTCTCTCTATCACGCGCACTAACTCCTCTCTGCGCGCCGCTTAGCAAATCAACACGGCGGTGACGTCAGCGCACATCCTCGCCGGAGTCCTGACACAAACACTGCTAAAGTGAGACACCTAGGGGGCTGTCGAATATAGGCCAGCGTGTCTGGGACACTATCTATCACAGCGTTTGGACTTTAATCATTAACCTTCAAGCATCACCACCTTTGCTGCTACTTCTACAACCAGTGAGGTCTGCGCCATTCGTACTATTTCTACACATTCCTGCATAGTATTTGTTCGTAAACGTAAATTTTACTGTAATTCTTGTCTAGCTGTGAGTACCGGGAGCTTTTGTTAGCTACTGTGCCAAATTTTTTGTGTGCTTGACCCAATTAAAAAAAAAAAAGCATAAAAAAGTAGCCTATTTATGACAATCATAACCTAACTCAAGTTCCTTTTGTTAAGTGTAACTACATAAAGACAAGCTATTTTATGGCCTTTAACCTCTTTGAGAATTCAATTTATAATCAGAGAAATTATTCACACTAAAATGACGGAGGTTTTAAAAATGAAAGAAAGATTAAATGGATCACTCGTTTGACTGTAAATGTTTCATTTTATTTATTGTGAATGTTTTATCTATTTAAAACTTTAAATAAATAGTTGAGAAAACATATAAAAGTAAGGCAACTTGATGCAGTAAAACTTTTGAGTTCTCTCAACAATAGTTTTTTAGTTCTGCTCAGTAAAGGTACTTTGTTGAGCCAGTGTAAATTTGTTTGTTCATGCAATGCTGATTGTCTTATTTTGCTAACAGAAAAATTCTTTTCATAGCAACTGAAACAACAATTACTGTCGTTGGGATATATATATATATATATATATATATATATATATATATATTTTTTTTTTTTTTTTCTGTTTCCTGGAAGAAAAAAAGAACGTTTAAAAAGTCACCACATTATCAAATTTATGTTCGTTTATAAATGACAAATGTTAATGGATAAGTTAGTGTAATAAGTAGACAACCCTAGTTTGTAAGACAACTTATATCCAGAAAATGAACAAAAGTAGCTTAGTTGAACATAATCTAGACCTCAAAACTAGACACACAAACCTCAAGAACGGTGGCTATCAACAAATGTTAAAAAGATGATCTCTTTACATCACAGGACAACAACTAACTAACAATAGTGATAAAACAACAACAACAACAAAAGTTAAAAAAAAAAATAAAAGTTTAAATGAAGTCAGCAAACAGCAAAATAATAATCCTATAACAGTAACTGAATAATTTGTTCATGCTGTAATGCTTGCTGGGAACTCACAAAGCCTTAACGTTTCAACAATATGAAATTCTTTGTTAAGACAACTATGTTTGACTAGCTGGGACAACATTTGCGGTAATTTTGTTGGTCTGACAAGGGTTTTTATGTAGTTAAAAAAAATAGCATTTTTTAGTATTTGAGACTCTAAAGGTTGCCTTGGCTCTGCAGGAGCGCGTCAACATACAGTTGCTGACACTTATTATTGAATTCATGTAATTATTATAATTACACATACATATTTTGATGCATAACACCATTAAATAGGTTCTGAATGCACTAAGAGTATGTTTGCTGCCTATTTATCCACATAGTACATATTCACATATATAAATCATCATTAGTGATGTACTGAGGTAGGTAATGACATACCCTGAAGGTTTTGCTCATGAGAGGTGTCCACTGAACTAACAGTGGATCTTTGTGAATCTCGCTCAAGCTTTGACTGAATAGGCTCTTTTCACACTTGTATATTCCTGGGGGGGTCTTATGCATTGAGGGCCTGCCCTCGTGACCTCTGACCCCTACCTCTGACCTTGGCTGGATTTTCTCCTGTACAAAATGCACCTCCCTGTGCATGGCTAAAAATTCCTTTAGAGATTTTCATCATGTAGGTATTCATTCTATCTTGCAATTCATCCATAAAGGCTATCATATCTGAGCCAACTTCAGATTTAGAATTAGGCTTAAATGGATTTAAGACAGTAATTCCTAATTATATTATTAGGTACTTCATTATGATTTGAGCCTCATAAGTAGCACATGGGACAGTTTACAGAGCAACATATTGTATTTTATTTTACATTTTTGGTACGTTAAATCTAAAATCTAATTTCAAATGTCTAACATCACACTTTTGGCTGCTTTTACAGCATTAAGTTTTCTTCTCATTAAGAAGAATGGGTGACATTCTCTTTGTTAATGGATTGAAATAGTCATGTTGACAGAGCCGTTTGCTCTACTGAGTGCATATTTGCCTTCACTCTCCCTCCAGCCTTATACCTGTTTGGTTGGATGACAAGGTGATCCCTTGATCAATACTGATGTGGTATCAGCAAGCCGAACAATAGGACTGTGCTGGTAAACCTTTACCGGTTTCAAGTGACAAGAATCTCATTCTCAGAGGTCACAGATTTCACAATCTCTGACTGCACTCTATGTATTAGGACAGTCACATTCCAGCCACTGATTTCTATTTTGTATTTGCGAGATGAGATGCAGACTTAGAGGAGAGCATGGGTAATTATAACACTCAATAAATGTAATTTCAGTGATATCAGTTAAATTAAATTTTCTGTCTAATCCCAGAATATTGGAAAGTTTCAGCAAAAGTTGACATAAATGTTATAAAACAAATAAATAAATAAAAAAAAAATAAAAAAACTGTTTTGGGCAAGCCGAGTTGAGATAAAACTTATGTACATTTCTTTGTGTAAATTTGGGGTTTTCATTTTTTTTAAATAAATAAAATCATACAAATAACTTTGCACCTTCAAACATTATGTATGTTTTTGTTGTTTTTGGACCAATATTTAAAAAAAAAAAAGTCCTCTTTCAGTGCAAGAACAATATACAGATAACAATTAAAGACATAACTATTAATATTAATAGATGATTTGGTCACACTTTATATTAGGTGGCCTTAACTACTATGTACTTACATCAAAAAATAAGTACAATGTACTTATTGTGTTCATATTGTATTGCAAAACACTTTTGCTGTTATTGAGGTGGGATACAGGTAAGGTTAGGGACAGGTTTGGTGGTATGGGTAGGTTTAAGGGTGGGTTAAGGTGTAAGAATGGGTCAACAGTGTAATTATAAATGTAATTACAGAAATTAATTACAGATGTAACTACATATAGGTATTTTTAGAAATATAAGTACAATGTAAAAACATGTATGTACACAATAAGTGCATTGTATCAAATGATTACTTTAAATTAATTTAGACTTCAATCTTCTTTTCTTCCTCATAACCGGCTCATCTGATCCTAATGACTGTTAATACCAAATGATCTGAATCTGCGAGGGACTGTGGGGGTCACCTCAATATTTCATACACAGAAAAAACTTCTCTTGATTACTGTAATTTTAAAATTGGTAGTAAAACGGATTATATTTTGCACGGGGCAGGGAATCGTCACTAAAATGAATGGAAAGGTGGCACCAAGTCTACTTCAGAACTGTCAGATGAGACAATGTCCATCATAGGTGCACTTTTCCATCAGGGTAGTAGTGGGTGGTTTGCTTCCTTTTATGGGAGCGGCCTGGGCCCTTAACCAGAGTGTTCTAATGAATACTAACCCTTTTAAAAGGAGCTTCCCTGCAGTTTCCATTGGGTGGAAATTTTATAAACTTTCTTTCAGGTCTGAAGCAGCTTAGAGAGACTATTGTCTCCCTGTTGAACAAGACCTGGACACTTAAAACAGTTTAAACAATGCCAATGATGATTAATGACAGGCCCATCAAACAAACAGCGCTGACTAAGGCTTGCGCTCACAGCAATCCTGTGACTGAAGAAAATAAAATAAAAACCACACTCCATCATTCAAAGCCTCAAATAAGAGGTAAAATATATACTAGTATGAAAGAGCTCCAACCAGTATAGACCAGTGCCCGATTTATGAACTACTGCATTTGGTTACTGCCTCAGATTGAGTGTATTTTGTGCTTACACTGACTAATTGGAATGAAATGAAACACATGTGACGAAATTTGACAGTATTTATTTTTTGCAAACAACACGTCCTGGAGCATTTCAAAAGGGCAACGAGGAAAACTGTTTGTTAGTTGTACAGATAAACATTTGCGATGACGTCTGTCGGAGAATGCCTTTCCTCTGTGTAACAGCAGGGATGCAGGAGGGGAGCCCGGGGCCTCTGTAGAGATCCAAAGAGGCCTGCTGACCCTGCCTGGTGCACCTCTGCTGAACGCAGTGGTACAGAGCACCATACATGCCTTTCACTCAGCCAAAGAAAAAAGGCCACTTTTTTTCTCCTCCTCTCCTCTCTAAGTGTAAGACCCCAGCTGTCCTCAGTCAAGCAGAATTCCAACTTTCCCTCCAAAAAATTCTCTCATTGTCCATCCTGGAGGTGGCCGAACCCTCCTCTCCATAGTGCTTAACCACTGGACCGGGCGCAAACAACAGAGTAATCATATTACAGTGTCCCTGGGAAAAAAGGGACAGCTATCCACAGGGAATCTCCTGTGGCTAATCCCTGCGAGGCCGCTGCTTTTCTTCTCCAGCGCCGAGTCCACCTTTCACAGCGGTTTCGGAGGCACACGGGCCTTTAACTGCTCAAGGATATCGGCTTCACGTCTCTCCTCCTGCATTCCCCTCAAATCTGCAGCAAATAGCGAGAAACGGAATAGCTACTTGGCATTGCGCGCCACCGCCTCTTCGTTTCTCGTGCAATTTTATTTTGGAACCTTCATTACCTCACCTTCTTTATTCTACAGATCCTCATTTTCTTTGCCCCTATGACTGCAGACATGATTGCCGTTATTCTAAATAATTAATAAGCTGTAATATATCACCTCTAATTAAACATATTAGTCAGCGGAGTCTTGTAGATTTACTATCCGAGTTCGTGTCCAGTGATATTCAAATGAGCCTCATTCCCATCAATAATGCAAATAGGTGCACTATAAACATTTTTCACCGTACAGTAACTGCTGCAGCCCATGGGAGCATTTGAATATAATTTCGAATTAACATCATTAGCATTCACTTTTATTCACACTGTAGGTCTGCAAAGAAAATCATTATCTGCGCAGCTAAAAAATAAAAACCGTAAATCTTATTATGCAACAGTTACTTCCAGTCCTTGAATTTTATTGGCTGAGAGGCATTCCAAGAGCACTGATGTAGTCCAACGGCGCTGGGACTTTCTACTGTTTGTATCACTCTGCTTGTTTGTGTTTTCACTTTCCAGACAGACTGCCAGTCTCTGTATTAGTGGTGGGGATTTTTCAGTGACTCTTTCTGCAGGTTACATCAATATACCAAAATAAGTGGAGACAAGTGACTAGCCTAAAATCATTCACTTGTCAAATCAGGAGAGAGTCATTTGAATCATTTACTCAAAATCTGTTCAAAAACACAAATGCAAGAACTGTATTGAACAGAAGAATGTTAACAAACAAAACTGGACTGGTACAATACTGAATTTCTTAGCTGGACAACAGACAAGCGTCATAAAACAAGACAAAGAAAATAAAGAATAGGAAATAAAAACAAACAAACAAAAAAATAAAATAAAAAGCATATTAAAACAGGACAAAGTAAATAAAGAATAGGAAATACAAACAAATAACAAACAAACAAACAAAAATAAAAAGCATCATAAACAGGACAAAGAAAACAAAGAATAGAAAATAAATAAATGCAGGAAAAAAGACAACTACAATAGTCAACATTTGAAGTGGATCAAAACCTTTCATCAAAGTTGCCCTAAAACCAAAACAATACCCGTTCTTGTCTTAGGACAACTTTGATGAACTTTTTTAAGCCACTTCAAATGTTGACTACTATAGTTTTCTGCAAGTTCCTCTAGTAAGTGAGTAAGTAAACAAATAAATAAATAAATAAATACATAAATAAATAAATGCAGGAAACAAGACAACTAGTTTTCTGCAAGTTCCTCTAGTATATTACAAATATTCAAGGCATTCTTATTTTTCCATTAATTTCAGCGATAAGAAATAATTTCTCTTGTGAAATATGTAGATATTTGGTAAAGTTTTCAAGAATCTATTCTTATGTAAAAATAATTTTCCAATGGTAATATATGTTGCAATTATGTTAATTGCTAATGTGTGTTTCAGCTTTCGCAAATTTTCCCAATTGACCTGAAGGCCCAACTGGCTGAGGTGCCTGAGCACCAGGTCCCTGTGTGCGCACAACTGCTCTCGAGACTGTGCGAGTATGAGCCAGTCGTCGAGGTAGTTGAGGATGCGCACGCCCCGTTCTCTCAGGGGAACAAGGGCCGCTTCTGCGACCTTGGTGAAGACGAAAGGCGAAAGGGACAGCCCGAAGGGCAGGACCTTGTACTGATATGCCCGACCCTCGAACGTGAATCGCAGGAAAGGCCTGTGTCGTGGGAGAATCGAGACATGAAAGTACGCGTCTTTCAGGTCGATCGCTGCAAACCAATCTAGGGGACGGACGCACCCAAAAATGCGTTTCTGCATCAACATCTTGAACGGCATCTTGTGAAGTGCACGGTTCAAAACTCACAGATCGGATGTAACCCACTGCTTTTCTTGGGCACAATGAAGTAAGGGCTGTAAAACCCTGACCTCATATCAGCTGGAAGGACCGGCTCTATCAAGTCCTTCGCCAGCAGGACTGCAATTTCCGCGCGCAAGACAGGGGCATCGATGGCCTTGACTGAAGTGAACCGGATGCCCCTGAACTTGGGGGGACACCGGGCAAACTGAATCACGTAGCCGAGTCTGATGGTCCGCAGGAGCCATCGAGACGGACTGGGGAGCGCTAGCCAGGCTCCGAGAGACCGTACCAGCGGGACCAACTGGGCCACCGACGTACCCGCGGTGGGGCAGCGAGGTGGAACACAGGGACCGGCCCCGGAGCCTGTGACGGCGGGGGGCGGGGTCTGGGTGTGTAGTGTAACACTCACCTGATTGGCGGGGGCCTGGACGGGCTGGGCATCCTGCCTGCGACCGGTTCCACGACGCTGCCTGGTGGAAGGCTGCTGCGGCTGCGCGGGAGCTGGGGCGGCCGCAGGGGGGCGCCCACGGTGACGAGCAGGCTGAGGGGCTGCAGCCGGAGTGGAAGCAGCAGGTTTCATCCGGTGCATGATGTCTTTGATCGCCTCAGTCTGCTTCTGGGCTGCCGAGAACTGCTGTGCAAAGCTCTCGACAGCATCGCCGAAAAGGCTGGTCTGCGACACGGGAGCATTCAGGAACTGTACCTTCTCCTGCTCCTTCATGTCAGCGAGACACAGCCAGAGATGGCGCTCCTGGACATCGCACGACCCAGAAACTGTGCGGTCACCTTTGTCGCAGCATACAGCTCTTGTAGAACTGCCAGGTCGTGACCACCCTCGTGCAGGTCTTTCAGGGCTTTGGCCTGGTGGACCTGCAGTAACGCCATGGCGTGGAGGGCAGAAGCCGCCTCCCCACAGGCTCTATAAGCACTGCCAGTTAGACCTGACGAATACTTACAGGCCCGTGAGGGGAGACACGGGTCACCCCGCAGGGTGGTAGTGGCTGTTGGACACAGTTGCATGGCCACAGACCGCTCCACCGAGGGGATATCCGCATACCCCAAAGCAGCCCCACCATCAAGGGTGGTGAAAGCGGAGGAGCCACAAGATTTGTTTCGGGCAGTGAAAGGTGCCTTCCACGATCTTGTAAGCTCCTCATGCACTTGAAGCCTCGAAGGATCGGGACGCGGTGGAGGATTCCACATGAGCCCGACATTCTCGGTGGTCCGGGAAAGCATAGCCGTCATCTCTGGGTCTGGCTCGGACAACGCTACCACACCCGAAGGGGGCAACGCAGCCGGGTCGTCATCCCCGGAGAGAGAGGGCCCACCCTCCGATGCAGTGATCGACATCTGGTCATCAGAGGGGGCACCGAAGGAAACGCGTGGTGCACCCCGTTCAGCAGAGGGCCCAGCGCACTCCTTCAGCAGCTCCACCGGCTGCGGAGTGCTTGAGGGGTGAGGAGCTCCATTTGGGGAAGCCCTCACCGTAATCCTCAAATCACCTCTGACTCCACCGGATCCAGCGGGGCGCACGCCGGATCACGGCAGAGGCAGAGGGACTCCGCCATGTTTGACATAGCGGAGTCTATTACGCAACTCTGAGATGGTCATGTCCCCGCAAGAAGAACATGAACCATCCATGAAACGACCACACCCAGAATGCATGGGTGATAAGACATCTTTAAAAAGATGTGATCACCCATGTTACTCTTTTAGAGAAATTGCTCTTTCAGAGGAATGCTCTTTTAGTGCGGAAGCACGCAGGGGAGCTGGCCACCGCACACTCCTAGTGTGGCTGTCAGCAGGAAGACGATCTTCCTCTCCCGGACACCGTGACCACCGCTGCTGCGCCGTAACGCCTGCACTCGCTCGCAGAACACTCTCTTGGAAAGGGAGAGCAGTAGCTTCAACCACTACCGCTCGGCTCCGAAGCGAAAGGATGAATTAATGCGGTGCACCAGCTGCCTCTTATGCTCACGCTGTGATCAGCGGCAGCTGGATGCAATAATCGCATGCCAACGTCCATTGGCTCGTTTAGTTACACTCGAAGTGGATTGGTCTCTCTGGCGAGATCCCAATTTTGTCGGTCATCCGACGTGACTCGGAGTGACCGACTGAAAGGGGAACTAGCAATATTGTATGTACAGGTGCATCTCAATGAATTAGAATGTCGTGGAAAAGTTCATTTATTTCACTAACTCAACTCAAATTGTGAAACTTGTGTATTAAATTCAATGCACACAGACTGAAGTAGTTTAAGTCTTTGGTTCTTTTAATTGTGATGATTTTGGCTCACATTTAACAAAAACCCACCAATTCACTATCTCAACAAATTAGAATACTTCATAAGACCAATAAAAAAATATTTTTAGTGAATTGTTGGCCTTCTGGAAAGTATGTTAATTTACTGTATATGTACTCAATACTTGATAGGGGCTTCTTTTGCTTTAATTACTGCCTCAGTTCGGCGTGGCATGGAGGTGATCAGTCTGTGGCACTGCTGAGGTGGTATGGAAGCCCAGGTTTCTTTGACAGTGGCCTTCAGCTCATCTGCATTGTTGGGTCTGGTGTCTCTCATCTTCCTCTTGACAATACCTCATAGATTCTCTATGAGGTTCAGGTCTGGTGAGTTTGCTGGCCAGTCAAGCACACCAACACCATTGTCATTTAACCAACTTTTGGTGTTTTTGGCAGTGTGGGCAGGTGCCAAGTCCTGCTGGAAAATGAAATCAGCATCTCTATAAAGCTTGTCAGCAGAAGGAAGCATGAAGTGCTCTAAAATGTCCTGGTAGATGGCTGCGTTGACTGTGGACTTCAGAAAACACAATGGACCAACACCAGCAGATGAAATGGCAGCCCAATTCATCACTGTCTGTGGAAACTTCACACTGGGCTTCAAGCAGCTTGGATTCTGTGCCTCTCCAGTCTTCATCCAGACTCTGGGACCTTGATTTCCAAATGAAATGCAAAATTTACTTTTATCTGAAAAGAGGACTTTGGACCACTGAGCAACAGTCCAGTTTTTTTCTCCTTAGCCCAGGTAAGATGCTTCTGACATTGTTTCTGTTTCAGAAGTGGCTTGGTAGCCCTTTTCCTGAGGACGTCTGAGCGTGGTGACTCTTGATCACCGACTCCAGCTTCAGTCCACTCCTTGTGAAGCTCTCCCAAGTGTTTGAATCAGCTTTGTTTGACAGTATTCTCAAGCTCGTGGTCATCCCTGTTGCTCCTGCACCTTTTCCTACCCCATTTCTTCCTTCCACTTAACTTTTCACTTAATATGCTTTGATACAGCACTCTGTGAACAGCCAACCATTCAGTAATGACCTTCTGTGACTTACCCTCTTTGTGGAGGGTGTCAATGATTGTCTTCTGGACAACTGTCAGATCAGCAGTCTTCCCCATGATTGTATAGGCTATTGTGTAACCATTTTGAAGGTTCAGGAAACCTTTGCAGGTGTTTTGAGTTGATTAGAATATGGTGACATGCCAATCAGCTAATTTGTTGAGATAGTGAATTGGTTTGTTAAATGTGAGCCAAAATCATCACAACTAAAAGAACCAAAGACTTAAACTACTTCAGTCTGTGTGCATTGAATTTATTTAATACAAGTTTCACAATTTGAGTTGAGTTAGTGAAATAAATTAACTTATCCACGACATTCTAATTCATTGAGATGCACCTGTATAATGTAGGTTACTGAATATTAACTTCTTGTTTAAAAAAAAAAAAAAAAAATGTTGTATAGAATCAATGTGACAATCATGTTATTGGTTTGAATCATGCAGCATGGCTGTGACTACATGCTGCCATATTCGGAAAGAATGGATGTCTCTTGCTAATATAGTTTAGTTATTGTGAACAGTTAGTGATATCCCAAACAAGTTATTTGGTATATTCTTCCCCAGGACTTTGAAAAATTAAACTTCACTTAAAAACTTAATTTTTTTAAAATAAAAAGATCTTTTTAAAAAAAAAAAGTTACACCTGGTGAGAGATAAAAGGGGCTAACAAATCCAGCTGGGCTCGTGTAAAGAGAACAGAGGCTAATTTAAAAGAAACCCCTGCTTGCTACTTTTTCCTGGGTACCAGCTGGTCTTCTAACAGATGTTGAACACACCATTTAACGGAGATGCTATATATCAAAGTATAGTGGACTGTCTCTCGTTTCCGTTTGAATTATGACTTCTGCAGCGCTGTCAATGAATCGCAAGCTGTAATGATTGACCACCTATACGCTACGCAAATTTATCAAACCGGACTTTAAAACTCTGAATTAGAAGAGTCTTTACCAGACCGAAATGTATTTTGAACCTAAGATTGCAGTCTCTGTGGTTACAGGAGCAATTCTTCGGGTTAAAAGGTGACGGCCGTTCTCAGTTTCCTCTGAGAGCTGGAGCAGCTAGGATGACTTTGAGGCCCATTGACGTGGATGAGCTGGAATGAAAAATAGAAGCAAATAATTCCGAACGCTAAGACAGGAGAGTGATTTAGGACACGGAGGAGGATACGAAGCAGAATGTTCTCAACTGGAATGCACATTGGCTTTCACAGCATGGGCCTGGGCAGGCAGTCAAAACCAAACAGAAAACTCCAAGTAACTAGCGGAGTACTTCCAACGCACAGGTTGAAGTAAAATGTGTCATTTAAAAATGTTATTCAATCCTGTCTAATCAGTTTAAACAAGCCCTGTCGCCCTAATTTCTACCGTGTTATGTAAATGAGTGGTAACCGTCCAAATGATGATTTGATCAACCGTCAGATTTATCCTTTCCAGGCATAAACAACAAGTGTTTACAGTATAATTCCAGTAACAGGAAGCATCTTGCTCAGATCGAGGCTCTGTGTGAGATCCACCCAGGACCGGACCAGCTGTATGGCCCTAGCTAACACCATTGTTAAGGCCTCTAATCTGCTGGTATGTGATGGCTGTGATTGAAGAAGAAAGAGAGAGTGAGATAAAAGTGATGCCAATATTTTCCTGAATGGCCTCGGTCCAGAAGAAAGCCACGTTAAACCATATGGCAGCGGCTTCCACCAAAATCAACTTTTTTTCATTGCATCAACATCTTGAGAAGTTTAGAGCGAGTGCATCTAAACAGGAAATATTAAAATCAGCCTTTTGATAGACCATATGCCATGTGTTTGGCAATTGCCACACCGTTTGAGGGACCAGCATTACATAATCTTGTCTGCCGACTGCCAGAGAGGGACGGGACGGGACGGGCCACGACTGCGGCTCATGCTACTATGCTGCTTCTCTTCTGCTTAATCTGATGGGACAACAGCATTCTTCTGTGAGAACAAGAAGGACTTGTACGGGCCAGGTAGAAGAAGAAAGCAAGCGGAACATTGCGAGATTTAGGGGTTTATTTCCCAGTAAAGCATGTGACTAACAGGAAAGCTGTGGGGGAAATAATTAAAATAAAGTAAAAACAGAAATAAACTGTGGTAAAACACTACCAGTCAAAAGTTTTTGAAAGGTATGATTTTTAATTTTTTTTTTTTTTTTTTTTTTTTAAAGAAGTCTCTTCTGCTCACCAAGCCTGCATTTATTTGATCCAAAGTACTGCAAAAAAAAAAAAAAAAAAGATTTTTTTTAAAAATATTTTTACTGTTTAAAATAACTTTTCGATTTGAATATATTTTAAAATGTAATTTATTCCTGTGATCAAAGCAAAATTTTCAGCATCATTACTCCAGTCTTCATCATTACTCCATCAGAAATCATTCTAATATGCTGATTTGCTGTTCAAGAAACATTTTATATTTTTGTTATTATCAATATTTAAAACAGTTGAGTACATTTTTTTCAGGATTCTTTGATGAATAGAAAGATCCAAAGATCTGCATTTGTCTGAAATAAAGAGAGATATATATACACACACACACACATACTTTTTATTTTTTTGGGGGGAAAGAAATGAAAGAAATTAATATTTTCATTTGGCAAGGATGCTTTAAATTGATAATAAAGACATTTATAATGTTTCAAAAGACTTCTATTTCAGATAAATGCTGTTCTTCTGAACTTTCTATTCATTAAAGAAACCTGAAAACTACTCAGCTGTTTTCAACATAATAATAATGATAATAATAATAATAATAATAATAATAATAATAATAATAAATTTTTATTGAGCAGCAAATCAGAATATTAGAATGATTTCTGAAGGATCATGTGACTGGAGTAATTACGCTAAAAATTCAGCTTTGAAATCACAGAAATAAATTACATTTTAAAATATATTAAAATAGAAATCAGTTATTTTACATAGTAAAAATATTTCAAAATGTTACCGTTTTTGCTGTACTTTGGATCAAATAAATGCAGGCTTGGTGAGCAGAAGAGACTTCTTTAAAAACATGAAAAATATTACTGCTCAAAAACTTCTGACTGGTAGTGTAAGAAAAAATAAAAAAATAAAAATAAATAAATAAATAAATAAATAAATAAATAAAACTAAGAATAACAAGCTGGTATAATTTTAATTAACTATTATAAGCCTGACACTGATAAAAATAAACTATGATTACACTAATAATACATCATCATTAAATAATTATCAAATAAAAATAAGCTGGTATACTATAATTACACTAAATATAATGATATATAGCATTAAAATATAATGACGCAATATAAATAATACTTAACTGAATAAAAACTACAGTAACTGATTTAGAGGGCAGCTGCCTCCTAGAATGAAATAAAAACGCTTAAACCATAAATAAACTAAAATCCATGTGCTTGATTTAGCAAAGGCAGTAGCACAGTAATGTGGAAAACAGAGCTTGTTTAAGCTGTTGCAAATGATGGATAAATGTAAAATGTTTGTACATATCTAGGATGGCAAAAAGCAACAAGCTGGTATATTGATTTATGAGCAGCTCAGGGGTTTCAGCTGGCATGCAGGAAAGCACATTCATTGTATAGTTTTCTTTGTGCAATCATTTGTAAAGCTTTGTTAAATCATTTAGAATGTCAAATCAATTTGCAAATCAAAGTTAGGGCAATAAAACACAACTATTAGACGTTTAATAAGTGTGAAGATTGGAAGAAATCTTTCTAATTGAAAACCGTCTGATCAGAGTTAATGGTTATTGTAAAGGTTTCAGTAATTCCATGGCCCATTGGTGACCCAGAACTAGAAGAGCTGCATGCTGTAACATAAGCCTGCCTCATGCTGCTACTTCAAACAAGTTCTTCCAGAATAGGTTGTTCCTACAACTATGCAATTTTACATGCTTCGATTTACAACGTGTGAAATAAATACGCAATTGGAGAGAATCTATGAACTCATATATATATTATTTATTTATATTTTTTAAAAGTTTCATCTGCCTCCTCTGGATATGAACAGGTCTCCTGAAACCACTCACTTCCATTGCAAATACCCAAATACTCAATGGTTATTATTGCAATGGTGATTTAGGTACAACCTGACAACCTATGCAGGTTTCAGACACACAGATCAGTACCTGATCGATGGGGTCTCTGCTCCCTGTGGAGTCTGTTTCCATAATACAACATTCAGTGGAACCTGCCAGGATCATTGACATAAGTTAATGGTAATTAACCTGGCTTTAAAACTCAGATTCAGATGTGAGCCATTCTCAAAATGTGTTGACTTTTAGATTTTTAATTGAGTTATCAATCAGTACGACTTTCCAATTCTGATAATTAAAAAAAATGTATTACAATAAACAGAATCAAACTACATGTCATATTAGCCTATTTAATCAAATGTAAAGATATAATAAAAGGTTATATAATGACACCTTTTATATGAAAGAAACGAAATACCTTAGAAACGAAAAACCATAGTAAAAATTGTTAGTAACATAAAAGATGACGTGTCATTTAGTGAAGTATACAGCATGGTACATGCAAAAAGTTTGTGACAAACTCTTTTGAATCTTGGACTCTTGTCTCAGACTTTCTCTGTTACATAAACAGGCCACTAATCAAAGCAGTTTTAAATTGGAAACACCTGAATAAGATTTCTGGATTAACCACAGAGGAAACTGCTGTTACATCCAGTGCCTATCATTCTACTGTCACATTTTCTCGGGCTAAAAGGTGAAACAGATCTGTCGTTCCAATATGGTAACAATACCAATATGGTAAAAAGAAAAATATGTATCAAAACACTGCCTTTGTATGTTTTTAATTAGCCTACATTGGCCTGTTTTGAGTCAACTGCTGTCAGCGACACATCATTTAAGGCGGAGCTTTACTGCCACCCAGTGGACAACAACGCGCAAGTGCAGCTGCTCAACGCAGGATCAAATTATTCAACCCACAACAGCTGTGAACCGTTGACGGGGATTCATCATGGCTGAAAAATACGGCACATTTAATTTGGCTTTCCAAAAGCACATTGCAAATTATGAGTTGCTTTGGCAGCAAGTATTCACACTTACATTACAGTTATCACGTCAAGAATAAATCCGTAGCGTCTCTAAACGCAACAGAACTGTGTGTAATGTGCAATGTGGTCTTGTGCGCCATCTGGTGGTGATGGTGCGCGTCCGCAGCATGCGCCTGTCTTATCCTTGTGTTTTCACTCTGGGGAAAAAATTGTATCATCTAAAATATTCATAACTTATTTTATAGTTTATTTTTATGGCATACCTGAATACTACATTTCATACGTTCGATCCCAAGGCCAAGCACAGATGGTCAATATGTGTATGGACACTTACATTAAAAAAACCTAATGGACATTTCCACTGTTACCCAGGAAAAACAGTTCATTAAACATGCTGTACTTTGTGACAACATGCCCCAATCAAAATCATACTATTTGGTATAAGCAGTCACAATGAAACCCAACAATAAACAGTCTGGGTTCTAGGGTTTTTTGAGACAAATCTAAACAACAGCAAACCATACAAACCACAAAACATCAAAAATAAATAAATAAATAAAAAAAATAACAACAACAATGATGATAATGATATTAATAATAATATAAAAAGTAACCCAACTTTACACTTATCTTTATCAAAACAATCAACTAATTTATATATATTTGAATTCATGGCAGTTTTGCTATTGTTAACTAAAACTAATGCTATTAAAATTATACTCATTAATTGAAATAAAGCTGAAATAAAACAATATTAAATGAAAAGTTGAAGCTGAAGTATTGAAATGATTAGAAATAAATAGAAAATAAATGACAAAAGCACATAAAAACTGAAAATATAAAAATAAAAGCTAATTTACAATATTAATAAATAATATAATCATATAAATACTAAAATAATACTGATGCATGACTGAAGTGTTCACATAAATTTCAAATTATGTCTCTTCTGCCAAGTTACAATTATTAAAATGTTTTTTTTTTTTTTTTAATGAAAAATGAGCTTATGTGAAAACAGTGTGGATAGTGTCTCATTACGTCTTAAAATTTCAACAGCCAATATCTTGTGTAGAACAGATGTGCATGTGAAAAGATACAGTGGAGACAGAGAATATTTTTCTCATTTTATTGAACACAAGAATTGTTTGACAGAATGAAGTCAGATTTTGTTGTCGGTTAGTATTTACAGCAGTGACGTGGGGGGGGGGGGGGGGGGGGGGGGTAAAATCTGTATACAGCTGTGAGAAGGGCCTCTCAGTATGGTATGAAGTGACAGATGTCTTATAAAGGTCTGAGATGAGAATGAAATGATGAGAGAAACCATTACACCCCAAACGGGCTTCATCTGCTCAGATGACAAGCCTCAAATGCTTTGGAAACAATCGTTTGAACAGACTTTTGTCTTTAAAGTGGCATGATGGCGGTGGAAAACTGTGTACTAACAAATTGGTCCCACATTAAATGGCAGTATGAATCAAAAGCTTGTTTTTCAGAGAGATAACAAGAAAGAGTTTCTACAAGCCTCTCAGATGCTTATTAAACCAGAATCCTGCTGGAAACACTTTTCATTATTAATATTACTATATGACAAATGCTTAACAGAACACAAACGTACATTCAAGTAGCATAATGTTTGAAGACTTAATAATGAAAGTTATCTCCATGAAAGCACTTCATGTTTGTCTTGGAAAAGCAAAAGTGACAACAGTGAACGTATGAATGACAAAAGTTCACTGACATTCAGATAAATGTACAAGCCTTTGACATTTTCAGTTATTTAGCAATTCAATTCGTAACCTTAACACCAATGACATCTAGTTTAGAATACATCGCATGCTTATTTCAGGTTTAAAAATAGATGTCACTGACAAGGCATTTGACCGAACGGGATGAACAAGAGATTTTGTAATTAAATGGCGGGTGAGCAGGCAACCCTCAGGCGCCTATGAGACGAAATGCATCGAGACAGTTTTCTGTGTGAATATATTTATATATGTATATATATATATACGTCTTATTTTGCATCAGTTAAATAGAGGCAAGTTGTTGCGATTTTGAGAACTCAAGTTTTAAGAAAACCACGATCCATTTACACCCTCAGACCCAAAAGACCAAGTGACGACACATTTGATCAAGAAACAAAACTATTATTTTCACAGTTTACAGATCTGGACCATCTGACAGCGGCGGGGTATGTTGTCACAGAGACAGTAGCGTCACTGCGGCCCATCCAGACCGCAGGCCTGCATACGAGAGGATGTTTATATTGAAGGCACCAACTCCTTTTGTGTCCGTATTTCACTTCTGCTGCCGTCATGGTTTTTTTTGTTTTCTTTTTTTTTATTCTTATCATGATGAACATCATTTAAACTAACAGCTACGGCTTTCACAACCTATGGAAACTCTTTTTTTTTTTTTATTCTAGTACAAAGAACACACTGTATTCACACTAGGATTTTCACGCATTCACAGTGCACAAGCTTGCAGCCTAAAGAATGAGAAACACTGTACAAAAAAAAGTCAGGCTGAATATTCTTTATGCTACGATCCACACCGGAGTACTATGGCTTAAATAAAAAGTAAAACAATAATTTGGCCATTCAAGACATGAAAAACCAACAAACATTTGAATTTTTATCAGTGACAAAGGGGCTTTATTTTAATGCAACGTTTATCAATTAGATGGGCAAAAGCCAATGGAGCAACAGGGAGACGTCATATGGGACGTCCCGCGATCGTTACACACCCGTTTTGTTAGACCACGAGTGCAACAGCTGTATCTGCATGTAACGTCCGATCCATATCTAAGAGCTCCAGGTTGTCCCTAATGTTTTTTTTTTTAAAGAGCTATTAAGCGAGGATCACTGCGGGAGACCTCTTTGACTCTCAATCTTTCTTTAAAGGCCTAGTGAAGAAGAAACTCTAAGGTTCAGGGGAAATGGGATGTGTTGTAATATGAAAGAAAACAGGAAAAAGTAGTAGTGGTGTTTTGTACAGTATAACCCTAACCGCTAGTTCACACCTCTACCCTGCGTAATCGTTTGCGTTGGGTTTGCTAGAGAAACAAACGGCATGTTAATGAGGGATATCAGAGTAAAATGCTGTAAACACTCAGGGCTGGGATAAAACAAAAAAATAAAGACATAGAAAAATAATTCTGCAAAGCAAGCATGCTAAAAATCTATCGCTAACTCTCAAAAATTGATGCGAAAAACAAAATAAAATAAAAAGGCGGTTGCTTTTTTACATTATTTAAACACAAGTAAAATGTTCCCCAAAAAATTAATATGTGGCAGACAATAATAATGGCAATACTGCATGTAATAAAACGGGACATAATTGAAACAGCACTGTGGGCTGAATGTGTGAAGCCGAAATCTGCTGTATTTCTCATACTGAAATTCCTCGAAAGACATATTTGATCTTACTTACAGAGGTCAAGGAGACTGCGCTAGAGGTAAAGAATCTTTCCTTCTTGCGTTGATGAAAGAAATGAAACATTTCAATAGTAAAAACAATCGAAAAGTACAAAATAAAATGCATGTGCGCGAGCTCTTTAGGCGCTCTATACATCTACAGACGTGTTTTGTTCTGCGAACTCAAAGACACTGAAGAAAGAAACCCTTGTGTTTGAGAAGTGATGGTGGTGTGGTGCTGTCTGTCTGCGACTGGCGTGTGCTCGCCGATTCCGGATCATGCTTTGCTCTCGTTGCCGTTCGTCTGGGGGGCTTCATTAGGGACTGTCTTCACCTCCGCCGGGGTTTTGTTTACCTCCGTCTCCGGCGCTTTACTTTTGTCATCTACAATGATTTTACCACTGGGGGAAAGAGAAAAGAGAAGTTTATCAGTAGTGTTTTTCAGTCCTCTGTTTGGCTGCTTCTGCTCTTTATATTACTTCCAAGGATCGGCTCACCCAAAAATGACTGTTCTGTTAGGATTTATTCATCCTCATGTTCTTTCAAACCTGAGTGAGTTTCTTTCTTTCTTTAGTGGAAAACAAAAAATGGATTTTTATGAAACTGAAGAATATGCTAGGCATTCTTTTCAATATATTGAAAGTGAATGAAGACTGGTGCTCAATGCTCCATAAATGACAAAGAAACACCATATAATGATATAATGAAAAGTGGTTCACGAGTCATTGTCAAAGTATTTATATGGTAGCACTGTGTGACAAAAATCTTGACATCAGCTCTTTGGTATGTTCATGAGAGAAGTAACAATATCTTGATTTGCGAGAGTATGATTCGAGTCAGATCTTGTCGCAGATGAAGCATTTATTTGATCAAAAATATAGTAAAACAGTAATTTTGTGAAAAATTATTACGATTTAAAATATCTGTTTCAAAATGTAATTTATTCCTGTGATGGCAAAGCTGAATATTCAGCAGCCATTACTCCATTCCTTAATGTCCATGATCCTTCAGAAATAATTTTAATATGCTGAATTGATGCTAAAGACATATTTGTGGAAACTGTGATATATTTTTTTCAGGGTTCTTTGATAAATAGAAAGATCAAAAGAACATTTATTTGAATTAGAAATCTTTTGTAACATTAGTAATGGCTTTAAAGCTACTTTTGATCAATTTAATGTCTGTACTAAAAAGCATTAATTTACAAAATAAATAAATAAATAAATATAAATATATATATATATATATATATATATATATATATATATATATATATATATAAAATATATATATATATATATATATATATATATATATATATATATATGAGGAAGAAAATATGCTAACATATTTTTGGGTGAACTGTTCCTTTAAGTTTTGAGGGAACAAACTTCAATGCAGGCAAACAATTTCATAGCTAACAGGATCTGTTTGATTATCTTACGCTAATATCAAAGATTACTCATGAGCATGAGCATGTATGAGGACAGAGGAACAGTGCATGCAGGTATGATTCATATGATTCATAATATTCAAGATAAAGCTTGCTGTGAACTGTAAATCCATGGCACTGGTGCAGAGACCCTTTCAGCTGTAGACACAATCCTCATAAAACTACATAAATGTTAACCTCTCCCTCTGCGCTTATTGGCTGTGTAATAGTTTGTTGATACACAGAGCGCTTGTCTCTGGGGGTCAGGCTGGAGCAAAAAGCATAATAATAAATAATAAATCATAAATAAATGAAAATCATCCACCGCAAACTGTCTATTACTGAATATTTTACAGGCACATAGACATTCGTTCTCAAGAGAGCTGACAGAGCACATAGTGGGCCTTGAAAAAAGGAAGTTTACTTAAATTATTTCGCAGTAGGCTGATTCTTTCAGAGCGCTGATAATTCCTGTAATGGAATTGACTGTACTGGTGTGCCAAATCATTCATAAATGCATAATGAACCACGAAAATTAAAGATGAGCTTTGCTGGCAGGGAATCGAGAGGGACGGTCCCTGTCGCATTTCTAACACATTCCCTTCCGTCCTATTTTTAGCACACCTGCCTTTCTGCCAGGCTGATCTCAGCTGTGAATGACTGTTCATTATATTCGTCAAACATGCCCAGACAGCAGCGGCTTCTGTGATGCAGGACCACCGGTGGCGGTGTCGAGCGCTCTTGCATACGGCAGAGCCACAGAGAGGCTTTGTAGAGAAGAGAATGGGCGTAGCGGAGTGAGGCTTCTTGTGTTACAATCTACACGATCTCAGTGGTACGACACAAGAGCAAGCTGCTTTGTCAGTGTCCGAGGTCTGAGCTGTTTGTCCCCCGGCCGAATGTCATTACACTCATCACAATAAAGCTATCTGATCACATTCTGGGCTCTTATGAAGAGCGGCCAAGTGTGCAGAGTCCCGCCGAACGACACAAAGCATCATTATTCCTTCTGAGCAAGCTGAGGCAAAAAAAAACTTCCGTCATTTGTCAGTTTGCATCCTTGGCGAGATGTCTTTAAAAGTGCAAACTCTCATTCTTGAAGGGGAAAAACTCTGACTTTAGGCGTCTTGAGAGTCTAAAGATGGCAGATTGAATTCCATTGATATTCTGCAGTTTCTGTGAAGACCAGAAGTCACTCAGGTAGTCGAAAAGCTACAGACGGAGCCAACAAGCCCAGGTGGCAACCAATGAGAGGCGACTTCCCTGGAGTGTTCCTGCTCAAATTAGACAACTGAGCCGAACTGAGAGAGAGAGAACAAGCCTGACGTGCGCTGACTGGGCCGTACATAGAAAGCGCAAACTACAGAGAGCAAATGGAAGAGGGGAAAACAAAGTCTCTGGTAAATATTTAACAAACGCCATGCTCCCGCTAATTCCCTGCTGGAAGTCTTGGCTGACTGTTTAACAGACGATTTTCTCTGTACTTCGCAACAGAGCGAGAGAGAGAGCGCGCAACTGAGGAGCCTGATTCACGCGAGTCTGGAGACGCCGCTACTTCTGGCTCCATTAAGCAGCTCCACAAAGCTAGCAGGACTGAATCTGTCAGATGTGAAATGTTCATTTAATTATGTAATATGCGTCCTTGAATGAATGAAACCGCTGCTATTCGGAGGCGCTGCTCTGGTGCTCTCAGCATGGGTCCTGCGACTAAGGAGCAGGGTTATTTAATTTATGTATATTTCGCACATTCCAGCTGAAATTTTCACTAGTTTTAGTTCAATTTCACAACAACATAGCATAGTGCTTGTGAACAATAAAATGTGCTGTAAAACAATTGCAGCTACTATCATTCTGGCGTCTCTGGCACATTTATGATTCAGAGCCATGGACCAAATCCACTCAAATCTTGTGTCAGATGGAGAACAAGTCCTGGCTGGTTTTGCTAAAGTTTGCAAAGTTCATGGCAGAGGATTTTTGGAATATATTCAAGAGATTTGTTTGAGGCCATTTGGATCAACTAAACAAGACTCTAATTTAATTTGTGTTGTCTTCACAATGTTTCACAGAGACATTATTTTCAGTAACAAAGTTTAGTAAGCTTCAGTAAAGTTTGGGGTCAGTACGATGTTTTATTGTTTATGAAAGTCTCTTACGTTCACAAAGGCTGCATTTATTTGATAAAAATACAGTAAAAACAGTAATGTTGTGAAATATTATTACAATTCAATATAACTCTTTTCTATTTGAATATATTTTAAATGTAATTTATTCCTGTGATGATTTATTCCTGCAAAGCTGAATTTCAATGTCACATGATCCTTCAGAAATCATGCTGATATGCTGCTCAAGAAAGATTTCTTATTATTATCAATGTTGAAAACAGTCGTGCTGCTTAATATTTTGTGGAAACTGATACATTTTTTTTCAGGATCTTTTGAACAGCAGTCTATCTGCTCCTAAACATGACAATCAGATGTATTTTTCCTAATTGAGCAATTCTTTTGAACAGAATAAACCAATTGGGAGATTATTATTAAATCAGACCATCCGGCATAATGTGAAGTCTAAAAATGAAAGTAATTTTTTCTATAATTACATTCTTATTGTACTTTTAAAGCACTTTTTTTCTTTTACAAACTTCCATTTTTTATATTTTTAAAGGTACATTATGGATTTCTGGCCTCTCTATTACTAGTTGAGACATAAAATTCGCAAGTTAGATGCAGAGTTGTTTTATGTCCGTATCTTTTCACTGCTGTTTTTTTCCAAGTTTTTTGTTACATCAGCTGGCCATTTGAAGTTGGCCATTTCACCCACAGGGGCACAAATGACACCGCACCTCATCTACTGTGTTAATGTAATTACAACGATCATACATTAGTCTTCTCTAAGACGCTCTTTTTTCAATAGCACCATTAAGGCTGCTAATTTATTTCTCACTGTCCTTTTCAGCTTTGAAAGCCATCATTTAAAATCATCAGTTGTGGAAATGTGCCATTTGCGACAACCAATCATTGTGAGGCTCTGCCAGCGATAATGGAGGAATCAATTAGCTTGCTCTGAAAAACAAAACCGAAAGAACAATTTTACACATTTATAATGCCGGTGTGCTCTGAAGCGCTGTCATCGAACCGTTTTTTACAGAGGTGCAAATAAACCCGCACAAGCTGTCTCAACATAACAAGTCATCTCTCATTTGAGTACCAAATAATACGCTAAGACTGAAGATGCAGGAGGAACCTGATGAAATTCGTATTTTACATTAAGAAGTGAGAAGAAACTGAAGAGGAAGGAGGGGGGGTGACAAAGAAAACAGACAGTGAGAAAGTGGAGATGGTTAAGGACACAAACACAACTAAACATCTAGAGGTGGCCATACTCGTTCTGGTTGGGTGCGGACGGTGCGCTGGAGGAGTCGCTGGAGGGCTTGCCCAGTGCATCCTTGGCAAGGTCACTATCTGTTGTCTGGTGGGCTCCTCCCTGTACCTGAGAGTCCTTACTTTGGGGGGCATTGGCCAGCTCAGCCGGGCTCTGGCCATTGGCTTTGGCTAGATCTGCAGGGGCTGAATCAGACGGCTGGGGGGCATCTAAGGACTTTGAGGTCTGGTTGGAGGGCGTATCGCTCAGGTCCACCAGAGGGGCCACGGCTGCAGGAGCAGCTTGTGGGGAGGTGGGAGAGGTGACACTAGGTTTGGGGGTGCTGGATTGGGGGGTAGCTTTAGGGGCCATTTTAGGGTCGGCCGCAGGGGCGGTGCTTGAGGTAAGGGTGGTGCTATCGCTAGCAGGACTGTCTGTGCCGGGGTCTGAGTTAGTGGTTACAGAGGGAAGCAAGTCCACTACTGTTGCTGTGGTGTCAGCAGCGTGCCTGTGAGGACAGCGGGAAGAGAAAGAGGAGAGACGGGGAGAAAGAGATCCACACAAAGAAAAAGGAGGGGGAGGGAGGGAAGGCCAAGGCAAAACATACATACACATACATCAGTAAGTCCAACATGCATTTCAAAATAAAACATACCATGTTAGGTAATTACAGAAAGTGAGGGGTGTGTGCTATCTACACCATTAAACTACAACAGAGAGACTGTTAAACACAAGTAAATGTTAATAACCTGAAGAAAAGACCAGATTTTTGTGTTTTGGACTGTTTGTGTGTGTTTTTAGGGACTCACTCAGGGTCGGTCAGAGGGGTGGTCTCATTGGGTTCAGTGGGTCCTCCTCCTTCATGGTTTGGTGTGTGTTCCTCCTCAGTCCTTACCTCCACAATGGGCTCCTTAGATTCATCCTTACTGTAAAAAATGACACACCAGAGTCACTGAGATTAACAAATGTCACAAGGGGTGTGGATTTATGGCTTGCAAACATGTAGTGAACATTGTTGGCTAACATAGATCAGGATTTGTTCAAATTAGTAGCACTGATTAAAATGGGTTGATGACTATAAACAAATTGGTATGTCTCGCACCATATGGTGTACTTTTTTGGCAAAAGTGTGTTTATATTAATTTATAGCTGTCATGGTATTAAAGTAAGAAATGTAAGGGAAAATTAGTTTTTAAAAAAAAAAAAAAAACATGGTGCTAAAAAGGCTATTGTCAGATTTATTTAAAATGTTTATTTAAAGTGTATCATTTTTGTAAAACTGTTGGATTAATATATATAAAAAATTAATATTACAGGAAAATACACATTTATTTAATTCTGAGATATATATTCTGACACCATATTTTTATATTTATTATATTTGTGAAACTGTTGGCAGTTCAATTAAAGAAAAAAAGGTAACACTTTAGTATATGGACCAATTCTCACTATTAACTAGTTGCTTATTAGTATGCCTATTATTAACATATTGGCTGTTTATTAGTATTTATAAAGCACATATTCTGCATGACCATATTCTACATCCCTAGTCCTACCCAATACCTAAACTTAACAACTACTATACTAACTATTAATAATTAGGAATTTATTGAGGCAAAAGTCATTAAAATAAAGTGTGACCAAAAAAAAATTCTAAACAATATAAATATATATTTTGGATATAATGCTAAATAAGGTTAGTGTCATATTTATTTAAAATTGAAGTTTATTTTATTCAGACATATGATAATAGCTGTTTTTAGCATCATATTTTATATTTATCACATTTGTGGAACTTTTGGCAGTTTTCATAAAATATAAATATTTTAATCTAACAAAAAAAAATATGATACCAAAATTGCTTTTTTGTTAACTTTTGTCGGATCACGTAAAAATATTTGTATATTTTTGCATGACAAAATATAAATATATTTAGAATACACTGTTTTCTGACATATATGACAATATGGTGCTATAAATAACTATTTACCATAATCAAAAACTATATTGTTGAGCCCTTCAGTGCAATAAAATTACATCAAAATATGGATATAATAAAAAGAAATGTTTTCTTTGCATAGCATTTTCAAAAGCTACTAAAACAGATGCAACCATGCCGCCTTTTCATTCCTAACCAGCATGCACCTCTCCTCTTATCTCAACACTGCCGCCATGAGCCAATATTCATATCACTCTCATTCATAGAGTCAGGTATGTCACAATCAGCCCTGCCTCAAGCCCTCCTGTAGAGCTGATGGGGGCGATAATTATGGGAGAGCCGTGATGGATGGCGTTATCTGACAAGGGAACACACACAGATGAGAGGGAAAGGAAAAGACAGGCTCACGTGAAAGCAGCTTTTCCCTCCTCGATATCCTTCCCTTTGGCAGAGGGCCCAGACTTGCCACAGAAGTTGACAGCAATGCACATGAGAAGACCGCACTTGTTGAGGAAGTAGCAGGTGACATCCACGCCGAAGAGGAGCAGGATGAAGACCACGATGAGGATGCCCACGATAGCCCCGGTGCCCAAACCTGAGCTGGTTTCTTTGGAAAGGAGGAAGAGGAGAAAGTCAAAACAAAAGGATGTCACTGCAGACCAGGCCTTAAAGTGTGAGGCTTCTCCACAGCACAATAATGATCTATGGAATCTAGAAAAAAAATTGTATGTTGTACTAATTTGCAGTAAACGGAAAGGATTGGTTTGTTGAAGGCAGTTAGGACTAAAGCCAACACACTCATAGAAACACATAAGGGCGAATTCACTAAACAATACTGAGTCTTATTCACTAACCACCAGCAATCCAGGTACTAAATGCGCTGAATTGCACTGCTTTGAATTTAAATTAAAGGGATAGTTCACCCAAAAATTTATATTCTGTCATCATTTACTCACCTTCATGTCATTTCAAACTGTATGTGACTTACTTTCTTCTGTGGAACATAAAAGAGGAATATTTTTCTCTATACAATAAAAGTAAACAAGCTGCAAAACAACACTGGATACCATTTGCATTCATTCTATGGACCAAAACGAGACATTTCTTTTATTTGTTCTTGAATAAAGAAAGTTATACTGGTTTGAAATGGCATGAGGGTGAGTAAATGATGACAGAGTGTTCATTTTTTGGATGAACTTTCCCTTTAAGTCACTGTATTTAGTGAAATCCTCCTCTCTTTGTAAATTACGAATTGAACCTCATAAAATGTAACGTCAAGCCTTCCAAGAGCGCTTAACAGAATTTTATTTGTTTGTGTACATTTTCTATTAATCATGGCAGCAGTAATTCATCAAATGATAATCAAGCGATGGAGAGGAGCGCTATAACCGGGCGTACGTCCAAATGCGTGGTTTAGATGAGTCCATTTTACACATTTTAAAGAGGTGCCTGGATCACAGTGTTAAAACCATGCTGTACAGTTCCAGTAAAGTATGCCAGATTATGGTTGTCTGATATATCCTTCACAACATAGCAAGATCAGGAAATACGCAGATTAATTAACTATTTGCATAAGCAATCAGAATTACTAAAACAACAGTCGAGTGCAAATAAACAGCGCCATCAGTTGATTCTTAGTGAATTCACCCCCATAATGTTTAGGTTCACCACACAGATTGCCAAAACGGGATGCCTTTCATGTGTTATCCACACACAGTATACAACATGCGTCATTCCGAAGCAGGGCATTCATCACTCACATGGAAATGAACCCAGCATGCTTATTCAGAGACATAATTAACTCTCTTTGTACAGAACTTCAGCAGTCTTGCTCAGAACGTTAACTACAAGGCTTGTTCTGTTCGTATTCATGCACATATTTCAACAGAGAAATTGCACTGGCATGGAACGGTGAAGATAATCAGCTCTTAGTGCATTCACTTATGGGGTAACTCCTGCGTAAACACACACACACACACACACACACACACACGCACACACACAAGCACACACAAATGCAAGCCATACTGATGAAAAACACCATGTTGAAGGAATAAGGATTAAATGACATGGAGAAACACAAGCAGAACTGTGTTTTCAGCTCATGAAAACACAGACTACTTACCAGGAATGACAAGCTACACCATGAAAATGCAAAATAACTACAGGATCTACTGAGACGGACATGTATTGTCTGGATCAGTAAACATGACACACAATTAAAATATGGTTTAATAAACATCAGCTATATGGATCTTAATGCTGCATTGGTAAACATGGAAATTCATATTAACTCAATTTATATCAATCTATGCTGAAATATTTGATTCAATTGTGGGAAGACGACTCAATTTTTCAAGTGGTCATTATAAAAGTTAAACCATGTGGATGACTAACAAAGGGAGATCTGATGTGGCTAAAAGCAAATTCAACTTATTTTGGACAAATTCTGATAAAAAAAAAAAAACATAAATAAATAAAAATAAAAAATAATACATAAAATAAAATAAAATGGAGACAGGTAAAAAGCTAAAACCTACTATCACAAAGCAGTTGTTTTATCCTTAAAACATCTTCATTGTAAGCAAAATCACTTTCCTACATATATATACAGTATACTGAGACATCATATTCACATGCATGCATCTGGGTGCACACAGCTTTGATGATATAACATGATGGTTGCAAAAAATTGAGCTAATATAGTTTTTATTTGCCTAACACTCAAATGGCACTTCATTCAAGTATTCTTGTGAGTATACAGCCATAGATTATACTGTGAATTAAGATGAACAAGCTGACTGAGTTTGCAATTAGGCTTATATCGAGTTCTAGGCAACTTCGCATGAAGTGTCTTTAATGAAACATCCTTCTAAATCATTGATGGAGCCACATAAAGACCTAAAACACATCTACGTGTATCAAGGAGATCATGAATTATGGATGCACTCATCAGAGACCTGGAGGAAAAATGCATTAGACAAAACTGTTCTAAGAAAAAAAACAAAAAACAAAAAAAAACACCTCATCTCAACCTGCAGATCTATATGAGTCTTACTGCTCTTAGAAAACTGTGCTCAAGACTTGCAATAGACCTACAATAATCCAAAACTTTTTATGAATTTAAACCAAGAAACCTGCATGATAATCTGGTGCTGTGGACTTTGTGATGAAATCTAGCCATCGTAGCAGTCAACACACTCCATTTATGTGTATAAGAGGCTGGGTAACAGGAGGTAGAGCTGACAGATTTAATCTACCGGCCAGCCAGGAGAGGGCCGAGAGCATTTCTCCTAGCTCGGGGCGCGGAGTGGGCCGCACTTGTTTTCCTGAGCTTCAGCCTGCATTTTAACAAGTGCGATAAATCACGGCACACATCTGAGCACAAAGGCTGTCTCACTGAGCTCCTTCACCGGCCAAAAACGCCCTTCTCTGCTGACTCAGCAGCATGCTTGAAAGGTCTTCCAGACACTCGAGCCGTCTCCACATATTACAAACCTTATCATGTTCTGAATACTGAGAATTGGTGTGAAAAAAAAACAAAAAACTGACAATGTGGTTCATGTTATATCTGAGTGTTAGTTTGAAGGCATACATGGAGCTGTTAGCATTCCAATGGCACATGCATTTGGAAGTACCTGCTGTAGTATGCTGCTATCTTTGCTCATGGGCATTCAGTTCTGGACACAGTTTTTCAAGACAATTACTTGAGCTGTCAATGTCATGTGACATGTAACATCATATATATTTAAAGTGCTGCAGCAGTTATGTCAAAACTCAAAAAAAGATTACATTGCCATGGGTTCCCTAGAAAATTGTTATTTTTTTTTCAATGGGGTTTTTCAATTTATGAGTAAAACAAGGTCTGTGGTAAATGTAAATTGACAACACATTTATTTTTTTAAAATTATGTTGTACAACAAAACGTCCAAGTATTGTCAAGTTATGTTTACCACAGAAAACTCTTGGCGAATTAGTCTTCCGAGTTTTGACGTCACAGCTGCAGCACTCTATATAATATAGAAGTAAGGTAGAGTGGGGGGAGAACGCCCCCCTTAAGGATTATGACATTTTTTTTTTTTTTTGGTGAAACAAAAGTTAAATGTGTCTGAAAAAGTTATCATAGTTTTAGTGACAGTGCCATAAATTATGAACCAAGTATGAAAACTATCCAGAGTTTTCAAGTTATTAGATTTTTAACAAAAATTTAATTTGTACCAAAGGGGGTGTTTTACCCCACTGACTATGTTTGAGACAAAAATTATGTCATTCTGAGAATATAATTATATTTTTCTTAAATAACACGTACTCGCTATCTACAGGCCCTACTGTTCTCATATCATATATAACTGTGATGTTTTACAAAACAATAAGCTTTAAAAAAAAACTTTTTTTTTTTTATTACTGTTGAAAATTAGATCATTTACTGTGAAATCCCTTTTCTCATCGGTACATCACCAGTGTAAGCTTCATGGTGAAAACTTCTACATCACTCTTGCCAACGTAGTCCATAGTTACAATAAAAATTTATCTTGATTTTATCTTGTGGTTATTTTGGGAAAAATAGTAGGGGGGTGTTTTACCCCATGGGGCATTTTCCCCCACTCTACCCTAATAGCAAATTCATTTTTGGTTAATTTTGAGTGGCCATCAATGGAAAAACAGGACTAGCTGCTAGCTAATGCTAACTAGTCAAATTTTAACCCCCTGTGTTTAATATTACGGTAACACTATTTTAAAATGTCCTTGTTACACATGCTACATGTACTTACTATTATAATAACAATTATGCACAATTACATGCAAGTAACCCTAAGCCAAATCCTAATCCTAACCATAAATCCTATCATAACTATAACCATACAGTAAGTACATGTAGTTAATTAATATTACTCAGTACTTAAATGTATAGTTACACTGTAACAAGGACACCTTAAAATAAAGTGTACCCAATATTACATATAAATGTATTAAATCAAGCTACTGCAGTATCAAAATCGAGCTGCAGATGTTATAACAATTTGTGAAAAACAGATCACCAGAATTCTTTTTAAATGCTCCAAAGGCAACTTCTGAATGTGACTTTTTGCTAACAGCCCATTTTAACCTTCACGGCACGGTCATTACAAATGTTCAGTCTGTGCTGAGGACTCTCAGATTATTCAGACACCTCCAGACTTGGCACTTGCCTCCGTCTCGAGTCACTCTCAGTGATAAGTGCGAACAAGTGGCACTTCTGCCGGTGCCAAGTTTGGATTCTCAAGTCATTTTGCCTCTGGTTCTGCTAGTCAGAATGAAGCTGATGATCCATCCGGAGTGGCATTAAACATCCCAGATGGATCAAACGGGGTGCTGCTTTTCTGATGAAATGTCACCGAGCACCAACACACAATGATTAAGGACAGAGACGCACCTGCATATGAATGATGAGCCTGACAAACTGATTGGCACATGCGTTTCCAGGAGTCAAAACTCCAGGGCGCATCACTTTATTACCATGAGAATCCATTCCAAAATGGGAAACAAATGCTACTCCATTTTATTGAAGAAATGACCCCCATTCCCTCCCTCATTTATTTCCATAACCCTGCCATATATATGAGCTTTTATACTGTAAGACACTTAATTACATTAGTTGCACTTTACTCGACACCCTCCCAGGAAATGCCTGCATAGGTCTTGCATAATAATGACACTCATATCTCCGTTCTCGATGGCATACGACAGCCTTGAACATGTAAACTGACCACCATCTTCTTTAAGACGGACAGCCGGCTGGAGGTCAGTCGACGTCCATACCTGTATCCATCGCTAATGTTCAAAATTGATTTATACGGTTACAACGGAGGCGGTGCCATGCACACAAGAACGCTTGTGGGTTTCGCATTAAAATTCAGTCTGGGGGGTGTTTATGTTAAATCCTGTCTAAGCAAGAAAAAACAGCCTTAAGGAATTTAGCATTTCAGGGTAGAGATGGTCAATCAGAAGTACTGCAGAACACTCCTGCCCTTTAAAAGTAAAAGGCTCCGTGGGTCCCTCCAAACCGACATTGAGCACCATGTCATCATGGGACAAACATGAAACAGCCACGCATTACGGTCCCATGCAACTCGCTGTTGCGAGATTTCAACTCGAATCCATGGTGTGCGTGTTAAAAACACAAAATAAACCAAAAAAATCCATCTAGTTTACCGTATTTTCTTAAAACCTACAATGATTACTGCATGACACCATACTGGTACGTGTATACAAAAAATGTATTACAGAACATAATTAAATTACACTGTTGAAAATGACACTTATTGACGTGAATGAGTTTAACAGCAGTAGCATTAGTTTTGAATGGTCTTTTCAAGTAAGAAGCAGAGAAAAGAAAATGTAAATAAAAGTCCATTACAGAAAGTATATATTTTCTGAATCGTCTAAAATTATGTACATTTTGTCACAAAAAAACACGTTTTCCATATCAACACACAAACTTGGTGCCTATTCCTTAAAAACACCCTTCCAAATTAGTTGATATCTTAATAATAAGAACAACAAAAGAATAAGAAACTTAAAATTAATGAAGGTAATGAAAATAAGGACTTTTTATCTCCTAAATGGGCCCTAGAATAATTATATCGAGATTAACACCAAGAGACTAGGCTTCTTGATAGGGAAAGATTTTCTACAACACTCCCAAAAAGTCCACGGTTTGAAAAACACCTTTTCAAACACATCAGCATTGCCTTGCTTAAACATAAAATTAATCAGAAACTAAAAATGACAAGAAACAAAAAAGAAAACAGAATGATACAAGCACCGAACACTCTGCTTAATTCCAATACATGTAACTGATATTCTTTTTTGTTTGTTTGTTTGTTTGTTTATTTAGCCTGCGAGAGGATCAGAAAGGCGTAGAAAACTGAAGGGTGTGGTTGAAGATTGGACGGGGCTCCTCTCCTCTGGCGAGCCCCAGTTTATGAGAGCACTAGCACAGTCAGCATGGAGAACATGAGAGTGATGAGAGCGTACGTCACAGAGGAGCAGCCAAGGGTTGCTGAGACCACACATCCCACACCACCACACCAAAAAAAGACACCCGAAGACCACAGGGACAGTGCACAGAAAAAAAAATAGAGGCAAAAATGGGGAAAAAAAACAAAATTTTGAGTGCGTGTGATGATCCGGTGATGTCCGATTTTACACATGGAGACAGAAAAAGGGAAAGAAGGAGGGAAGGAAAAAACAGGGAAAGAAATTGGGAGAAAGGGAGAGAGAAAAAAGAGAGAGAGAGACAGAGAATAGGTCAAATACAGAAAATTAAGTTTAAAAGGTTAATCAAGATTAGAAAAGAATATCAAAGGAAAGTTCAAGCAAGTTAGTAAAAACCAAAGTAAGAAGGCCGTAGCATGTTAAAAGCACAGCAATGACAGCAAGTCGAGAATGAAGGGACAACGATAGTCAAATGATGGGAGATGATAAGGGAATGATAAGGGACACGAAGACACATACAATCAAGAAATACGGATCAGGCAACTTTCCTGGTATTTGACATTGCGTATATACATCGCAGTCAATTTTTATGAATCTTACATATCCCCCCTTTGTTTAAAGGTGAAGTGTGCAATTTCCCCTCTACTAGCGTCTCCAAACTTTATTGCAACATTAATAACAAAAAGTGTAATTGAACTGCAATTGCTCTGTCAAAGAGATCCCAAACCCGACGGTCATTAATAGCATCACAGAGACAGTGTTTACACTTTTTGGCGAAATTCATCTACAGGTGGATTATTTATAATTGTCTCTACTGCGCAGAGATAGAGAAGGTATTTTAAAATTAAATATTATTAAATAAAAAATACACACTTCAGCTTTAAACAAGTGCTTCCAGAAAATTGAATTTAAATGAATGATAATTAATTCAAATCAAGAAAAACATTCTACCGGAAATTAGGAAATAAACAGGCTTTCATCTTTCTATGTCGCAAACACCAGGGAAAATGTTGCCCAGTCAGAAGACAAGGTGAAACAAACAGGTTATGATGCAATACGGTGTAATAATGAGTTGGATGACTGAATGAGTTTTCCGATGTTACTTAAACTGCACAAACGTTAACGGGCATTGTATTAGAACAGCTTTTACTCCATGTCAACTGTAGCCGGGGAGATTTGGATTACAGGAAGTGCAGCTTTAGCATTTGTCGCACAGCCAGGGTTGAGCTCAACCCGTTACCCGTACCACGCACGAAAATCCACTGACTCCCTATTTTAATTCCTGCCAAACTCTCGACGCGTTGACCATCTGCAAGCTGAAGGAATATGTCGTGATAATAATAGCGTCCAGACAGTTTTAAGGGTTTCTAACCCGTGTCCCGCATGCCGGTCCGAATATAAGACTCTAGAGAAGCGTGAATCGCTGTCTGAGCAGCTGTTTTTGGACCATCGTTTCTAATGGCAGCTGTTCCAGCTGATGCAATGCAGATGTTGGGCTAAAAATAAAGCCGCTTTTTTGAACTCCCACATGTTACACATTGAGGTTAACAACTCTGCAATGTGTAAGTGTGGCGAGATGGGAAAAGGAACAAAGGAAGGCTTTTCTATCCATCTGAACCTGTTTTGCACAAGTGCTCTGAGATCCAAAGCTCCCACTGCTATATGGCTGCTTCCCACTAAGCGGATGAGAAAAAGCAGGTCTCTTGGCCATGCACCGGCAGATGCCTGTTAGGTCCTCAGTAAAGCATTAAACTATTAATCCTGTTGAGGCGTCATCATGCAAAACCAGAGGATGCATCCCCACTGAGAGCGGGCAGATAGTCAGCCCGATTCAATCGGTCTGCCGCAATGAGCCTGAACAGAGCCTCAGTTCAGCCTCAAGACAGAGACCGAGGAAATAGAGACAGGGATGATCTAAGGGCTAATTTTTATCAGTGGGGAAGCAGCTCGCAAGAACACAAAAACACAGCACTGCCAATGGAGCACAGACCAAACGAGCCGTTTTGGAGGGGGTGGATGGTTTAACGGACCTGCTGTGGCTTTTTGCCTCAAGAGTGCCAAATAGAAAATCTCATCTCCACTGATATCATCTGCAATCGCTCCGAGACGAGGAATAAAGCCGGTTGCAAGAGTCAGGGGGAGGTTGCCGGAAGGGTCAGGGCTCTGGAGAGGAGCTGAAGGTCTCCAGGCTTCACCCGCAGCCACCTCTCGCAGACATTTATCACTGTGCACTCTTATTACTCTTAGATTGTGTCAAATCGCTCTCTAGAGGAGGCCAGGCCACAACCTGAATTGACACAAGGGTGGCCTGTGTAATCCACAACAAGACCTGCTAGTAGGATGGAGTTAACGGGGGTTGGGTTGAGGCGGTCGGGCTGTTGGCTGCTATGGCTGGCAGTGGCTGTGCTTCAGGGTTAGGGGTGGGCCGTACCTGGGATGGCGGTGGGTTCTGGCAAGGTCCTGAAGGAGAGTTTGCCAGGTTCAGATCGTCCTCGCTGGTTTTCGGCAATGACGTAGACCTCGTACTGTGTATTCCAGTCCAAACCTCGCAGCACAACGTACTCGCTGCCGTTGGGCAGGCGGATCTCCGGCTTCCAGTCCTGACGATTCTTCTACAGACACATGTGGACACACTTTAAGCAAGGATGGTGTATAAGGGTCAATGACCCAATGCTCATTTTCATGTATTTTTATGCATCATTTTTATGTATTATGTATTATAATTTTTTTAAAAATACAAAAAAAAATACAGTTACACTTTATTTTAAGGTGTCCTTTTTACAGTGTAAATATACATTAAAGTACTGAGTAATATTAATTAACTACATGTACTTACTATATGGGTAGGGTTAGGATTGGGGTTTGGCTTAGGGTTACTTGCATGTAATTAGGCATAATTTATTGTTATTATAAAAGCAAGTACATGTAACTTGTAACAAGCACACCTTAAAATAAAATGTTACCAAAAATACAATTCTCATTGAATTGACATATACCTCTTCTATGATTACATTTTTATTTTAAAATAAAATTTAATTTGATATTTTTGGGGGAGACATGACCATATCAGGGTTATAGAATTCTCCAGATTTCATAATAAAGATAAATATAAAAATATTTGAATAAATATAATAATAACAATTTAAAAATATTTAAAATAATAACAAAAGTGCTCAGTAATGATGAAAAACATGCAGGAAATGTGATAAAGAGGAACCCTGCAGACCCTCATGACTGAGTGTCAAGGTAAATAAGTCTCTTAAAATATCACATAATTTGACTATTTTATGTCAAATTCAGGTTAGAAAATATCATGTTGTGTGAGTTTATATTACAGAATTAATTTATGAAAATATATTTGTAAATTTTTTGGGTTAGACCACGTCATTTTTAGAACTATTAAATGTAATTTTTTTCTTAAAAATGGTATAAACATTTTTGAAATACCATGAATACAAAGTTGATTTCTAATAACATTGCACGTGTTTTTTTAACAGATTTTTTTTTTTTTTCATTTCTTTTTCGTGGACACTTTTATATGTCACTGACCCGTGAACTTCACTACCTCTCCAAAGGCATGTCACTCTTGCAGCAGCAGTATAAATAATTCAGACGACAGCATGAGTTAAGTATGTTACCTCATGTCCAATCATACTCACAGCTTTGTAGCGCACTAGATAGTGTTTGATGGGAGAGCCCCCATCGTCCTGCTTGATCCAGTGGACCTTCATCTCGTTGCCTGTGGACAGTGGCTTAGCCTCCAGTTTAGGAGGATTAGGTTCCCCTGAGGAGAAAATGGCCAGAAAAAAACACGGTTAGAAGACCCCAGCACAAATTCAAAATGTGCCCTAACCCAGGCACATTTCCACAGGTGAATGTCCCCTCATCCTTTAACAGCTGATTTGTAATCCACAAGGTATTCTTTATCTCTGAATATGAACTGCAGAAATAGGTTAGCTAATTAAACTCCTGGCTAATTTTATCTTATAATTAATTTACAGTGTTGACCCAGCTGGGAGAATTTAAAAGGAAGCTATATGGCAGTGCGTGGTCTAAACTATGCACAAAAAATGGTGAAATTAACGATCAAAGGATGAGATGTAACACTTTATAGTTGAGTCACTTAGCAAAGTCTCAGTTCCTCTGTTCTCGTTTTTGGCTAAACTGTCGAGACATCTCATCGCAGAGGCTTTTTGGCAGTATAATGATGACTTCTGCCTCCCATCCTTCCAAATGTGGAACATTAATGAAAGCGCTTGGCTCTTGTAAAAGTGGAGCTGAGTCGCTTGTGGAGGGCTGTAATGAGAGCTGGACCTGTGTTGGTGGCAGTGATGGAGGAAGAGAGCGGTGCTGTAATGCAGTCTCTGGGGGAGCTCGTTATCTCGACTTGCCCACTACTTAATGACAGAACTCCCCTAATTATCCTCCATGCTTTGATTGGAGATTCTCAGCCATTACATTTAATAATATCAGCGGGCCGAAGGGGGATATGCGTGTGTGTGGGCGCTTGTTTGGGATGTTAGCTGTCTACCTGTGTCACTAGAGGAGCCTGGGAGGAGGCCACAGCGCTCTGCTCCCATTAATCATCATAAATAGCTGCTAGACAAGCACCCCTATTAGGAACCGATGTGACACTGTGTATATATGCCACCAAATATACAAAACATGACAAATGAGATGAATTTCAGGTCAAGACATCAGGATATCTGAATGTTTGACCTAAGAAATATAATGAACAAGTTAGATTAGATGTTTGGGATTCAGTTCTGCTCATATGTTTACATTCTCCCGGCAGAATCTCCAAGATATTTATAATTTTATTTAGCAAAGTAATTATATATATATATATATATGTATATATATATATATATATATATATATATATATATATATATATATGCTCTTTTGAATAATATAATATAATATAATATAATATAATATAATATAATATAATATAATATAATATAATATAATATAATATAATATAATAGTCAGCAAGGACATACTGATTTGATCAAGAGTAACAATAAAGGCTTTTTAAAAATGCTATAATTCTAATGTTACAAAGTAATTTTCAAATGAATGCTGTTCTTTTGAATTTTCTATTTATCAAAGCGTCCCAAAAAAATCATGGTTTACGCAAAAATATTAAGCAGCTGTTTTCAACATTGATAATAAGAAATGCTTGAGCACCAAATCAGCAAACTAAAATGATTTTGAAAGATCATGGTACTAAAGACTGGAGTAATGCCTGCTGTAAAATTATTCAAATAGAAAACAGTTATTTTAAACAGTGAAAATATTTCACAATTTTTCCATTTTACTGTATTCTTGATCAGCTAAATGTAGCCTTGGTGAACTTAAGTGACATGTTTCAAAAATCTTACAGACTCCAAACTTTTGAACAGTAATAATAATAATAATATAATATAATATAATATAATATATCATATCATATCATATCATATCATATCATATCATATCATATCATATCATATCATATCATATCATATAATCAATGATTAAATAGTCAATGACTATTTAATCATGACAATGGCTTTCTGAGATTCTGCAGAGGGTATGCAAAGTATGTAAATCTGAAACCGTAACCTTCTATGTATATGTTTGTTATGGTCTCATATCCTGATAACTCTCTTTGTAGTCTTCTGCAATTAAGCTTAATTTAAGTTAGAGGCATTTCTGGAAAATTTCAGACCATCAGGCAGTTAGTTTAAGCATGCATGAAAATAGAGGCCTAAGGTGTTTCCTTCGTGATGAATTGAAGCTTGATTAAAGTTTGTAATTGGATGCTGAAATTTAAATGAAGACAAGTTAATTTAAGACAAGCAGTGCAGGAGTGATGGCAGTTAAACAGGTTTTCTGAGATCCAGTCATCAATTCCAGTTAGCTGAAGGATTTCCAGATGCTAAGAAGACAAAGAAGGACAGATTAGGGTTACAGAGAGAAAGAGGGCAAACATGCGCTACCATGCAGAAGGAGGATTAGATTCAAGGTTCATGGATTATTGTGCCACTCGATCATGACTAATAATAACTGCTATCCTAACTTGACATGTTTCAGGAATAGCACCTGAGAGATGAAAAATGACAGAGACAGTATATCATCTCAAACCAAGTGTGTCGTTAAAAATGTTTGGGTAGGAAAAGAGAGAGAAGAAGCATTTTCTTGAAATATGAGGAAGTGAAGCTCTTCCTCTTTTGCATTTCCACATAGGAGCAGCAGACAGGGACAGTGAGCAGGTACATTCATGAGACAAAGACGTACAGTTAGGACATGCATGAGAGGCTTTGAGTATGCAGACTGAGACCGAAAGAGAACAGAAGGGTGTTTGAATGTGTTCATGCAATAACAATGTCAGTGCTGCTGTTAGTCTCTGTGAAATGAACATATTTGGCACATATTGCAACTATAAGACAATTTATCATATAAAGCACATTTATGATGTGCAAATGAATGAGGGGATGATGATCGATGTTCTTTATACTGATGTGTACAAAAACAAGTGAAAAAGATGTGTCTTTTTAATAAATGAGTTTGTGAGATATCATAAACATCTCATTAGTCTTTAAGCAACACTCTTAAAGCAATGGTTTACCCAAAAATGAACATTTGTTGAAAATGTACTCGCCCAAGATGAAGATGAGTTTGTTTCTTTATCTGAAAAGATTTGGAGAAATTTAGCATTAGATCACTTGCTCACCAATGGATCCTCTGCAGTGAATGGGTGCCGTCAGAATGAAAGTTTAAACAGCTAATTAAAACATCAAAATAATCCACAAGTTATCCACATGACTCCAGTCCTTCAAAAAATTAAAAGCTGCGTGTTTGTAATAAATCAATCAAGAAGTTTTTCACTTCTAGCTAAAATACGAGTCCTCTATCCATAACATTGCTTTCTCTGATGGCACTCATTCACTGCAGAGGATCCACTGGTTAGCAAATGAAGGTAAATTTCTCAAACTCATCTACATCTTGGATGGCCAGAGGTTGAGTACATTTTTAGGAAATTTTCATTTTTGGGTGACCTATTACTTTAAGATATTCAAACATTTTCTCAAAAAGTTACATCATTTATTAAAAGTAGAGTTGGAGTGGGAGGGTAGAAATGATTTCTACATCAGTAGAGTAAAATATATATTGAAAATCAATAAGAGGTTCAACATGCACAGCACCTAGCAGCATGTGTAGGAGACTAAGCTTTGGGATTACTGTCTAGGCAGAGTGGCTGATGGTTTTCAAAAAGCCAAATAAAGTAGGTGGTATGAGATTTCTGAAGGATAAATGACTCAAAAATGAAATGGCTCATAAATCCTGATGGTACTAGGTGGGTGTTTCCTCTATCTTCCCCTCATTAACTTGTCTGTTCTCACTGTTAATGGGAAAAAAAAAAATAAAAAATAAAAAAACCCAACATAAAATCAACAAAAAATTACCTTCTGTTCACCAGCGAAGACGACATCATCAGCACCATGCAAGAGTCATATGGCAAAGTCACATGATACGCACGCACATGATTGGTGGAAAGGAAAGTGGAAGGGGGGAGGGGTCACATGGAAAATACAAAACATTGAAAAAAATTATACAAACATGGAACGTGTTAAGACCAAAAAGTACAAACAGAAACACAAACAACAAAAAGAAAACATAAATTATAAACATAAATACTTCTCTGTAACATTAGATACAGTGTGTACAGATCCATAAAGCAATTCCTGGACAGTTTTTTTTATTTCTGAAACACAAATCCAAATCAAAGCACTTACAAAAAATCGTCCATATATCAGCTCCCCTGAAGCCCATTTAAACTATGCAGGGTAAGAATAGGGTCCAAATTGCTTTATGAATCCACTTCACCAGCAGTATTTCCTCGAGTTGTACTTTCGATAAGAGGATTCAAATACAGCTCTCTTGCACTGTACATTGAATTATAAATGCTTGTGCAGATTGAATAGCATCAATAGGGCTGTAAAACCAACTGAAACAGAGCAGGCCATCCAAAGGCATAGGAAACTCAGTGATGTCGACCGTTCAGATAGAAACCTGCCTCATCTACTGGACATGAAGCTGGATGCTACAGAATGGGCAAATGAGAAGCTTTAAGGCAGAGACTGCCCATGTGTACAAAGTCTGAGACAATACTTTGATCTAGGATTATTCATCAGGATGGAAAACAAAAACTGATCCTAGATCAGCACTTTCAGCCTGAGATGTTTACATATATGAGCTCAGGACTGAAGCTGAGAACAGTGGAGGAAGATAAAGACGATGAGCAGTGTTTTCCATCACAACTAAAGTTCTGCAGTCTACAAGTCAAATGCTTGGTATGATGCCAAATGTACACCTTTAGATACTTAAGTTACATGTAAAAATTAGTGCTGTCAATCGATTTAAAAAACAAACAAACAAATTAATCACAATTATTCGTGATTAATCCCAACTAACATTAAAGTTTTTAAATATACTTTTATATTGCAATAGTTTTACATTCAATCTTCAAATTAATGTAGAAACAACATAAAGACAGTATATTGTTTAATGGCATCTTTTTTTATGACTGAAGGCAAGTATCACTGATACCAATACTACTGATGTCTCTAGGAAATTGTTCTTTTTTCTTTCGTAATATTTAACCATTGACTATAGCCATTCAACATTACAGTATAATTGAGAGCTATCAGTTTTAAAACTTAAAAAATAACTTCTAAATTAAGTGAACTTAAAACAATCTTCACATAAACCCATTATAATCAATGTCATATTTACCTGTGCCCTTCAGCAAGTAGGAAATATACAGAAATTGAATAAAGTTATCAAACTCTAAATTCTAAATTAAATAGATGAATCCTTAAAGCTACAAAAGCTATTGATTTCCTCTTTTTCTGTGAACAGACATCACAGCAGCTGGGTTATTAGTTTATTTGGCTGCTATTACTTTAAGAGCTGCCGCTGCTGAGCATGACACGGATCTGACATGCATGCTCATAGTTTCATTTGCACTTTAATATGAAATGATACAGGATACAGCACACGCTGTCGTATTTGTGCATGCAATTGAAGAGAATGCGCTGACAGGACAGAAAAATTTGCTTTTACTGACATGGCCTGACAACATCTGATCGCAGTTCACTGTTGTTCTACTAAAGCTCCTCGTCACCTGTACTGTTTCCAAGCTCGTTTGACTAGCGCCTGTCACTGAGGCGAAGTGGAGTGGGCATCTGAAAAGTCTTCTGTTTGATGTGGTCGTAAAGACGTTCTGTGTCTAAATAAATGCAATTGTTGTCAAGAAAAAGAGACAGAAGCAGCAGTTGTGAGTGGGGTGGCCAACCCTAGCTCTACCCTGCGTTAACTGCGGTAAATATTTTTAACGCTATTAAACTGGAAAAATTAATCGCCTGCGTTAACACACTAATTTTGACAGCATTAGTAAAAATGCATAAATTGAAGCCTCATGGAAGCTGCACTGTATCAAAGCATCTGCTAAAACAGGTTTCCAAACTGTGAGGGAAAAAATCCTACAATATTTATTTTAACAATAAAAATGAACTACATTTGATTAAAATATGCTTAAAGTTTACTGAAGAGAAATAAAATGAAACATTTTCATCTTCCTTGCAATATACTTACTTTCAAGAATAGTTCTATATGTAGTAAAGCTTTCTAAAGAGTTTCTAAAGAGCTTCTGGCTAAATAAGTTTGCAATCTGAGACAGATAACTGTACTAATTAAAAAGAACAAATAGACACATTACACACACAAATATGCACTAACATTCACATTCACTTTGAAGCCATTTGAAATGAATGTCTGTAAACCACCAGGGCTCCTTATAAACTGTAGCTGTCAAGCAATTTAAAAAGTCTAAAATCTTCATGCTGATTATGACTCATTATCATAAAAAAGAACAGATCTTTTGTTTGCTTATCTACTCATACAACCCTAAAAACCTAAGCTTTAAAAAAAAACTCTATTATATTTTAATTTCTTTGACATCCGAGGAAGTTTTAGTTTGGCACAATCTTAAACCTGCCAGTCAATGTCAACTGGGCAGACAATAGTCAAACAGCTGCCTACTTCTAAGATAAAGACCCTGTCATTTCTCTGACTGAATGAGACAGAATAGCTGTCTCCCGAAAGGAACTATCTTTCAGCGGAAAACCTTTTCAGACCCTCCCAATTTGCGGTCTGTTTGTCGAGAGATCAGGTGTAAGCCGCGCTGTCATGGTAACTCTATTTTCAGACTAACGCTTGGTGGCGTCTCTTGCAGGATAGTGGGAAGTGAGAGAGCATGTTTTAGTTTTTGGGATCAAAATTCGCTTGTATAGAAACAGACGAAACATACACATTTATAAGACGTCTGTAGATTTGAACACTTAACCACAGGTTGTTCCATACTGGTGGTTGCTGTATGGCAATTCTCTTCAGATAAAAGCATCTCTGAGGGATGTCATGCACTCCGAAGAATGCTAATGTTGACAATTTTGCTTAATGTTGTGAAGACAGTTCCATTAGTTTCCACATTCGTGACAGTACGCAACACGTCCCATTAATATCTCAGAGTGCACAATAGGAGAACTGCATGTGTCATGCTGTTTCTACAACTTTCTGCACATCCAGTCGCATAAAAACTCCTGAGTTTATAAACCATTAGCACAAAAAAGCATGTCATATTCCTGTATGTCTACCATGCAGTGACATGTTAGACAGGTGAGCTGGTCTACAAGCAAATGTTAGTGATGGTTCTCTACAGAGGCTTGAAGGTCATGAGCACAATGCCAGTGTCTCACTAACATCTACACGGTCTCTCTTTTCTATTACAGATGTGTGTTGTCAGCCTACTGCGAACGTGTTGACTTCAGAAGAATGGTCTAGGTGAGGCGAACAAACGTGTAGCAGGCGGATAAAGAGTGGCAAACGACACTGCACACAGTCGGCATACTCACTAAGGTCGGCAGTGGTTGGAGGAATGGAAGTTGGAGTCTCTGAAGACACTGGAAGATGGTGAGAACATGGTGAGATGTGCTTCCGTTGTGCCGTACTGATTGTAGAGCCACTGCTGCAACAGTTTCATAGCAACTAACTAGTGTACATCACACCGCAGCAACATTCAACCAGTCCAGGCAAAAGTGCATGCGTCTCAAATGAAAAATGTCTCAGTGTAGAGACACAAACATAGACTATATGGCCAAAAGCAAAGGTGAACACAAAGGGCGTTACTGGGATGCCCTCTGGATCAATGTAATGACAAAATTGATGTGCATGGCTAAATTTTATTAGAAATTATTTAATTAATTTAATAATTTAATTTATTATTTATTTAATAAATGATTTAGTCTTATTAGACTTTAGTCGTCCAGTTGTATATGTGGCTTGGGCAACTGAAGCCTAATGAGAAGAAGTAAATTATGCCAAACAGAATGTCATTTTAATTGGTACAAAACAAACATCACAATGCTAAAAAGTTCACTGAATACGTGTTTAGTTTTAAAAGGAGTTAGATAAAATAATATTTTTAATAATAAATAAATTTTAAATATTAAAATAATATTTTTTTCAGTAAATTCCATGTAATAAACACTACTACTCAAAAGTTTATGGTCAGTAAGATTTTTTTAAGAAATTAATATTTCTGTATTATTTAAGCTAAAATTCTGTAAATGCTGTTCTTTTGAACTTTCTATTCATGAATCAAGCATATTGAAAAAAAAAAAATCTATTGTGGTTTCCATAAAAGTATTAAGCAGCACAACTGTTTTCAACAGTAATAATAATAAATTCTTATTAAACTAAAATAAAATTAAATTTAAATGATTTCTGAAAGATCAAGTGACACTGAAGAGTGCAATAATAACTGCTGAAAACTCAACTTTGCCATCACAGGAATAAATTACATTTTAAAATATATTAAAATAGAAAATAGTTATTTTAAATTGCAATAATATTTCACAGTATCACTTTTTTTTTACCGTATTTTTGACCAAATAAATGCAGCCTTGGTGAGCACTTAAAACATTTTTTAAAAATCTTACCGACACCAAACTTCTGAATGCTATTTTTTTAATATACAAAAATACATAAATAATAAAAAGCAGAGCGGAGGAAGAATGTGTCCTGTGTGAACTAGTCATAAATATATATACCCACACACATTCAGTGTTTTGGATTAACAGTTAACCCGCTTGAGTCTGTGCTACTGAACCAAGCAGAGATCTATATTAAACTAAGTAATTAATAAAATGAATGAACTTAACCACATTTTACATTTCTTGAAAGAGCAACGCCACTCTAGCTGAATTCAAGTAAAAAGAACAGATGAACACCATCATTCCAAGCAAGAGAGCAACAACATTTCAAAGAACAGCCACTTCGGGATCATGCACAAACAATTTAATGCTTATGATGACTATACCGGGCTCCGAGACACATATAATAACCTGTATTTAAATGTCATGGCTGACCAAGCTGAGCGTGACAGTACAGACGTCTCAAGCCACAAGGACACCACTCGATTCAAAGTGCGACATTTTCCTGGAAGTGCATTAGTGCCAGTGACTCAGACATCATCACCTTCAATAAACCCTCATCTATCTAATCTGAGAGAAGGCTGGCTTTCATTGAGCTGAACCTCAGAGCCTTGGAGTTAAACGATAAGTACTTTGAGTGGAAGGTAATGATATGATGGGGGCGAAATATCCCCTGTTTCCTCTTTTAAGCTTAACGCAATTAGACAGAGGCGCAGCCTGTTTGTGAGCCGAGTGTCTGACAGATGACAGACTATGTTAGAGTTTCAAAGACTGTTTGACTAAAGAGTGCCAAGCTTCTTTCTTTTAATCTCGTTCTTTCTGCGCCAGTTGTGAATTTATTTCAAGGAACTTCTAGATACTTGGTGACAAAGGAGCCTGAAGTGCTAACAGCATCGTCAGTTAGTCCTTGGAGGATTAAAGGAACAGTTCACTCGAATAAGATAATTCTGTCATCATATACTCACTATTGTGTTGATTCAAACCCGTATGAACCCTTTCTTTCTTCTGTGGAACACAAAAGGAGAATTTAATAATGTACCGGATGTGCTTTTCAGATGGGGACTGGAGCTTTGAAGTTGTCAAAAGGCCATAAAAGCACAATAAAAAGAATCATAAAAAGTCATACGACACTTTGTGATGAACAAACTGAAATGTATTCACTGGAGTTGTTAACCAATGCTACAGAATCAATTCAGTGAGCTGGTCTGAATCAAAATTCAAATGATTCATTCACTAGTCACTTCTCTAATGAAGAGGCCAAGGAAAGCTAAGATGGAAGTCAATGTATTTCATGTGAATAAAATTATACATTTTGGCCTGTTCGTCATTCAAAGCAATCACATCATTTCAGAAGTCATACTGACCACTTTTATGATGCTTTTGTACTTTTGTTGGAACTTGAAAGCTCCAGTTCACATTCCCTGTAATTGCACTGAAAAAGAAATGACCACATTTTTCAAAATTACTCCATTTATGCAGAAGAAAGGAAGTCATACAGGTTTGGAATGACATGAGGGAGAGCAAAAGATTTTATTTTTTTGGGTGAACTATCCTTTTAACATCACACTGATAAAAAAAATGCTGATTTATTTTAGCTTCAAGACAATATTAACAAGCTCAAATATTTCTTCTCTTTGATTTCCAGTGTTTTAACTTGCACACAACTAGTCACTGCAGGCTTATTGATCTCACAAAACACTGCTCTGTTCTTCAATTTGGTCTACTGCTCTGCAGATGAAAAAATACATACTAAAATGGAACTGTATTATCTGCTGTGGTCTGATGAAATGCTGTGGGGCAGTTACATTGTGTAGTGCTTTGTAGATATCACAGAGCAGAGGCCGAGGTTCAAAGCACACAGAGCGTCTCAGACAGAGAAGAAAATTGCTCTGCGGAATAATAAGGATTATCATATCGTAAGTGTTTCATGTCAAGGAGAATGAAGGGGGTGTTAATGCTATTGCAGTGGTGATCACAATTAAAGCACTCCAGAACTCTACCTGAGGACGTAGACCATCTGCTAGGTCACTGGCCTGTGTCTCTATCTCTGAGAGATGAATTCACCAGCACTGAAGCAGAGAAACCACTGAGAACCACCAGATGTTCTAGGCAATAGACTTAGTTTAAACCACCTCTTGGGTGTACTAAATAACTGAGTACAGGTACTTTTTGATACAATAACTATGATAATGATCATAAGACTACAACTTTAAAAGCAGTGACTAAAAAAAAATACTTTTTCACTAACCATGCATAAACCTTATTTTCTCAGAAATACAAATTTGTACATACATGCTGCTCATATATTATTGTAGCCCAGTTTGTGCTGATTACAGTGTAATCAGACTTTAGCTATTAGTTTATAAGAAACTGAAAAAAAAACCACAAATGTCATTACTGATAGCAATTTTAGTAGTAGTACTTTTGTTATTTATTTGCAATCTAAACGTTTGTAACTTTTATATGGTAATATTTGTTATATCAATATATTTTGCAGAAATAACAACAGAACTATTAATATTATTTTATTATTATATAAACATTCGTAATTAGTAAAAAATGTAATACTATTGTTGTAGTGTAATGGTCATTTATTTATATCTTTGTTTTGCACTGCTATGCTGAATGATTTTCACTTGAGAATAAATAGTTGTTACTTAAAAAGTTGAATTATTATTGAAAAAATATATTGAATAAATTACTTTATAAAATATTAAATTAAAATGAATAAGTAAAACAATATCTATAATGATGACAAAAAGAGAGGCTCTAAACATAACCACCTGACAAAAACAAAACAAAATATGAATTGCTTGTTTATCATTTGTAATCGCTTTGGATAAAAGTGTCTGATAAAGGAACAAAAGTAAAACAAACCAACAAAACAAAACAAAACAAAACAAAACACAAAACAAAACAAAACAAAACAAAACAAAACAAAACAAAACAAAACAAAACAAAACAAAACAAAACAAAACAAAACAAAACACAAAACAAAAAACAACAAAAAACAACACAAAACACAAAACAAATACAAATATATTCAGAAAAAGATCAAACCATTTATCTCAGCGGTACACTTTCCTTTCCTTTCTTCCACAGCAGGTTAAAAGCCTGAATTTTCCCTTTGAATTTAGCGTTGGATTCTGAGTTGACCACCTTTATTTTTGAATAACCTACTATTTTCAGATCAGAGGCCATTTCCACTGCAGGTCTCCATAGGTACAGACCCTGCCGCGGTGCTCTCTGTTCCTTTGCGGTCCGTGGTGATCGCATTCATATCAAAGAAAGGCTCTGTCAGTGCCCTCTGGGAGCAGGGTGACCCGCACACAGGTTAGCAATCAGAAAGCCTGGTACACAGTCATGGAAAGAGTCCCTATTTGTCGCTGTGAATATTTTAGCTGTCACCCGAGATGACCCTACTCCAGTGAGATGCAGAGGTGGCATTATCCATCAGAAAACTCCCAGAGATGTCCATCACTCCTGCCTCTATCGCTTACGTGACAGGCCTAGCTAGCTTTGTCATCACTCCATCTCCATACACAATCCCAGCCTCTTCATTCACGCTTATAGCACATAAAATGGAGAGGGTGCTCTCACGCTTTGAATCACTGGTCCCTGCAGCACATACCGCAGTAATGTGAATTATATAGTGCTCTTTTACAATTTCCACAGGCTGTGGAGGCCAGAGGCATGGATCCTTGCTCTTGAGGAGAGAAAGTCTCAGTCTCGCTACTGGCAACAATGTCTTTTGTGTCATTGTCCTCCTCTTCCTCTAGCGCTCTGGGCACTCTATTGGCTGAGATTGCGGGATGGCCTGTGGTGATAAATCTCTGACACGCACCTGAGAGCACTACCGTACATCTTACTTGAAGCTCCATCTACGTCAAACTACGCCATTCACTGCAGACATGCTGTTGCTTTATAATGGATGGAGTCAATCTGTCATACTTCCCTAACTGTTAAAGAAACAGTTCACCCAAAAGTGAAAATTTGACCATTATTTACTCAACTTCATGTTGCTCCAAAGCTGTATGCTTTTATTTTTGTCTGTGGAACACAAAGGGAACCATTTGGAATCATTTCTGACTTCCTGTTTTTAATGGCAGTACACAGTAAACAGTCTATCAAAGGCCACAAAAGTGGTCCATATAGCTTTTTATATGAGGAACAGAGTGGAATTATGTCATTACTGACTCTCAAATCAAACCGTATAGCATGTCTCAAATTAAATATGATGTCTATGGCACAGGTTTAACAATATTTGGCCACAACATGTGAAAACCAACTCGTCAGAAATTGTATTTTAAACTACTTTCACCTTTTTTTTTGCACCAGTGGACACTGTAAATTGACTAAGTATAAAAAAATTCCTTTTGTGTTCCACCTACTGAACTAAAACCCGTATACGCTACTCTACTGGTCCTCTAAAAAAGTACCTAAAACCCATCTAAAATCAGTCAAGTGACCAGTCTAGAAGACCACCTAAGACCCACAAACCAGTTTATGCTGGTGAAAGCTTTAAAGCAGGGACATTGAGAAAATAACAGCATAGAGGTTTGGAACGACATGAGGTTGTAAATCTAGAATTTTGGGTGAATAATTGCTTTAACAAGTAATTTTCTGTCCTAGATATAGCAAGACTCATTGTTTCTGAGATAACAAACAACTTGATTATGATTGTTCATATTAAAAGAGAGAAAAGAAAGCTTGCAAAAACATTCTGCTATTGTTAGGATTACTTCTGAAGATTTCTGAAGAATTGTAACAGAAGTCATTTTCACTTTGGTTCGGAAACTCAAAACAAATAAAATGTCACCAGATTTGTGAAGCCATAATTTGACAAGTGTCGATGCTGCCGGCAGTCTCGCTTTGTCATGTACAAATTGATAAACGATCAGTAAGTGTATGAAGTGCCTGGATCATTGTTCCGCCAATCACCTCTTAAATTCACGCAGGTATAGTTCCAGAGAAAGAGCAGACAACGCCATCAATCTCATCTGAACACGACCACATCACACTACCATTACAAAATACGGTCTCTGCCTAGCCCAACGCCTCTTTTTTATTCCGGTGTGTAATGATCATGAGAAAGCTTCTGCAGCCAAATGATCCCTGTCAGGGATAATGAGAACAATAGAGAGCCACAACAAGAAAATATTGTCAATTAAATTAGTGACAGCTTCATCACAATGTTATTTGTTTTTTGTTCATAAACAAACAATAGTCATTCTACAGTTCGACTGCTTTAAAATTGCTTTTTGCAAAGCAATCACCCTCACACAAACTATGAATTAAACACCAACATTAGCCAACGAGGTTGCGACTATCTTACGAGTGTGAAATAAATAGCTTGAGACTTCTGTGGATTTTAAGTGTAGTACTGTGAATGAAAATGGAGAGATAACTGCAAACAGACTTTGACTAGAGGGAAAACTACATACCAACGACTATCTATTATACTAAGATGCCAGCATATATGTTTAAATGGTGGCTTTTCATCAACAGACCCCAGGGAGCCTAGACAAATTTTCATTTCAAGCCATGACCTAACACACCTGATTCAATTAATCAAGTGTTAATTGCTCCATGTAGCATAATTGAGTTGAACCAGGTGCATATTTACTGTAGATTTTGTATAAAAAGCAATTTTCTCAATTGAGCCTCTAGGACTGGAAGGAAAGAAAATGTACTGGTCTAAACGATCTCATAGCAAACCTTGATCCTTGTTTGAGTAATAGAATGGAATTCCATCTGGAAAGTACAACAACAGATATTAATGTGAGTCTCCACAGTTCTTTAAAGCACAGGCTATTGCGAAGAATGTTAAATTCAGTGAAATCCCCCCCAGAAAGTTTCACTTAATTTGCACTGAGATATGAGAGTCTACTTGAAGCAAAAATAATCATTCTCAATACATTCTTATTTAAAGACCCCATGAAATCCATAAATCCATGTCCATATCTATACGCCTCATCATTTTTTGTCCAATCAAATGCTCTCTAGTAAGAAACTGTGCCTTCTCAGTCAATTATAAATACCATTTCTCTCAAAGTCCAATCACTGTTCATGGCTGTGAAGTAACAGTCTATTCAATAAAGGATGAGTCCTTCCAACTTCCTTCAAATGCAGAAACTTCCTTCAAATGCTCTCTTTAGCCCATTTCATGGAGTCTTTAACTTTCTATTCAAGCTTTTACTATCTTCTCTGAAGGCTTACTAGTAGATTTGGCAGGAGTGTTGCAATGGCTGAAATGGAAGCAAATGGAAAAACAAACAGAAATTCGAAAGAAAGAGAACAGAGAGATGGAACACTTACTTTTGAAAGGGGAGCCTGATGTCCAGTGGAACAAAACAAGATGGAAAACATGATGAGAACCATAAAAAGCAGTGAACATGAGAACAGGAATGAATAAAATGGAGGTCGATCCCAACTTGCCATTTTGGGGTTCATCTTAAAAAGCGGTGAGAAAATCACCTTGCTGACTCACATTTGGCAAAATATACTATGTGAATGGCTTGTTAAGTCCCAAAATGGCAAAACTGGGTGACCCAATTAGCTGTTGTGAAATGAGTGCAGGAGAGAGAGCGAATGTGGGACTGTGAAAACACAGGGTGCTGAAGCAAAGATGAAACATGATAAAAAAAGTAAGATAAGGATTCATGTCAGCTGCCTCTGACTTACATCAATAGAGCAATTCACTCCTGCCATGAGCTATTGTACTCCCAATAGAAGAATAAACAAGTGTTGTTTTGTGTTATTTTAGCTTTTTACCCATTTCTGTAAGATTCCTCCCAAAGCTTCTGAGTATTCAAATGGAAATCAAGCTTATTGCCGTGAGACTCCTTTTTTTTTTTTTTTTGGTAATGTTATTACAAAGTACTTTTGAATCAACTGAATTGGATCAATAAATTGGATTAATAAAGCGACAAGGAATAAGACTTTTTTTGCAATTTAAATTTTAGTCACTTAATCCCTGCGAGTGCAGAAGGAAATTGAATAATCAAACTAGAACTGTGCTTCTGCTCATCCCACATTTCTTGCAAACTGACTTTTCTAATCTGCTTTCTAAGTGGAACATTCGGAGCCAACGGCTTCGTGTGACATGCAGTAATTAAACCAGTAGATTTGTAGGAATTTTGAAAACTACATTGCGAAATCTAAATATGGATGATGTTTCATTAATGTGGAGAGCTCCACAAGACAGAGTCAATCAAGCACTGCAAACCAACCTCAAATTTCACCTCGTTTCACTTTTTAGCTATGGAAGCCTGTTTCCACCTGAGTGCAAAAAAGCTTAAAGTAATAAAAAAATTACATTGTGACATATAAAGTTGCAATTATGAGTTATAAAATTGCAATTATGAAAACATAATCGTAAACATGAGGTAATTAGTCCTAATTGTGAGATACAAAGTCACAATTATGATATATTTATGATAAAGTTGCAATTATGACAAACTCAATGACAGCAATTGTGAGATTAAGATTTAATGCTACAATTATGAAAACTAAGTCATAATTATGAGCTATAACATTATAATTACTGTGGTATAAAGTTTCAATTATGAGATATAAAGCTGCAATTAAAACTTTCATAAGAAAGTCTAAATTGTGAGATACAAGGCCACAATTATGCGTCAAAATTGTGAGTTTTAAAGCCAAAATTGAGATTTAATGTTACAATTATGAAAAACGAAAGTCACAATCAATTTTGAGCTATAAAGCTACAATTTAGTTTTAATGCTACAATTCTGATAAATAAGCATAATTATCAAATTATAAATTTACAATTATGAACAAATTCACATTTATGAGATATACTTATTGGGGTACAAAGTTTTAATTATGAGATATAAAGCTGCAATTAAAACATTCACAAAAAAGTCTGAATTGTGAGATGCAAGGCCACAATTATGCATCATAATTGTGAGCTTTAAAGACAAAATTAAGATTTAACGTTACAATTATGAAAAACAAAAGTCACAATCAATTGGGAGCTATAAAGCTACAATTTAGATTTAATGCTACAAGTCTGATAAATAGTCAATTATCAGATTATAAATTTACAATTATGAACAAATTCACATTTATGAGACATAACGTAATTATTGGGGTACAACGTTTTAATTATGAGATATAAAGCTGAAAATCATTCATAACTGTGAACTAGAAAGTCTGAATTATGAGATACACGGCCATAATTATGCATCACAATTGTAAGCTTTAAAGCCAAAATTGAGATTTAATGTTACAATTATGAAAAAGGAAAGTCACAATCAATTGGGAGCTATAAAGCTACAATGTTACAATTATGATAAACAGTCACAATTATGAGATTATAAATGTAAAATTATGAAGAAATTCACATTTGTGCAATATAAAGTGGCAATTATGATAAAATCACAAATGTTTAGAAATAAGGTCAATAAAAAATTATTATTATTTTATTTCAAGGCAGAAACAGGCTTACATTCATCGCACACCTAGTGTATATTAGAGCGAAAGCAACAGAACTAGTTCTAGCTAAACATGAGAAATACCATCTAGAATTATCTTCAAATGATACTGCCATACCAATGTGAAATATCTATGCAAAATATTCCAGCTTCATGAAGATTAGATCTTATTATTGATATTACAATTTCTGAGAGTCTAATCCTGATCTGATCGTGGATATGAGGTTAAAGAGGGTTTCATCATCTACTCTACAGAAGTGGCCAATCAACACGGATGACACTTAACAGAGCACACAGCTCTCAGTAGACACGAGACACAGCTGTTGCCTGGCACATGCTGGAACCGGCAGAAGAGCCGTACGGACGGGGAGGAGCGCCACATCACTGGGAAGCACTGCTGAGGTGAGAGGCTGCAGTGAAACGATGGCCTTCAGGAAATTGTTTAAACACACGGACACACACTTAAATGAACACGCACATCCACATATAAATACAAAAGCACACGCAGAGGACAAGCAATGCATCTCCTGAGAGTGAGATCCAGCAGGGTCCAGGGCAGGGATGCATTGTGGGTAGTGAGGTCTGCTGCTGCACTGAGGAAGGGGGGTTGATGGGTAAAGAGAGCGCTAGGGTCATATGATAAAGAGGGACTAAAAGAGAGAGGACGACAGAAAGAGAGAGGCACTTACGGACAGGTTGGGTTTTAAAGCTCTCAGGGGGGCTGCTCTCTCCTTCACCCTTGCCGTTGATGGCTGATATCTTGACCTCATACGTGGTCTCTGGCTTCAGCCCAACAATGGTGATCAAGTTGAGACCTGGTTTAGACAGATTTAGAGCTCCAATAAAATATCTGACATAAAAACATGGAATTAGAAGATAAAATATATCTGGATTTAACAAAGCACATCCCAAACCTGTTAGATATGACATGCATATACTAATCAAATTGCACATATTATCTCAACACATGACATTTAGTGTTACAGAGAAATGGTTTGTTTGAAACAATTTGTCTTAACAAACAGTTAAAAGAATCCAGGTTTTAAGGGAAAATGTGCAGAATGGATTTAGATGAGTGAGGTATAACCGATTAGCCAAAATATTAAATAAACAAATCCAAAAGTAGTAAGAAGTGAGTGAAACTTTACGAGTAATGGGTTTCCAATTCTGAGAAAGTCTGCAGGACTTTTTGTGGGTAGTTCTGTGGGCACAGATTTTGTGTGGGCTTAGTCATCACTCAGATGTTTTCCCAGAAGACCCTCCAAAGAATTTTGAGTTTCATGTTTGTAGTAAAATACATTTTAGTTTGATCCAAAAACGATCCTCCAATTAGAGTCATCACTGAAAGGTATTCCCAGAGGTCCCTATGCAGCATTTGTATTATATAACCAGTAGTTTACGACGCCTAATTTCATTGGACAAGAGCGCTGATATTTCTTTGTGTTGTTCCAGACACCCTACTTTGGGTCCTTTGAAACTATTTTCTTTGGCAGAACAAAAGTAAACAAAATAACTGTCCACATTCGGTCTAAAATGATATTATCTGATATTAACTTTCACTAGTATTCAAAAGTTTGGGGCTGTGTTTTTGAAAGAAGTCCTTCATGCACACCAAGCCTGCATTTATTTGATAAACAATCAGTATTAATAGTAATATTGTGAAGCATTATTATATTTTAAAACACTTTAATATATATATAAAATATAAAAATATAATAGATAATATATATTTTAAATGTAACTTATTCCTGTGATGTCAAAGCTGAATTTTCAGCATCATTATTCCAGTCTTCAGTGTCACATGATCTTTCAGAAATCATTCTAATTATGTTGATTTGATGCTTAAGTAACATTTCTTCTTATTACAAAAAATAACAGCTGAAAACTGTATATTTTTGTGGAAACCGTAATACTTTTTTTTGGTATTCTTTAATAAATATAAAGTTCAAAAGAATCTCTAAATCTCTTGTATCATTATAAACTTTTGATCAATTGTATGCATCCTTGCGAAATAAAAATTAATTTCTTTAAAAAAAAAAAACGTCTTTCTAACCCCAACCTTTCGAATGGTAGTGTATAAACAGAACTATTCAGAAAAAAGCAGCACTCTTTCTTGTGTGATACTGCTTCAGCAAAATACACTTTAGGTCAATATTCATTTGCTGTTTATCACTATGTTTGTATTTAGATTATAAATATGAAATGCTGTTTTCCATCATATCAACCACCTTATAATTTAATCCCAAATGTTCTCAAATTTGAGTAATTCCACTGATTCGCTAAAAAGAACTGGTTCAAACCTACATCAATCATCAATCATGCATCAATAATCACCAAAAAATGTGCTGTTCGTGATTTTTTTGAACTCGTTCAATCTGGTACCTCGTGTTCGAGTCTGCTGCATGACTATCATACGCCAATCTAATGCATTAGAGACTGACTGACAAAAGGTTGAGTGATCAAAAAGCCATTGGCTGAGCAGGGGTTTGTGTGTGTGTGTGTGTGTGTAGGTGGCTGGTAGACTGCTTCGTGAAAGGCTGCGTTTGTGTGTGTGAGTCTTGTTCTGACGCATGTCCCAAGGAGGTCTGGCAGAGCGAGCAGGCTGTCAGCAGTGAGCAAACTGACATCTCTCCCCCCGCCACCCCAAGAGACAGACAGTACCCACAGACAAACAGAGCACATGTCAGGCAATGACAACTGCTCGGAGCACTCTTATTTAGCATTCAAGTGAACCTTGTCCCTTTTCTACATTTGCGCGTTCTATTTTTGGTCAACTCTGCATCGCATTTCATGCTTGCCAAGCAATATCGCCAATGAAAGAGTTTTTATGGCAGCGGGGAAGGTTATTTTGCCACAATTTGAAATGGCTAGCAGCTGTGGAAAGTGTTTAGTTGTTATATTGACTACGGGAGGGCGGCTCTATGTGTGTCATAGACACTGCTGTTTTCTTCTTAAAGTGTAATACAGCATCTTAACTAGGCGAGAAGCAACAAAGTGACAAGCAATAAAAGCTCTTCCGTGTTAAACAAAATTTCTGTCCTAACCAGCTGCAACAGTGACAAGCAAAACTACATTTTGTCAGTTGCACACAATGAAACCTCACTGTACCAAAATTCAGCTCCTCATGTATGCTAAACCTCAAACATGGACAAACCGCAGAGAGACTGACTGTGGCATTTAAGAAACATCTGCTATCAAATGACAAATCTATGGAAGCCCATTGAGTGAAGTTAATTTGTAACTTTATATCTCACAGTTGCGACTTTTTCTTGATTACAAATTTAATGTAATTGCAACTTTATCATAACTGTGTCCTTATACCTTAAATGTCACCACATCTCAACATGTAACATAATATTTGGCCATTGCAACTTTTTCTTGTAATATTTAGCAATGTGATTATATATCTAGGAATTGCGACTTTGTTGCTCATAACTGAATTGTGACTGTATTTTGCAAAATGAAATTATATCTCACAGCTGCGTCTTTGTTACTCATAACTGTGACATGTGCTGCGTCCCAATTCGCATACTATCCATCCTAAATAGTATTCGAAAATAGAATTAGTATGTCCCAAATCATAGTATGTTTAAAAAAGTATGCCAAAGATTCCCGGATGGTCTACTACTTCCGGTTAGAATTCGAAGTGCAGATCGATGCACACTCAAACGGCTAATATTGCCCACAACACATTGCGCGGTGGACGAGGATTCGATTAGAACTACAAACACGCATAAAAAGTGTTAAAAACTACAAACATGGTGGATATGCGCGACCAACGGACAGTTAGAGAAAGAGATTTGAGTGATAAATAATCAATGTCTAACCTGATGAAAAAATATCAATTTAATGTTATCCATGTTATACTTCATCTGCAGCAACACTGTGAACTTTTATAATGATACGTTTGGTCATTAACTTTGAAATGCATCTTTATGCAAATACATGAGCAGAGTTCTCGGCATGAAAGACCCGCGATGTGCTTCTTTATTTCTCTCCAATACGGTAGGAAATCAAATTAAACAAAATGTGGATGATGTTAACTGTGACAAGATGATTGACAGGGCAGTTTAAACAGTTACAGGATGCACGTAACTAAGCAACAGAGTGTCCGTTAAAGAAGCAGCTATGACGAAGTAGTATGTCCCAAAGCTTGTCTACTATTCTGCTACATACTCAAAAGCATGTACTTTTTCTTCACAAAAAGAGTACATACTTTTAGGGCATAGTATAAGTAGGCGTATTGGGACGCAGCATTTGTGTTTTGCAATGTTAATTTATATCTCACAATTGTGACTTTGTTACTTACAATTGTGCATTTATATCTCATAATGTGACTTTATTTCTAGAAATTGTGACTTTGTTACTTATAATTGTGAATTTATATCTCATGATGTGATTTTATATCTATTGTACCAACTTGTACCAAGTTTGTTACTCATAACTGTGACTTTGTATTTTGTAATGTGAATTTACAGTATATCTTACAATTGCAAATTTGTTACTCATAACAGTAAATTTATATCTTATAATGTGACTTCATAATATCTACCAATTCCAACTTTGTTACTCATAATTGTGACTTTATGTACCAAAATATGACTTTATATCTCACAAATATGACTTCATTACTTATAATTGTGACTTTTATATAACATAATATGACTTAATATCTCGCAAATGGGACTTTGGTACTCATAATTGTGACTTTATATACCATAATATGACTTTATATTTTGCAAATGTGACTGTATTACTCATAATTTGAATTTATATACCATAATATGACTTAATATCTCACAAATGGGACTTTGTTACTCATAATTATGACTTTATATCCCATAATATGGCTTCATATGTCACAAATGTGACTTTATTACTCATAACTGTGACTTTATATAACATATTATGACTTTATATCTCGCAAATGTGACTTTGTTACTCATAATTGTGACTTTATATCTCATAACTGAGAATTTATATTGTACACAATATTTATATTGTGTGACGTCATATCTCAAAATGTGCCTATTTCTTATTTATAACTTTCTTTTTTTATTTTTTACTCTGAGGCGGAAACGAGCTTCGGTGCAAATTCCTCAAGGAAAACCATAAAAGGGCCATCTGGAGTACACTACGCAGTGTGTTGCAAGTGCAAGAAAGTGTGCAAACACACACTGTTCTGATTGGCTGTGGTTTTATATTTTTGCTTTCAGCACAGACAGAAAAATTGCTTGTTGCTGGAATCTTGCCGCATCACGTCTGCTTTAAGACAGTGTTTTTAAAAACAGTTGCACTAAAACAATATAACTTAGTTAAAATCCTTGTTCTAATACAATCATCTGAGAATCTGTGGTCATTTCAGTATAAAACAATGCTATAAAAACAAGAGCTTGACCTTCACGCAAATGACGAAAAGCTTTTATAGCCTCCCAAAAGCCTCATTTATCTTGTTTTCTCTCTTCATTGCTTCCAGTTCTGAATAAATGTTATTACAGTGTGTGTATGTTGGATACTCACCATCCTCAACTTCATACTCTCTGTCAGTCCAGTCTTGGCCTGCTATCCTCCATTCAGTCTTGTACTTGAGGATAGGCACTCCTCCACTGGAGGCAGGCTCATCAAACTCTACCATTGCTGTGCTGGAATACGGCTCCACACGCTCGATAGAGGGGGCCGAAGGCACATCTAGAGAACACACATACTTATAAGCACACACTGGAAGATAACTGGGGTACTGCTCCACACACACATGCAGGGCACCACAAAAATGTGAGTGAGGCAATAGACAAACTGAAACAATGAAAAATTGTTATGGGCTTGGGGAATGGTTCACCAAGGGAACTGTTATTGCGGAGGCCAGTACAGTTTTTCCCTGAAGCACGAGTAAAATATCTTTCAGACAAACCAAGATATTGTTTAAAGTGGTCATATCATGAGGAATCAAATTTTCCTTGAACTTCTGAGATGAAAGATTTTGATGTACTATGAAAACATACTGTAACTTTCGGAAAAAAAAAAACAATCTATAGGAACAAAGCTACAAAAATGGCTTGTTCTAACCTTCTCCAACCTTCGGATATCAGACAGATACATCAATAGGAAAATTACTGTTTTCAAACAAGTTTCAAACACTTTTCCAAACAGTCTGCAGTTCTGTTTGCCGCCACTAGAGGCACCAAAATGCCACATTCTCCTTTAAAGGAAAGTTTACCAAAACTTGAGCTGAGCATATCTTCCGTTTGTATATCCTCCCGAGGGACCCCAAAATTAGAAATATGAATCTGATATTTATTTGTGACCAGCTTCCTGATCATTTAAGTCCTTATTAAGATATTAACATTTTGAAAGTCACGTTTCAGTGTGGATTGTTTCATAATCCTGTTAGAATGTAATGAAGGCTTTTCAAAGAAGCTGTTTTCAAAGGATGAGTCATCTATAGAGTGTATTGAATGCAAACAGCAAACCCACAGCACACATCTTCTCATTTCCCATGCAAAACATGTTTTTACTTTAGTCTTAAAGCCACAGTAGCAATAAATAAACCTTCTGTTCAATGCTACAAGTCAGAACTGTGATAAAAATAGCTTTTTTTCTTACTCAGTAAAACTCGCTTTTAAAGAAATGAGACTTTATCGCACAATAAAAAGTGTGGTGGCTCTAAAGCCTGTGATGTAGAAAAGAGGCGTCACTCCCGCACCGCCTCATCGTATTGAGACTAAATAATCACCTCACTGCCTTCCACACCATTTCACATCTGCCCCACTTTACAGAGCACCAAAAATATCAGAGGCAGCGTTGCGTTTAACTGTCGAATCTGCAGCCTGAAAATTATACCCTGCTGTTTTTATTACCCAAGAGTCTCAGCCTACAAAATACGAGTGCAGGCTCTGATCTGAAGCTAAAACATCTCTGTCTGGGGGAGATTTACATTTCGCATACCTGGTGGATTATGAATTGGTACCAAGGGGGATTTTAGAAGTGTTTTTTTCCATGTTAAGACACATTTTTTGAGAAAGGATGTGTGAATAGATAACTGGAACCATTCAATGACAATTTGTGATTGATTCATGTTCACCATAAATGTAAAGCAGTTGCTATTTTTGTTCATCAATCTCTGAACATTCACAAACCTGCTTGAACCAAAATGAATTCCTTTGACTCTGTGCCGATGACATTGGTTGCCGTACAGTTGTAACTGCCAAAGTCGCTCTGGGACTCCGGAGTGACCTGTCAGAGAAAAAAAAGCCACGTCAAGGCACCGCCTCTCTTCTGACCTAGCTAGCATGACAGACATTAGCTGGTTAAGGGAAGCTCATTGCCATGGCAATGGCAGTGACCTCCTATTCTGCACCGCTGGCATTCACCTCGCTCGATAATTATTGAATGACAGAGAGAGAGAGAAAGAATGGAAGCGTACTGTCTCCATTAGCTCCAACAGCTTAGTAAAATGTGCCATGGGAACAGGGACAGTGACAGAGAACATTTCAAGCTTCACAGAACAGTCAAAAACAACCTCTCATGTAATGCTGACTGCATATTTAAAGCTCCCTCACTGAGAACCATGGAATGAAGCTCCGCCCACAAGTGGTGAGATCATGTGCATGAGTATTGCTGAATTTTGTAATTTAGAAAGTGTAAATCTGAGGGCCTATAACGAGTCAACAACAGTTTAGTGTTGAAAGTTTAAAACCAGTAAATATAATAAAAATGATTTAAAATCTGTAAATATTTACTGTGACAAAGGAAAGCATTTTCTAGAATGGGGCTCTGTTCTAAAAAAAAAAAAACATTGTGGGGGAAGTTTTATTATTAATAGCTTTACTCTACTAAAGAGTGCTCTATAACCTCTCTGAATGCTTCATCAGTTATTTTGATGCACTAGAAGAACAACAGGAAATGTATGAAATGTGTGTGTGGACAAGCAGCGCTATTTTAGACACCCTACATCCTAGCTTCTAAGAAGATGATTTGCGCTAAATACTTAGAAACGCATGTAGGGGACATAGCTGAATACCTTAAAGGGACACATATGTTGAATATGCATTATGATTGCATGAGATAGAAGCATCCTTGTTTGATTAGAGTATAAATATGGAGACATTTTTTCTTGGTTTCACTCTACAGCCAATCTGTATGACTGTTGATCATTTCTTGCAAGAAATAAATTTTCAAAAGACTTTCTGCCTCTTGCCTTATTGAAACAGAAAATTGCCTCGAGACACTTGTAAACTGAAAAAGGCTCCTGGAGCATCTTTGCTTCATCTCTGCTACATCATGTAAATGTGTGCATATTGTATTTGATTAGCTGTGCTTAATAATTATCAGATGCAAATTTACTATTATATAGAAAGCTCACAATGCTGTGATCTGATCTCAAATGGTTTCTACGGTTTTCTTTCAAATGAACCAAAATTTCACAAAATGTAATATTTAAATGCAACAAATTAAACATCACAATCTGTGCTTTTGCAAGACTCAAAAACAATATGCTCCATGCGGGTCATTCACAATGCTTCGTTATACAGAAAACAACTTAATTATTGTAATTAATGTTATCGGCCAGTATTGTGAAAACAAAATCAAAAAGTCAAGCAACTGGAGAACTAAAATGACATGAATTATTCTACAATACAATAAAAACAAGTCATTATATTCTCAGCACTGATAAGGGTGGGTAGATGTGTGTATCAGCTCTATTTTGTACATAAATGAAGAACATAGGTTACTGGAAAGAAACAACAGTAATTACTGTGTTTTCTCAATGCAGTATCTACAGCTATGATTTATATCACATGCTACAGAGTGCTGATGTATACTGAAAACGAGCTCAGAAAGCAATTATTAGTGTCAAAGACGTCTTTAGTGTTGAAACTTTAATGAGGAGGCATCTAAAGGCTGATGGGTTTGAGCGGTGATGCCGTACCTCCAGGAAGCTGGCAGCAGGAGTGTTGTAGATCTTGACGTTGGTGGTATTAGCGCTAGGCAACAGCTGGCCGTCACGGAACCACGAAACGGAGGCGCCCGGGTGAGCGAGGGCCTCGCAGGTGATGTTAGCCGGATTACCCTCCCAGGTGAACACCGCCGCAGGACCTTGGATCTTTGGAGCATCTGTAATTATACACGGTGTCAGCCAAGTGCAACCAACACATGAACTGTTCCAGAGAAAGACCTTGGGGCAAAAAATCTGACGGCTTCCAGCTGGCATACATTACCCATCATCCCCTCAACTACCTCTCAGAATTACAATTTCTGATATCTGCTCTATTGTCTGTTGTGATTGTTGCCCCCCTGATGTTCACTCCGGCTAACTAGACTTTCCACTCCAGGATTGATACATGCAGTTGAGTCATCACATTTCCCATAAAGCTGTTCTGATAAGACACATATCCACTCAAATCTTATCGCTATCTCAGGACCACAGGCTGCAACACCGCTCCCGAGATAATGTCGGCACCCCAAAACATAATGTCTCTCTTTTGGATGAAATGGCCAATGAAATCTTATCACAGCAGTGGTTGAAATGAATATTGGCAAATTTAGGGTTTGAAATGATTTATGATTTCATGTGTAATTTTAGGAGAACACATTCTCACCATGTTGACGTAAGTAAACAGTGAACGTCTGCATAAAGATACTAATTTCAAATAGTTAGAATAAATTCTTTCCAACTGGCTGCCAGCCTGAGACTTTATTTTTACAATAAGGCTGAGCTCAATTTCAATAAAACAGCACATAAACAACCAAGCGAAAGAAAAATGCATTTAAATGTAAACTTGAAGTAAAAGGTGCATAGGAAATAAAAGAAATGTACAGTCATGCAAAACAGAACGGGAGACTCTAACCCAGACCGTAAGTGTCTGAGCATGGGAGTGAACAATCTCATCTAGGATCATTTGAAGCAGACAAAGCACCTTTTCTTATCACTAATTACTGCAAAACGCTCCGTGCACTCAACCAAGAAGCTGATTACTCACAAGCTGGGCTGTGGAAAACTGCATTTCCACACAATTTCTATCAATTGCACATTGTGATACTATCTCAGGAACGGGAGAAGATTTTTAGGGCAAGAAAAATTAATCCAATTAGACTTTCATTGCACTTCAAGCTTCACTCCCTCCCACTTTTCTGAATTAGATTGTGGGAATGCTTAAAAATGCACAAGCTGATGAAAATAACTTTAAAGCTAGCTTTACTGTAATTCTCTACCTGGCAAATGGCACAAAAGTGCACTCAGCCAACTGCAGTAAACATAATCTGATAAAATAAGCGTTTGCTCTCAAAGTTGAGTTTTAAGAATGTGAAGATGGCAGTATTTTATTTCATATGAAGAGCTCTGAATGTAAGAAATAAGCCCAAAAGCTATAAAACACATTTGAGGATATGGCACTGTGATTTGAACTGAGCTTTTGGTGGAAAGCAAGTTTAATTTGTTTGAAGCAGACATATAAAAAAGCCCTCAAACCACCAATTCCTTCAATTTCTGTTGTTGAATTGAATCTTTTGCTATACACTCAAAAAAGAATAAAAAATGCTGATTGTTTCATAAAAAAACATGAATAACATCTGTCAATACTCTGTTGGTCTAGGCTGGTTCATGCAGGTCTGCTGGGTTTATCTGGTGGATCTACTTTAGTTTCTGGCAAACAAGAAAGTTAGTTAAGGCCCTGGTGGTCTTATTTTTGATTCCAGCATTCATTTACTGCTCTTTTAGTAGCTAACAAAGGCTAGTAGCCGACAAAGATCAAAAGGAACATTGAGAAATCACAATCTGCCCACTTCATTGAGCTTCGACACATTTGCCCTGAACACAACAAGACAAATAACCTACAAAGGACAAAGAGAGAAGTTTGTGGTTTAGCTTACAGCGAACTTCCAGGTACATGCTCTGGATGTCCTGACCAATGGAGTTGCGGGCAGTGCAGAGGTACTGGCCGGCATCGGTGAACTGCACGTATTTCAGGGTCAGAGAGGACACACGGGCATCGCTGCGCACAATCACGTTACCATCCAGACTCTAGAAAAAGAGAAAGAGAGATTGAGAAAAAGAAATGTAAAATACTAATATACAAGTATATTAGTCGAAGTTAAAACTAAATACCAGTGCTAGGGGAACAAGGTCCTTAAAGTGAAAGTTCACCCAAAAATGAAAATATTGTCATTACTGATGCTGTTGCAAACCTGTATGACTTTCTTATAGAGTCTGAAAAACAAAAGACTACATTCTATTATATATTCCAGACCTAAATTTAAGATTCTCAAAGACATCCACATCCACACAAGTCCATTTGTGAATCTGAATGTGAATCTGTGAGCTGAATCAACTGATTCACCAAAAAGATCTGACTCTAAAGAATGATTCAATCAAACCAAGTCAAGGTTTTCTTGTGAAAAACAACTTTAGGTCAATCACACAGGTTTGGAAAGACATGAGGGTGAGCAGACAATGACATTTTTCATTTCATCATTGAAAAACAATCCAGTTTTTTTTTTTTTTATGTCATTCCTGCACACAACTACAGATGCCAGTCGAAAGGAAGAGGGACGGCATGCCTTTGTGTTTCAGGCTCTGTCTGGGGCTCAGGGGGGTATTTTAGGAGACAGTGAGGCAGGGATCAATAATGAAGTGGACCACACAGCAGGGGCCACTTTAAAGCCTTTTCTCCTCAAAGCCTGTTTGAACAGCACAGCTGGGACAATCTGCTAACAGTTTTACTCCCTGGCTCCATCCCGCACACATGCGCACGCTCTTTAGCTTGTACTGCATTTACTTTGCTGCCCATCTTTAGTTACTATGGTGATCTGAGATCCTATGGTTGGAGGGGCTTTGAATTCAGCAATCAATGCTAGTTCCAGCTGTTACAATGAAAAGCCGGCATGTTTTTCATCACTGCTCTGTGCTGTTTGCATTTCAAAGCATTTCTTGCTAGTTTTCTTGGTTGTTTCACTAGTCTTCAAAAGCAACTAAAAAGGCGCTTAAGATCGGCTTCCGAAAGGAGCAAATTCACATCATTAACCCGTGAATACACATATGTAGCTGACATGAAATACTTTTGGGAAGTTCAAATACTGTGCCGTGACACGCTAAAACTCAAACTGTTTTCTACAGCATTTCGCTAATTTATCTATACTTCTTAAACATGCAGCTTTTATGACCTCATGCTAATTGAGAAACCACATGGAATATTTGTACTTTTCAAAGTTCATTTGCCACATCACACGACTATTTAAAATGAAGTGAAGCGAAAAAAAAAATAACGTTTAAAAAGGAAATTACTAGTTAAAGAACCTACTGAAGCTGTAAGATTCCGCAAATAAAATTCTTGTTTTCTCATGAAAAATTCATGAAAAGTTGTTTTTCCAAGAGTTTGCCATTTTTTTTAACTTATATAATATTTATTATGTATAAGAAATTTATTATATATAATTCCTAATAAATAAGGACAACGTTTTGTCTTTTTTGCACCACAAGGTTAAAATGGAGATCTCTCAAGCGGTATAGATTTAATCAAGAAATGTGTCCTTCACCATTTCTTACTGCAAGTTAATAGATCTTAACATTAAAGTAAAATGTATAAATTAATGAAACTGGAAAAAAAGTTCATGGACATATGTGCCAACTCTCCATACATTGCCCACACGTTAGTGACTGATGCTCGACTAGGTAATTTTCAAAAGAATAAATCAAATGCAAATCCACATATTAACAACACTCAAGTAATTTACAAGAAAATTAATTGACTGAACGATGCACAGCTTCCAACAGAAGGCCAAAGATGCCACAAATTAAATTCTTGTATGTGGTAAAAAAAATTAAATAAAATAAATAAATGAATAAAAACAATAAATTATAGGCCCCAAAACAGAATAGAAATAAAATATAAAATATAAAGAAAATATATTTAAAATTTATATAAAAATAGAATGTACATTTTATACACAAATAAAATATAATGTGATTTTTTTATAAATAAAAATAAAACCATTATAAATAAATAATGGTTGTGTTTAATTTGGAGTCTGTTAGTTTCTTCTTTTGAAATATATTCTTTATTTATTGTTCCATATTTACATTAATTATACATTTTACAATATTTATTTGGTTCTCCATTTAATTGGCTACACATTTACAATCAAGCACCTTGTGAATGAAACTGAAAAAGCTTTTGCTTCAACTCTCCATATGTTACCCATACGTTAGTGACTGACACATGCTGGTTTGACTTAGTGATCTTCAAAAGAAGAAATCAAACGGAAATCCACAGATTAATGACACTCATGTAATTTACAAGAAAATTAATTGACTGAGCGAATCTGACTTGCATAATGTGACCCATGTTAATCAGAGAGTGCAGCCTCTTCCATGACATGTTTAAATAGATTTATTAGTCATGCCAGCTGACACCATATTACTCAGTTAACAAATACAACTCCTGCGCTGAAGCCACCAGCCACGATATTCACATGGATATCCATTCCCATTCAATATGGACGGACATTTAGAGAGAAAAAAAAGTGTAGCTGTCACAGCCTGATATTAACAATAAGCATTGTTGACATTCATAAGCAGTATTCAGTGCAGCAGAACGAATAAAATAAGCCCAGGAGCCGGATGCGCTCTACATTTTTCGCGCTTAGCGAAGCGTACTTACCTGCACTACAATGTTGCGATTGCATGTACATGCATGCTGAATGAAATATGGGACACTGTTTTGAGCATCGAATAACTCACCACAAACTGCTCAGCATATGATTCACATTTTTCTTTAAGTGAAGGCACTGCAAAACGTGAACATTAGTGTGCACCTTTCATCAGTGCCACAGACGGTCCCCCGACAGCGTGCGAAGACAGCCGGGAAATAAGATGTTTCTGAAACCTGCAGTGGCACTTCATTTATAAAGTGCCTGTTCAATGGTCAGTGAGAAATTTGACTGCGGAGCGGAATGGAGTGTATGCCGTGCTGAAATCCAATCAATTCACAAACTTGATTTAAGGTGTGGTGGCTTAGTCACGATCTGAGGGATTGAGTGCTTTAAGTAACAACCAGGGTCTCGACCATAAATTCCATCCTGCTTGTGCCTCACGTTCAGAGGGCTGTTAGTATGCAGGGCTGTCGAGCAAGTCCCCTCCCGTTGCATAGCAATTGACAGTAAGCCACACACACAGCGTCTCTCCTGTTTTATGTGCGTACGTAGGTTCAGTCGCACATAAACCTTCACGATTTCTTTAAACGTTAACCTTGAACGCTTCCGGCAAATCACTTCGCACCTCTACCTCCTTGTCTGTTGTCAAATTTAGCAGAAAACAGTAGGGAGGGAGAGCGCTTCGGCTTAGGTTTCAGCACTGAATTGCAATCACTGGCCTGTGCGCATCTTATCTCACCTAATAGAGAACGTAGGAAGCCCCATTCTGCCCATCCGTTTCTCCTGAAAGAGCAGGCAACCATCGGCGGAACACAATCAGAGCTCACATTCAAGGTCTCTTGCATGAAAGAAAGGGATTTCTTCTTTTCCCTCGGGAGAAAATAGTAGGTGACGGATATCATATTGTATGACTGCACTGACAAAGAGACAACGTCAGAAAAAAAGCTGTCGCTGGGAAAGCGAGTCAAGCAGTGTCCTGCACTTCAAATTTCATGCTAATAAGAACTGGAAGAGCACTCTAGCACAGACGGCACAAGATGGATCACAGTGTGTCCAAATGCGGAAGAGAATAAATCTGAACTTTTGATAAAGATGGTCTATCTTGGATTGATGCAAGACATGTTGAGAAATAGCTGCCCTGTATTCAGGTCAGGTGACAAGGCTACTTTCTCTTTGAAAAGACATGCTGGCTGAGAGGAGTTTCGTCAAAGCTGACTAAAAGTGATCAAGGGTGGATAATTTCGACGAACTTCATGAACCTGTGATATCTTCTTCAGGGCGAAAAAGGAAAATAAAAGCTGAAACATTTTGGAGCCTTCCAAAAGCAGCACTTTACAATGGTGAGGGAAAAGCTCCGTGTATTGCGTGTAATCACATCCATACAGTTTATGATCACAACAACAACAACGTTTGTCAGGCATCTACATTGTCATCTGAGGAGATTACAAAGATTAAACGAGTGTTTTTAAACTCTAAAACATGAAATGTTGAGTTATCTGCTTTTGCCAAAAAACGATTGTTGGAGTTATCTACTTTTGCTATAAAACAAACTTTTAATATGTAAAAAAAAAAAAAAACATACTTTCAATGAACTTTAATTTTGTAAATTAGCTGTATTTGTTAAAGTTATTATTACTTAATCGAAACAACCCAACTGCAGTTTGATTGATATTACTTGGAATGCGCAATAAAAAAAAAAAATAAAAAAATTGATTTCTGAAAAAAAAAATAAAAAATAAAAATGGAGTTATCGGTTTTTGCAAATAAACTCTTCATATATATGTAAGCATCTATAAGTAAACACTTTTGTGAATAAACAATTTGAGATGTACAAATATTTACAAATCCTCTAATGATCACTCAGAAAACAGAAAGTTTAACACAATCGCATTACAGTAAAATCTAAAATGGCGAATTAAATAAACTAATAACCATAAAGTCGTTTATACTCTTTCTATGGCTGAACTGAATTATATAAGAGAAACACTATTGATGCTACAGTGTGAAATTAATGTTTTACTCACTTACTGATTTGTGTGCACATTCGCAATTGTTCTGACCACAATAAAATCAGTTCCATAAAATAAGATCGATTCCATGAAAACCATATTAGTATATCTTAAAAGTTGATGTTATACATCTCAAAAGTGGTTTTACACTGCATTTTTATTCAAATTATATTATATTTTATTCAAATTAACTTTTATTCAGCAAGGACATATTAAAATGATCAAAAGTGACAGTAAATTTCAATTTCTAATAAATGCTGTTCTTTCAAACGTTCTATTCATCAAAAAAATATCACAGCTGAACCAAAAATATACATATATATTTAGAAGGACAAGTATTTTCAACATTGAAAATAATAAGGAATAAATTACATTTTAAAATATATTAAAATAGAAAGCAGTTATTTTTAAATTGTAATTGTAAACTGTGAAAAAATTTAATTTATTTTCAAACTTTTAATATTATTACTGTATTTTTAATCAAATAAATGCAGCATCAGTGAGCATAAGAGACTTCTTTAAAAAAATACCTTACTGACCTAAAAACATTTAATTATCTGTAAATGATCTGTTATCTGTAATTGAACGTATTGTTTACCCAATGAAGAAAATAAAAAGTATGAATCATTAAACAAATAAACTGAATAGACTGACCTAATCTTGCATGATTATTAGATACAACCCATTAAAACTGCTTTAATCTGTATGAGTATGTCTGAAAAGCATGCTTGTAATTAAAATGAGCTGTAGAGTTTCTTCTTTAGGCTTAACTTTGTGATCATGTTTGATTGTAGAGGGTATATTAAAGCTACTAAAGTTATCCAGCTGCGAGCAATGAGTGGTTTTCTCTTTTTCCTATTAATATTCACGACTGATTAATAGTAAAAACATAATAGACAGCGGCAGGCCCATTTACATTTCAAGGCACAAGCATCTGATATTCTAACACATCACACATCCATTTTTTTGTTCCACCTGTTTGCATTCACTAAAAACATAACTGATTGTGTTTACATTAACACCTCAGCATGATGAGCATTTTGAACAAGAAAAGCATTTGTCCGTTCGTGCGTGTAGCGTTACTGTGAGGCACGAGTGCACTTCACAGAGCACGCACACAGTACGTGTGAGCATTGAAAAGCAGCCGTCTGTCAGTCACACAACACTTGAGTCAGTATTGTAATCTTGAATTTTTAGTTTAAAGCATAAACTCAGTACTGCAGACTCTTAATTATTCCATAACTTATGATAAAGTAATTTCCTTGTCTTTGACTCAGAAGAAAATCGCACGTGTAAAGAACGATGGTGCTTTTTATCTGTACTCCTGAGGATTAAAAACATGAAGTGATGTGTGGGCAATCCCATAACTGTGGCCTTTCATCTCAGCAGATCAGATAAACAGACCTTCCCACACAATCCATATGCATCTGAATCATTCTTAATCAGCAATGCAGACTCTCTCTGACAGATGAATAAAGCAAGTAAAAGAGTCTAACATTTTAGAGTCAAGCATGGAATCACTGTGCATACTGTGCAAGTCAATATGAAATCAAAATTAACCTATTTGCTTTCTTCTTTGTAATCTGAAATCACAATGTACTTTTCCTTTCCATTGACGTCAGTATTGGATAACATTAACTGACAGGCGATATTTCCGCAAACACACATTCGGCCTGCTTTCCCCAATCCAGTCAGCTCCCAATGGATAAAACACAGGCCCGTCCTACATTATAAATAAAATAAATGTCCTATTTAACACAAATGTGCCACATTATAGAAGTCAAATGGGTTTCACATTGACATTAAAGTTACTGTAATCATCTCTGACATGTGGCTTATGAGTTTATTCAGTGAGGGTTAGTATGTTTATGTTAACAGAAGCTTGTGTTGTCTGAAACTGGAGTTGGTTGTGTGTGTTAGTGTCTCCTTTAGTGCTGCTACATTCCCCTGTCTGAGTCTATGGGAGAACACTGAGTGTTGGCTCATCCTCTAAAGAAGTACCTGGCATGTTTCAACCCTTGAAGCCCTGCTCTAACACCCTCTCTTTATTTTCTTCCTCAGTCCCTTGAGAAAGTTTGTCCGAGAGGAATTCGTAAAGGAAAACAGGTCTACTAAGAAAAGGCGAAGAGAAATAAAAACTTCACAGCTTAGAAAGACCAAATAGGATCTTCACCATTTCTGTTGACAGAAGCTATCCAGAAAAATAATGAGCAATATGCTTTAAAGAAATGAAATGACACGATAATCATTGTAGACTTGGGATGCCATTTGAGCAGATGTGATGTGTGTGGGTGTGTGTGTCTACAGGATTTTAAGGGTAGAAGAGAGCCAACACTTGATGTTCTGCAGTGATAAAGGGCTTCTCTAGGATTAGTGAACATCCTGGCTATGTGTGAAGCAGCCCTACCTTGTGTTTCTCAGGTCGAGTCCATGAAGCCTGGGAGATATAAATAAATAAATAAATAAATAAATTTAAAAAAATCAGCAGGCGCTCTGTTAGACAGGCATCACACATGCACGTTATTTCGAGAAGACAGCTTGTGAAACTCCAAGTTGACAACTTGACTTTAATCAAATCAAAGACAAATCATTTTAGTAATTGTACCATACTCACAGGCAACAGATTTCTGAATAATAACTTACTTTAATTTTTTTGCTATTTTTTTTATTCTTTTATTTGTAGTTCTGAGTTATTTATAAAAAAAGTTTATGAATAAGCTTCATAAAAATTACATATATTTTTATAAAAATGCTTATATATATATATATATATATATATATATATATATATATATATGTATGTAAGTAAATTATAGTGTAAATTATAATTTACCTTATTGTCATTATATAAGAAACACTATAAAGCTTCATAAAAATTTCATTTTTTTTAATAAAAAATGCTTTATACATATGTTTGTGTGTGTGTGTGTGTGTAAGTAAATTATAATGTAGATTATATGTCATTATATAAGAAACACTATATATATATATATATATATATATATATATATATATATATATATATATATATATATATATATATATATATATACACACACACACACACACACACACACACACACACACATACAGTTTATATATGCAAGTAAATTATAATGTAAATTATATATGTCATCATTTAAGAAACTCTATAACTATATATGACCTTGAACTGACCTTGCTATGACCAGTATCAGAGCGTGATACCAGTTGAGAGGCACATAATCAAAACGTCATCAAGTGTGGCAAATCATTTTTTAACATGAACAACAATCATGGAACATGGAAAAGGACACATTTAGCTGCAGGCTGGGAAATCAAATGACTTCAACATGAGTGGATGCTCAGACATCCAGGTGCCATGCTCCAGGTGACACATGCATGCGATCTTGCAAATGATGTGAAAAGTCTACCCCCCCACACCCCACATGCTGACAAGCCATCAAAATGCCACACTACATCAATAATTAATAACACAATAGGTATACATATGAAATGATGCACACCTTGAAACTAAAGCGACGTGTTCGAAGAGCTCATCTATCAGCCGAGATCTACTGCCTGTGATGCTAACTGTGATCACCACATTCATTTCGCCTATGTCCCATAAGTCACAGGCAGCAGCTTTGAGCCTTAACGAGAGCCATTCTTCCATTTGACAACACAGATCCCTTTATTCTTTGAACGGGACAGTGATGAGTAGTTTTCAGTGAAGGTTTTTATACCTTCCACTCATTTGTTAACCTAAAATCAATCAATGACGAAGCCATCTGGAATTGCATCACCGAGAATTTGCACGACTCACAATAGAGGCTGTTGAAGACGTGACTCGAACCGCTGATAAATCAAACAGACATGAATAGCAGACAACCTACCCATTTGACTTATGACAGAGCGACAGCGATTCAATGAAAGCTTGCTCTTCATGAAGGCAGCATTCTATTATTTTGACTGCTAATCACACAATTTGCTTAAAAGCGAATCTGCCGCAGAAAAGTGGGATTTCAGGATGAATGATCAAATCTGACACTGATCAAGCAGAATAATGACATTTGTGATTAAAGAAACTACTTGTAGTCTGCTGAGTTCCAGCTAAATATTTAAAGCCATTTGGCTCTCATGAACAAAGAACAGGATTTTTAAAACTGCTTAGGTCTTTGTCTAAGCAAATCAATTGAGCTGTTTGTCGGATAACAGCTAAAAGCAGTCTGATGGAGCCAGACTTTTGACTAACTACATCTGTCCGGTCTACTTTGCAGTTTATTCTAGTAAAGAACTGTTCATTTACACAGGAAGATTGTTTGACTGATATATATAAAGTGATCAATCACAGTTTGTTTACTTTTTACCTGTCAATTATGGGCAGGTACAGTGGTGGCCAAAATGATTAGAACACTAGTATTTTCTCCAGCTAAATTTTTTTTTTAAGTCAGTTATGTCTATCTTTTGCTGTAGTGTGTCAGTAGGAAATGCAGTTTACATTAATGCTGTAAAATGAGGATGCTGTCAAAAATAATGTCATAAATAGATTTTCTTCATAAATTAACTTCTATTAACTACATTAAATCAACATTTGGTGTGACCATCCTTTGCGTTTAAAGCAGCTTTTGCTCTAGGTGCACTTGCGCATAGTTTCTCAGGTAGCTTTGCAGGTAGGTCTCTTCAAGCATCTTGGATGTCATATGTAATATATATGACTACTGATTATCTCTTAAAAGTTCATTTGTTTTCACCTTTCTGTTCAATTTGCATCAGACAGTGATATATAAATCAGACTGTGGACTGAAATTACAGAAAAAGACAGTTGAAAATATGACTAACAGACACCAAAACCTTAGTTGCCCTACAAAGAGTCCATCTGAATTTACAGGCCACACTTGTAGTGGCTTGACATCCTTTCTTCCTCTATTGATTTAATTACTCGCTCACTGACAGCTTGTCAAAAGGTTACAGGGGGTAAAACCTTGTGTTTGGCACCTGCTTCAGCTATCTAGGCAGGTCGATCCTCTTCTCTTAAAAACAATCCTGGTCACGGACTCTCTCGTTGACCTTTAAAACAAAACCTCTGACTTATTACACTCTGCATGCATATAAACAGCTTTGGGATGACACCGATCTGTAAAGAGCAGCAAGATCATCTGTCCATCGGTTAAATCCAAGAATGAACATTCAGGGAAAACATAAGAGAAAAAAAAAATCAAATCTTAAAAGCTTTTCCCAGGTGAACATGGTTATCCTGGCAGGGTGTGTGATAATGGTTCTGAGTGCACAGTCTGCTTAAAACATTAGGAGCATCATAGCAAGGACTGTACTGACCTCAGATCAGCAGGGGTGCCATTAAGAGACTATCATTAGAGAAGGGCAGCTTGGCTCTGGACTCCACAATAAGCTAGCAGCCCTGAAATGCCTCTTTTGATTGTGTGATTCATACAGTAGCTGTGTTAAGGACAGCTCACTAGGTCCCAGTGAGAGCGGCTTAAATGATAAATGAAGGGGCAGTGACTCCACAGACGCATTCTCATCTTCACTTAATGTTAAGTCCCTTGACGCAATACTTGGGCATGTGATTTTCAGTGCGTAACTCTAGCAATGAGTAGCTATTGTTTTTAAAGGGATAGTTCGCTGAAACTAAAATTTTATCATTTTTACTCACCCTCAATGTCATTCCAAACCCATATGCTGTTTTTTTTTCTATAGAACATAAATAATTTTGAATTTTGTGTGTGTGTGTGTGTGTGTGTGTGTGTGTGTGTGTGTGTGTATATATATATATATATATATATATATATGTATATATATATATATATATATATATATATATATATATATATATATATATATATATATATATATATATATATATATATATATGTATATATGTATATATGTATATATATATATATATATATATATATATATATATATATATATATATATATACATATATATAAATAAAAGAATATATTTAGGATTTTATATATTTTAAGACTTTTATGCTCAACAAGGCTGCATTTCTTAAAAAAAAAATACAGTAAAAACATGAAATATCATTACAATTTAAAATAACTAATTTCTATTTTAAATTTTAAAATGTCATTTATTATTGTGATGGCAAAGCTAAATTTTCAGCATCATTACTCCAGTCTTCAGTGTCACGTGATCCTTCAGAAATCATTCTAATATAATGAGTTGGTGCTCTAGAAAAATGTATCATTATCAGCAATGTTGAAAAAAGCTGCTTAGTTCAAAAGAACAGCATTTATTTAAAATAGAAATCTTTTTAAAATATTGTAAGTGTCTTTACTGTTACTTTTGATCAATTTAATGCATCCATGCAGAATAAATATCACAATTCCTTTAAAAACAGAATGGTATTTATACAGTCAAAATATATACAATATGCAATGGTGTAAATATATTTTGACTTGAATTACAGTTCATTTAGATGTTACAACCCAAAGCAAATTTTAGTTATTTGCTTGTTTTTTTCCATATTTGATTAGAAAGCAAATCTTGACGTGAAGTGGATATGAAGATAAGTAATGACTTACAATTGCTACTTACATCCATAGCAATTGTATGGCCTTAGAAAGTTGGGATATAGTGCATCATATGGATCATATGGATTTATTTTAACATGTTTTGGTCCATTTTAGACTAGGCATTTGTTGTAATTCTAATCTCTCATTGTATCAAATTCAACAAAAGTTATCATTTCATGTTCCACTACAGAAACCAACAGCAAAGAGGTTTGGAGCAACATTAGGGTGCGCTAATGATTACAGAACTTTCATTTGCTTTAATGGCCTTTCCTTCTGGATGAATGATCAAAAACGTGCCTCTTATGTCAGAACATGCTGTCTCTGTGAACTCTCATGCCATAACCATTCATCCAACAGGCAGAACGGAAAACAGACAGAGAATCTTCCATAATGCCATTACTTGGAGAGTTCAAGGGAGATCAGTCTGTTCCAGTCCGGTTCAGATAGTGCTCACTTGATAGTCACAGTTCTCTGCCTTCTCTGAGGTTTTTGTGCATTTCTGACTTATTCAGACGTTGGAAATGTGTGGTTGGGAATACAGAATACGTATGAGGGACAGAATCTGAGGAGATTTCAGACAAGCTCTTGACTCATCATATCCGTATTAATATGCCAGCTCACCCACAAAATCCCTAGTTTGATTACAGGCTGTTCTCATTGAGATGAACCCTCATGTTATTTGCCTATCCATGTCCCTTTTTAGATGTAGAAAAAACACAATGGAAATTATTTTATACTGCTGGAGCTCCAGCTATAATAGCTGCTCTGACTATGTTTTACATGACCAGAAATAACCACAGATTGTTGTTACTATTAAATACCACGCACTTCATTTAATGGCAGCAGTGATGAGGCCCCATTGACTTAAGGTACGCCTCATTAAACGCTGCCAGCTCTTTTCACTTAAGGCAATCCTCAGGCAACCATCGAAAGATATACACTTACACATATACTTATAGCACTGCCTGTCTGAATACTTGATTCTGATTGGCTGGAATCACTGAATGTACAGGTAATTCCAGTCAGCGAACACAGAAACATAAAGAAGCACAGAAACTTGTTGTCAATGCTGTCCTGCAACTTAATCAATAAAATAGCATCGCTACTAAAAAGCTGCAATTTATTTGTTAGTAAATGCATTTGTCTTTTTTTTTAATTTAGTTTAAAAAATTTACTCAGTCACTCATGATTCATTTTGGAACATGTTTACACTGTAAATGTGTGAATATTGTACATGATCTTTTCTGATGTAAGTTGCTTTGTTAGTACCTAATCAACACTGATTTTGTTGTTGATACTTTTAATCCTTCTGGAACATGAAAATGAACATGAGGAAAATGAAGAAGGTGAACATAAAAGCATCACTACATCCAGTAGAGGTGATGAGGTGAGGTGAGAGACAAGTGCAGATCAACAATATTAGTGTTAATGAACTGCTACAACCCTGCAGGAAAACTGAGATTATTATAGCACTCCATGTGTTTTTCAACACAGTAGTTGGTTTCTCTATACAAGATAGTAGTTCGTACAAGCTGGTCAAGATGATCTACCAAAATATTAGCTACCAACTATAGTTTTACAGTTTCTGCAGGTTTTCCATTCACAAGATGGACTGGAGTTATATTGATCACTGGATTATTATGTTTTTATCAGCTGTTTGAACTCTCATTCTGACGGCACCCATTCACTGCAGAGGATCCGTTGGTGAGCAAGTGATGTAATACTAAATTTCTCCAAATCTGTTCTGATGAAGAAAGAAACTCATTTATATCTTGGAAGCCTTTGTGTGAGTACATTTTCAGCAAAGTTAAATTTTTTGGTGAGCTATTTGTTAAGGTGAACAATGTTTGTTGATCCACTGTCTAATGACATTCATGGAGCAGTTATTGATCTGTTTAGACTAGCTAAGATACCAGAATACAAGTTTAAGTATATTTAGTTGCTTAAATCTAGTTTGAGTCCTATCCTAACAGCAAAATGAACAAAATCATATAATCTAACACTGTTTACAACAAGATTATGCCTTTAAGTGGACATTCATAAATGGAACAATCAACTTTCCAAAGTAATCACTTTGCTAATCACGATGCTACAAGAATTCAAGAGTCAGACATCAATTCAGAGCAGCATGAATAACCAAGACTGTGGTCATTCTTTACAAAGCATATCCGTCTGCCATTCTGAGCTGAAAACCAACGATAAAAATGATCATAAACGAAGAAAACCTTCCCTGTACCGCTGGAAATATTTTTTTTCCCTTTGACAGCTATGAATATTGGCTCGACTAGCCAGAGATAATACAATGCAAACACAGGGAAGGATCCAATCTGGTGTGCTATTGTCACGCAAATATCATCTTCATAGCGAGCCAGATGTACACGTAAACATAAGGTGATTTTTCACAGCCCACCTACACAATATAGCCCACCAGCAGGAAGAGGGCAAACTGGTCGCTTAACAACTGCTGGCATAAAAACAGGGTGACCAGTGGCATACTCTAATAATACATGAGGGTTTTATATAAGGATTAATTCCCATGATGCCTTGGGGATTTGATGCATATAATTAAAGTATTACCAAAAAGGATTTGAGGCTTCAGAGACTTGTTAACATGCCTGGACTTCACACCTGCCTACTGAGATCTACTGCAGGCCTAAAACCCTCTAACAATGAACTCACATTTTCCTAGCTATAAGACTGGAATGAGCTGGACATCTAGGGTTTGCCTGAGAGAGGGGAAGAGGAAATAAAGATTGAAGTGGTTAGGGGCTCCCCATCAGGCTGAGAATTAGTAAGAGCTTTCAGCAGCTGTCGATGAATTCTGATCGCTGTACTATGATGAAATACGAATTGAGATTGAGTATTTCAAGGCTGTTAATTAGGTAGTGTGCTTGACTAAATCAGAGAGGTTCAGACTCCAGCAGAGCAGAGTGGCCAGTGAGACCGAGCACTGGTGAGCTTGCAGCTTCTGAGATATAAAAAATACTCACTTTTACTAACTAGCATAGGACTACATCAATCAGGAGAACTCCTAAATATGTCTATTGTACTCTGGTTTTGACTCCTCTAGAGCAACTGCTGTATTTCTTGATTGGGTAGATGATTAAATCAGAAAGTATGCATTAATTAAACATAAAAAAATGTGGTCAATAACAATATACAACACACAATCTGTCTTTTAGAGGAACTGACAACACACCTCTTCTGGGAATGCTAACTAGCCTTTTTGTATGAACTTACAAATAATATACTGAATTTTATGAAAATGTTTAAAACTGAAAAGTTTAAAGGAAATAAAACACTGAAAAAATAAAGAAAGGTCCTTTTAACTAAATAATAAAAATGAAAAAAAAAAAATCACAAATTTAAATGTTGGACCTTTATCTGAACAGTCATAAATACTATACAGAATGATTAATATACACTACAGATCAAAAGTTTTTGGTCAGGAAGACTTTTCATGTTTTTTAAAGAAATCTCGGTTACTCTTTATTTTAAGGTGTCCTTGTTTATAGTGTAATTACACATTTAAGTACTGAGTAATATTAATTAACTACATGTACTTACTATATGGTTAGGGTTAGGATTAGGGTTACTTGCATGTAATTATGCATAATTTATTGTTATTACCGGTATAATAGTAAGTACATGTAACGTGTAACAAGGACACCTTAAAATAAAGTGTTACCAAAATCTCTTATGCTCACCAATACTGTATTTACTTGAACACAAATACAGTAATATTGTAAAATATCACTACAATTTAAAATAACTGTTTTCCATTTGAATATATTTTAAAATGTAATTTATGCATTCAGCAAAGCTTAATTTTCAGCAATCTTGACAGTTTTGAACGGTAGTAAATATCAATATAGCTAATTACTGAAAATTATATTCATTAGACCATTTTTCTGCCCAGAATCTCTTATTTTAATCCAACCAAAAAAATTCACACTCTCTTTTTAATTGAACATGATAAACATTTGCTTTGATTCTGAAACAAGCCTCTCATCAGGCATTCCAGTACAGCTTCCATGGCTTACTAGAAACCTTTTGCCAACCATATTTAATTACTAGATATAAATGTGTAGTTGATCCAGGTGTTACTTAATAATTCTAGAGGTAAATCAACTGTTTCTCTTTCCTTGTTTAAAAAAAAAAAAAAAAAGCAGCAGAACAGGTGCACAAATGAAAGTTTCACAGCATTAGCAAGAATAACAACAAAAGAGGTCAGTTCCACAACACAAAGGACATTCTCTTTTTTTTTTTTTTTTTTTTTTTTAAACAAGCTCTTTCTTATTTCCTCTCTGATTGTAAGGTGACTGAAACACCCACTTAATACCATATGGTTATGTTTTATATAACCGCGATAGGAATAATACTCAAATGTATACAAATTTCTACCGGTATATGAATCAAACCAGTATTTTACGGCGTTTAGTACCAATCATTTTGCCCATTGACTCCTGACCCCTCAACCTCAGCACCTGCTCATTCTCGGTGAAGACTCGGCGGCCAAAACTCCAGATGATGTTTGGGGTTGGATCACCCGTGGCCTCACAAGTTAGTGTGATCTGCTCCTCCAATTCAGAAGCCGTCTGGTTTTCTAGGAAAGTGATCTTGGGTTGCACTGTTGACACACAAACACACAAGTACTCAAAACACAGCCTACAAACTCTCTCCTCAGAGAAAAGAAATAATGATTTTCCTCTATGCAATTACTGAGCCTTTACAATGGTCTTAATACCGAAACAGTGCTCTTAAGTTGATGAGATGAGAGTGCCTCACTGGCTGGGTGCATTCAATATTTAATCAACATATTGTCATATTTTATAATTCAAAAGAGGAACTTTGTTTAATGGATGAAATGGAGTAGTACTTTGATCTACTAAAATAAAAAAAGTACTTTCACTTTTATTTGCCTCGGCTCTAATCTAAGCGCTCTGAAGCCGTTCCTGGAGAACGTGGCTGGAGAAAACTTACGCATGATGAGAAATAAAAATATTGTGATTGTGTTTTGAACTGCGACACAAACATTTAAAATGTTCATGCAAACTTATATCAAAGATAAAGAACAAAAGCATAGAATCACACTGAAACAGCAGTTCTCAGGCTAAATAGTGTATTTAAACTATAAACTAGGAAAATTGTCGTCCCAATCCAGAATGTCTGTGCTTTTCTCCGACCATCCCTGTAAAAATCCCAAGCCGAATTACCTACTGTTTTTTGACAAATGCCAAAGTCGTGTGGTAATTTAATTGGCGTCTGAATCCACATTTTGAGTTTATAAGACAAAATCATATTCAAAATTCACCATCCAAGTGGGGATATATATATATAATTATATAAATGATTAATAATAATAATAATAATAATAATAATAATAGAAAAAAGAACAAAATTAACTATAATACAGAATATATACTGGGTATAAACTGTATATATATATATATATATATATATATATATATATATATATATATATATATATATATATATATATATATATGCTAAACATATAGCAATATATTTAATTTAATTTAATTTTCACAAAGTATATATATATATTTTTTTTGGCTGAAAACTTTCTCTATCCACAAAACATTTCATTACATTACAGTCAACTTGTAGAGTGAATGTGTACACCATGAGCCGTTTGCATGCAAAGTGTAATAGATGACATAACAGACGACGCAACTTTGAAACAAGCAGTGCGTGCAGTTTATATTCATTTAATAATATTGCAACATTTCACGGCTTAATAATCGCACAAGGCAGTAACACGATTTTGATTTTAAACTGATAAATTGTATGGTCCTAATGGAAAGGACATTTTCCTGGTAACTCATATGTAAACACTTGTTTTCAGTTCAGCTCCAACGCTAATGACAGAATTCTTCAGCTTACCAAACACACTGAGTGAGACTTCCTCGCTCCTCTCTCCAGCCTTGTTTCTAGCGATGCACTGGTAATCTCCCTCATCAAGCTTAGTGACATCTTTGATGGTCAACTCTGACCCATCTTCATTCAGACTGTACTTCCCATCTGATTCCAGCACGATATTAGCTCTGTGGGGCAGACTGAGAGTGAGAGACAGAACGAAAGAAAGTATAGGCTTACTGTGTGGCCTTGGAGCTGTTACTTGCTCAGCAAAGTCATGAATACATGATGCCTCATCTCCACATACACCAGAACATACAGAGAGAAAGTGTGCCTGCCCATGAAATGGATTCTTCATCCTGCAGTGCACAGCTTCTCATGATGCTGATAGTCTAGGAAGAAGCTGGAGAAAAAGAAAAGCGGATCTGCTTCGTCATCTTCGCTTTCTTGACACGTTCCTGTCTCGGAGCCAATATAAAAGCTGTAAATAATGTCTGAAGGCCATAAACATGATGGGCTTTTTTATTTGGAAGAATGCTGTGCGCTGTGTTTCCCTGCGACACTAAATCAGTCATGCAAAGTTTGGATCCAAATACCTGCTCTTTTTGCTTGTACCAGCAGCAATTGAGTGACATTTTCAAATGGCCCCCGAGTGACAGCACTGTCAGTGAAGGAGGGAAATAAATGAGGTTGTGGTGAGCGCTCTTATCCCTCCTTCTCCCGAGGCTACGCTCAGACCTGATGCGATCTCGTCCTCTCATTCGCCCGCCAGTCATGACTTGGTTAAAGAAGTCACTGGAGTTTTGAGGTAAAGCTACGCTGAAAGCTGCCAGCTGCCTTAGCTGCCATGGCTAACGGCAGCTGAAAGGATGAAACGGTGCTTCTACCATTCACAGCACTTTTAGTTTACAAGCTCCAATAACTCTGATCCCTCTCCCTCCCTGGATTCGGGGAAAAGCTTAGCATTCTCGACAGAGATTTGGCTGAAATTTTTTGGTGCTGTTTTGGCACAGACAGATAAAGGGCTGCTAAAAAAGAGCGGGTGATGAATGACACGTACCGTGCCCACGTGACGGTGGGTTCTGGGTAGCCATCTGCGTAACAGGCCAACGTCACGGCCTGGTTGATGTCTGCAGTGGCATTAAGCTCAGTGTAGCGGGTCCTGATACTTGGCAGAACTGGGAGAAGAAGAGAAAGGCGTAAAGAACATTTGGGTAAATACAGACTCTTTAAAGGGACAGGCGACCCAAAAATGACAATACAACTCTTTCTTATTTCGTTCCGAAATCTGTATGCTGTTATTTTATTCTGTGGAACTCATTTCCATTTAATGACAGTTCATAGTAACCATGCGCTCCATAAAAGAAGCACATAAAAATATAAAAGTATTTTTTTGAAGCCAGTCATCACTGAATAACATCGCAAAAATTTGGTCTGTTCCTCACATAAAGTGAGAACTGGTGTATTATGGAAAAAACACTTTAAATATTTCTGAAACATTCTTTTTTTTTTATGTTCCCTAGACAAAATAACAGCATATGAGTTTGGGAAAACTTTAATAATTACAGAATATTCTTTTTGAAAAAAATATTCTGTTACATTCTGTAGCTAAAATACAGAGCCAAATGCATTTATGCATTGTTTTCTAGTATAAAATAATAATAAAATATCTAATTAATCTAAAATCATCTCAAATTAATTTTTTAGCCATAAATTTGACAAAATCTTTGATTTATGCCTAAAATGTTATTTAAAAAGGTTACTCAATGAAAACAAGTCTTTTTTTATTTTTTATGAATTATTGTTATTTATTAGAATTAATGAATTAATAACATGCAATTTTGCATCTAAAGCAAATTTATCTTGTTTTTACAAAAAAAAACAAAAAAAAAAAACAACAAGATTTGTTTTTCACTGAATTATATTTTTTTAATATGCACTGCTTTTAAAGCCAGACTGTTTAATTCAGTAGAGAAACCCTGGTATAAATGTGTATAAACTCTCTGCTCTCGTGTCCCTGTGAGGTAACAAAGCACGTGGCTCTGAGATTGAGTCCTCACCATTGACAATAACCTTGATGACCCTGAGGTCGATTTCTCCCCGGGCCATGATGCGTCCCTCGCAGGTGTAGTCACCCTCATCTGTCTTTTTGATGCCGCGGATCTGGAGGTGGTTGTTGCTTAAGACCTTGAAACGTACTGTAGGTGCGAGATAGAAACAGAGAGAGGGGAAAAAAAGGAAAAGAAGCAAAATGAGACAGTAATTACTCTTGAGTAAGATAAGGAGACCATGTTAACGAGCCTCTCATTACATGCTGGGCAGCAAAATGACTCGCTGCACATCTTCTCCCGGTATAAAATCATCTTTATGGGCTTTTCTGCAGTGCGATTGGTATTCAAGACCCACAGTAAAGGTGCATATAATATTTCAGTTCCGTGGAGACACAGTAAAACAGTCCTGATATATAATGATGGAAAAGTGATGGAAAAGGCAAATTCAGCAAGATAAAGCACAGCTTTCTGGCTGTGTTGGTAATGCAGCACTTGCTTACTAGTTAGTGCACACTACACAGTATACACTGGATACTGCCTACTATTTTTCTACTATTTCTGTAGCAATAGAGAGAGTAGTATTTAACACAGACAGAGTGTTTTGTGTTGTGCTTCATCCAAACTAATCAAAAAAGAGCACAGAAGAGGTTAACGAGAGAAATGTGGAAAATGTGTTATTTACATAGAGCAGTTTGGTTTTCAAGCTCCGCTACAATTAGTGGTTTCGCAGTGAAAATTTAATCTAGCAGCGGACTGTGAGTTCACGTCTCACAGCAGAGAGCTGCGGTCACTGTTTCTTCCAGTGGTCTCTGAGGGAGGAGCCCTCCGAGGTTAAAATAGTTTCATCCAAATGAGGCTTGAACTGACAAACAAAACAGTGCAGATGAAAACAGCATGAAACTTTGAGTTCTCACAATAAAAATTCAGGTGCTTATTGCTGCTGTTTTCATAGTCACAGTGCTAGAGAGCTTACTAACTGGAAGATGATTTTGACAGGAAGGTAGAAAAATTTGGGAGATATTTGAAAATGAGAGAAGATGTGTAGAACAGAATAAGAGTGTGACATAGAGGGAATGAAGGTAAATGACAGAAATAGATCTGTACCATCAGTCTCAGGCTGGATTCTGGTCTTTTTAAACTTCCAGATGATAGATGGGGGCGGCGAGCTGATGATGTCACAGATGATGTCAGCGTCATCACCCTCGTTGAACTCTTGAGGCGATGGAGCATTTTGGAAAGTGAGTTTCTCTGAAAAAGACATTTGAAATGCACTTCAGTTGTACCGTTGCTGCAAAAATCCTTTTCGTAATCTGCATTTTTGTCTTGTGTTCCAGTAAAAGCTTGAGAAGCAGTGTTGCATAAGATATTAAGGAATGTTTTGAGAAAGAAAATATGTAAAAACACTTAAAAAATATATTTCTGAGAAAGATTTAAGATATTTTCCCCCATTGGTAAACAGTTTATTTCTGGTTTGAAAAATAAACATCAAGATGATAAATCATCTGAAATACAGTATGTTTTTTAATAAGTAACCTTGAAAGAAGTGGCATGCTGCTCTGCATTTTTTACACAACATCAATAACTAAATAAAAACAATTACATAATATTTCATAGAAAATTTATATTTATGAATAAAATGTAAATGTTATTTTATTAAATAAATTCAATTTATTTAAATTATTATATATATATATATATATATATATATATATATATATATATATATATATATATATGAATTAGATGAGATAAGTTGTCAGAACAGCATAATTAAGTACAAAAACACAGTGGTTATGGCATGATTAGTTCACTTTAATGAAGCATCAAAGTGGCTTGAGATGAATATATTAAATGTATTTCATTAGCAGCTATCTTCATACTACATTCTTGGTAGATGTTTACAGCTGACGTGTATCAACCTTATTCTTTCATTATTAGTGTACAGCTGTTTTGTTATTAAATGTTGTGGTAAATGTCAAATGATTTATTGCGCTTGGGGGTTACTGTTGGGTCCAGTACAATTTGATTCCTCATTTCTCATGATTTCTAAATAAGTCCTTAAAAGGAAATCACTTTACTTACGGAAAATTTTTACGATGACAGTGCCTTGAGATTCCTTGTCCCCGCTTTTTGCCACACACTTGTACATGCCTGCATGGTCGACATTGGCATTGTAGATTGTGAGCGTCGACGAGGACTCATCATTCTTGCTGACGCTGATGTCTGGTCTGCCTGGCAGGAGCTTCTCCCCATTGGGTGCAAACCAGTCTATTTCTTTAGCATCTCCAACAACTGACAGACAGACAGACAGACAGACAGAGTGAAAACACAGTGACAGACCGTCAGCTCAGCAGCTGTATATGCACAAAACACAGCAATAAACATTTCCTAAACAAGTATTTTACTAAATCATTTGCATATATTTGCTACATTTAAAAGATTTTGACATGATTTTATTATGAATGTAACATTTAAATATATGATTGAATCACATAATTAGAGTTGAATCACTGAATCAGAATTTTGAATCTATTCTCTGAATCTTTAAACTGATTCAGGGAAACTTAATCAAACTCAACAATTCTTTAATAATTCTGTAATATATCTGCAACAAAAATATTCATAATATATTCAAAATATTTAATGTATTCTTCAGTGCTACTCAAGGACACATTCAAAGAGGTTAATGTGAAATAAAATATTTTCACACATTTCAAGAAAACAAAAAAGTGAAATAACATAGCTGTAAATAAGTCACAGTCCTCTGAATATTTCAGGTGTTCTTCATATATAATAGAAGCTGTTTTTGCTTTTCATCTACCATATTCCTTTAACATTACATTTCACTCTAGATCAAAAATCAAGGACTAAAATTCACACACTGATTTACTGAAAAAGTCAGGCAAGTCAATGAATTTACCAGCTGTATATAAGCACATCAAAGCTTTAGTCAACCTTGCTCACCCATCAGAATGAAAGGGCTTGTTTAAATGCATTGAACAGAGCGGTGACAGCAGGTTTGAAATCAAAAGCACTTCGTGAAGGTTAAATGTGATGTGACCCCCAATTTGTTTAATCACAGGAGGGTCATCTTCCTACCTTCACACAAAAAGAATTTGGACTCTCCCACGCTGATCTCTCCCTGGGCCGGAGTGATTTCCACTTGCAAGGCAGCTGAAGAAGAGAGAGAAATCCATATTTCAGAAATAACCTACATGAATATGATGCACAAATCAAACAAGGGAAGTGCAAAATTATGCGTTTTCAAAATCAAGTCGATTGCCTGAATGATTAATCAAAAATAGTGCTGTCAAACGATTAATTGTGATTAATCACATCCAAAAAAAAGTTTTTGTTTACATAATATATATATATATATATATATATATATATATATATATATATATATATATATATATATATATATATATATATAGTTATTGTGTATACTGTGTATATTTATTATGTATATATAAATACACACACGCATGTATATATATATTTTTTTAAATATTTACATGTGTATATTATATATAAATATTTTATATATAATTAGAACATATTTTTCTTAAATATACACATGCATGTGCGTATTTATATATACATAAAAACTTTACAGAGTTCACACACATATATTATGTAAACAAAAACTTTTATTTTGGATGCGATTAATCGCGATTAATCATTTGACAGCACTAATCAAAAATCATTTTTTATAATTTCATAGTTATTTCTGCAGCAGTTTTCCATTTCTATATCAGGTACAAATCCTTGGAATGAATAGATGTAAATTCATACATGTATTACATTTACAAATGTCTGAAAAAGAGAAAGCGTAGCCTACAATATCTAGCTGATACAACATTTTTGAGCAGAATTTGAAAAATGTACACTACAATTTATTTTTTTTTTTTTGAGAGAAGTCATTTATGCTTATGCAAGGCTCATTTATTTGATAAAAATACAGTGAAAACAGAAATATTGTCAAATATTTTTACAATTTAAAATAACTATTTTAATATATTTTAAAATATATTTAGAATTTTCTGCAGCCATTACTACAGTCTTCAGTGTCACATGATCCTTCAGAAATCAATTTCTCAAGAAACATTTATTATTATTATTATAACTATTATGCTGAAAAGTTGTGCTGCTTAATAGTTTTGTGAAAACTGTGAGATTCTTTTTCAAGATTTTTTGATGAATATAAAGTGCAAAAGAACAGCATTTACTTGAAATATAAACATGTTGTAACATTATAAATGTCTTTTCTGTCACTTTTGATTCATTTATTGCATCCTTACTGAAGAAAAGTATTCATTTCCCAAACTCTTGAAACAGTAGTGTATATTCACTATCAAAATTTCCCTGACTTTTCCAGGCCTGGAAATGACAATTTTAAAATCCCCTGATATTTGGCCCATGTCTGTGGGAATCCTCAACTACTGTAATTGGTTATCATCCATCACGACCCATTCTTAAATTATACCCATAAACACTAGTACATGTTCCTCCTACACATCCCAACCGAAGCATTTTGAGGAGAAAGCTTTTCTTTGTTATCTAATTACTAAGGTAGTTTACATAAAATCACAGTTTCTGTCTTAAAGCTAAAAAGAGAAGCATATGCTGTACATCCCCAGTGACTGGGCCTGCCAACCAATTAGAACACACTCCTGGGAAGGATGTTGTCAGTGGGTGTACGAGAAGCACAAGGCCATGCATTTTTGGACCTCAAGATAACAACACGTCAATAGCGCTGGCTCTTTTCCAGTTCCGTTAATGTGGCAGGCGGAGACGAGTATTTACCGCAATACAGAAACGGCAGCACGGGTGTTGACGTACAAGAGCAATGTGCAGCAAAACGTAGCCATGGTAACCCCGAGTACTGTCACAAGCGCTCATTGAAAAACCTCAGTGTTAGGCAGGCTGATTCTCGGACTAAATATGACAATTAGGCCTCGGCACTATCAGAAATACAGGTGAATTATAGGCCTCTCGCAAACTTATTTTCCACCCACAATTACCTGGGGGTTCTGAACTACACTGATATTTCATAATGGTACCTTAAGCTTCAATTTTCCAGTTTAATGGAAGGCACCTGATGGAGCTCCCTGAACATTTTCTTTCGTGTGCGGTTGGGGAGCGTAATGCTGTAAATGATAGCATATTAGTTTCCCAATATGAGGCTAATACATTTCATCTTCCTGCATCAACTGCGGTGAATGAGATGAGCCCAGGCAGCAAGCGGCTGTTAACTCCACGAGCAATGGATACCATCACATCGCAAGAAAAAGAGGTGAATCTCAAAGGTGAAACTGTACCTGCTGAAAAACAACATCTGATTGTTTTTTGTCAAAAGAATCACTGCAGGCAGTGTCACTGAGCTTGTCAATCATAAACAACATAATGTGTCAAGAAATTACAGGAACGCTTTGTTTCCTAATGTTTGTGACAAGAGAAGAATTGACCTAGAACCAAACCACATGAGACAGATCTATACACAACAGCATTGTGCAACTCACAGCTCGTTTATACACTGCAATCAAGTGTAATTAAAAAACGCTTCATTCAATAAGCCGTGGTTCTCTCGTGAACGCGCATCGAAGACTGACACGGAAGAGAAAAAATTGTTGAATAAACACGTTATTTTTGTTTCTTTTGCACACAAAAAGTATTCTGGTATCTTCATAACATTAAGGTTTAACCACTGATGTCACATGGACTATTTTAACGATGTCCTTACTACCTTTCTGGGCCTTGAACGTGTCAGTTACATTGCTGTCTATGCAGGGTCAGAAAGCTCTCGGTTTTCATCAAAAATACCTTAATTTGTGTTCTGAAGATGAACAAAGGTCTTACAGGTTTGGAATGACATGAGGGCGAGTAATTAAAAACAGAATTTTCATTTTTGGGTGAACTACCCCTTTTATATGTCAGGTTTTAAATGAAAAAGGGTAGTTCAGTAGTAGAACAAGAACAACAGTACAATATCAACGACAAACATCCTCAACCTCGACAACCCTGAACACAGCCCTACAGCCCAGTACTTCATCATCATGCTTCAAGATACAAAGTGTCATGTGTGGTGGTGTGAGAAAGTACACACACAAAAAAGATATTTCCTCTAGTATTTGCAGTCAAGCAAAGAACATCCCTATTTGTTTGTGTCTGTGAATGAAGTGCAACTAGAGGTATTCGCTGACGTTAAAGTACTGTGGGAGGAAACAGTGGTTCTGTCTTGTTTGCTCAAAATGAATTTCCAGACAGCGCTCTTACACTTTCAGCACAAATCGAAAAAGGAAAAATATCTTCAAAACCAAATCAACTCTTAAGTGTGCACATCCAGCCAACCAGCTATATTACTTGGTCCCTGAGCTTGAAAAGCCTCTGTATATACTTAATCTGAGTAAAATATTGTAATCCAATATCCTGATCCATGTATTGTGTAAAAAATCAGCCTCAAAAAAGTAAACACAGCAGAGAAAAGGCCAACATATTAAATTTGCCTACGACTTAAGTTGTTTGTTCACTGAAAGCATTTCCGTCTAAGAAATAGTCCAATTTCCACTCGAAAACACCAGAGTGCCTTGAACAACTGAACAAAATAAATAAACGCAGACCATGAGAAATCCAGTACGGTGATGATATTGTTATTTGAACTTCTTTGACTTGGTAATGCAGTCTTGAGGCTGTATATTGAATGAAGCCAAATGTTTGGACTCCATGGTTAGCGAGTGTCAATACAGCAAAAGTGCAGCGCTGTGTCATTGCTGAGAGTACAAGGGAGGCAAATGAACACGTAAAACATAATAGGATGGCAAATCGATGAACCTAATTGCAAAATAAATCTGAAACAGCTCAGCCTTATAGGTGGCAACTCACTGTGCTGCCAGCACGATCCTCTAGCATGCTTCATATGCTTTTACTCTTAATCTTCATTCCTACTGAACAGATAACTGCAGGCTACTTAGCAAATCAGCATATTGTATGATGGATAGCATATAGCACAATAACAATAAAAAAGCTTGAAAATGAGGAAAAGAGAGTTTATTTGCTAAAACTCTGAGGAAACAGCCAGGGTATTTCTCTGTCAAACCATGGTGTAAAGGTTTGGCTAGTTAGCATGGTCCTGCCAAGCTACTGCCATTGAGATGAATGGGAATGCTAATGAATAGCTTTCTACATGTATTATGGGTCACAGAAATATAATGCAATGACAAGGCAGAAAGAGCTTGAATTTTTAAACTCTACACACAGTGAACCTAAACACATCAAATGCAGCTTTTTGAATATGGACTAGCTTGCTCACCATGCTATCTTTCAAATGAGGAAGATATACTACAATGCATATCTACATCCAATCCTATTTCCCCTTGATTTACGGTCATATATTTCTGCTAGTAAAATCCTGCATATATTAGATGTCAAGTTTTCTATGAAATGTATGTATTAGTCTTTGACGGCTAATGAAAACAGCTCTGCATTTTCCCATGTTCATTGATGTGTTACCAATCCATGTGTTTACGTCTGACACAAAGCTACATCCTCTACATTAAATCACTATATTCATCCAAATACACAGCTGCAGCAATTCATCTCCGTACTCTGGCGAAACATGGCATCAAACCGGCGTGATGGTGTATTAATCCTTGTGTAACGGAGGCAGAGACACTGATGTTGGCAAAACACACGACTATTAATCACCAAGGCTTCGCAAAGGCTTCGAGGAGATGAGCTGTCCGCACGTTGACATTTGCCTGATGTTAGGTGTCAACTCGGAGAGAGCTTAAATTTTTGTGGGCCAGATTAAAGAGATTCTCCCACTGACAAACTTTCCTGACGGCAAGTTTATTTTTACCATACTGTGGCAGGAATAAGGTGCTTTGAAATGCAGTGTTAGACGGGCTAGAAGGGAAGATGAAAGAGCATGGGCAAACTCTGATATGTACAATGTCATTCCTGAGCTGATTTAAGGCTAACTCAAACACGTTCACATTCACACACACGTGGTACAAAGCATGGAGTTGCTGAGTTCCACCTTGACACATTTCAAGACATGATTTTATCTGACATGCCTCTAGCTGAGGTGCACCTGAGATTCTAAACGTGAATGTACTTCTCCATTCAGGTTTGTTCTCAGGTTGTCAGTGATTAATGATTTGGTAATCTTCATAAATTATGGGTAGAACCTTTAAAGTGTCTGTTTTAACCTTGACACATTCCGAAGCTTATGTTTAGTTAAACAGGCCAATCGATGTGACAGCTACATAATCAAAACGAACCATTTAATCATATCAAATCCCACCTGTAATGTGATTCTGGTCCAGCCTAGTCACAAACTAATTACTCTTATGAACTGATTCTTTTAATGAATCGTTCAAAAACAAGTGAATCGTTTTGTTCAAATAACAGATAAACATTTGAAAGAGATTTTGTAGCAATAAATAATTTTTGAACCGAAAAAAAAGAAGAAAGAAAGTAATAACATCATATACAAAAGTTTGGGGTCTGTAATATTTTCTAATGTTTTTTTTTAAATTCTCTTGCTCACTAAATGCTCACCAATGCTGTATTTATTTGATTAAAATGCAATAAAACAGTATTATTGTGAAATATTATTACAATTTAAAATAACTGTTTTCAATTTAATATATTTTAAAATCTAATTTATTCCATTGGTGCCAAAGCTGACTTTTCAGCAGCAATTACTTCAGTCTTCAGTGTCACATGATCCTTCAAAAATCATTCTAATAGGCTGATTTGGTGCTCATGCAATATTTTTTTATTATAATGTGGAAAACATTATAATCACTGCTTAAACTGCTTAAGTTTCTGTACTGTCTAACACGATCAGTTTTACCAGGGCTGAACTGCTAAACATTCGGCAGAACACACCATACGGTGTTCTACTGGATTTCGTCTATTCGGAGGTTTTGCTGAACGTTGTAGTCAGCGGAGCAGCGGCGCTGTTCAGTCGCTTTAGGACGCGCAGATGGGGGAAGCGAGCCGGCGTGCTCATGAAGCTCAGACAGAAAACCCCTCTGTCAAGCTCCTTTCACTGGACCCTTACTGGACCCCCTGCAGTTTGCTTACCGAGCAAACAGGTCCGTGGATGATGCAGTCAACATGGGACTGCACTTCATCCTGCAGCATCTGGACAAACCAGGGACTTATGTGAGGATCCTGTTTGTGGACTTCAGCTCTGCTTTCAATACCATCATCCCAACACTCCTCCAGACCAAACTAACCCAGCTTTCTGTCCCTAGCTCTATCTGTCAATGGATCACCAGCTTTCTGACAAATAGGCAACAACTAGTGAGAACTGGTAAATTCACATCCAACTCCTGCACCATCAGCACTGGTGCCCCTCAGGGATGTGTTCTCTCCCCACTGCTCTTCTCCCTGTACACCAACAACTGCACCTCTAAAGACCCCTCTGTCAAGCTCCTGAAGTTTGCGGATGACACTACAGTCATCGGTCTCATTCAGGATGGTGACGAGTCTGCTTACAGACAGGAGGTTAAAGAGCTGGCTATCTGGTGCGGTCTTAACACCCTGGAGCTTAACACGCTCAAAACGGTCCAACAAAGGTTGTACTTCCTTCGTCAACTGAGGAAATTCAACCTGCCACAGGAGTTGCTCACACAGTTCTATTCAGCCATCATTGAGTCTGTCCTGTGTACTTCAATAACTGTCTGGTTTGGCTCAGCTACAAATTCAGAAATCAAAAGACTACAGAGGACAGTTCGGTCTGCTGAAAGGATTATTGGTGCTCCCCTGCCACCCTCCAAGAACTGTATACATCCAGAGTGAGAAAAAGGGCTCAGAAAATCACTCTGGATCCCTCACATCCATGCCATCTCCTTTTTGAACTTTTGCCATCTGGTCGGCGCTACAGAGCACCGAATACCAGGACAGTCAGGCACAAGAACAGTTTCTTTCCCCAGGCAATCTACCTCATGAACAGTTTAATGTGCAATAAAAATGTGTGCAATAACCTCATATTTATTTATCACCCTACATTCTAGTATATCTATAGCAGACCTGTACATACAATTTATTATTATTATTCAAATTTTTATATATAAAATTTTATATATATCTATATATGTGTGTGTGTGTGTGTGTGTGTGTGTATTATTCACATCTTATTTTTATTATCTGTGTTGTTGTTGTTGCTGTTGTTATTTCTGAGTACTGGAAGCTGTCACACTAAAACAAATTCCTTGTATGTGCAAACATACTTGGCAATAAAGCTCTTTCTGATTCTGATTCTGATTAAATGAATAGCTCACACAAAAATGAATATTTTGTCATCATTTACTCAACAACATGTCATTTTCTTTCTTATGTTGAACACAAAAGAAGATATTTTGAAGAACCAAACAGTTGTTGGTGCCCATCGACTTCCACTGTAGGGAAAGAAATACTATGGAAGTCATTGGGTACCATCAACTATTTGATTACTAGAATTCTTCAAAATATCTAATTTTATGTTCAACATAAGAAAGAAACTCATGTTTAGAACAACAAGAGGGTGAGTAAATGATGACAAATGTACATTAGCCTTAATATTTTTATGGAAACTGTGATGCATGTTTTTAAGGATTCGCTGAAAAACTAGAAAGTTTAAAAGAACAAAATTTGTTTGAAACAGATATATATATATTTTTATAATATTCTAAATGTATTTTCTGTCTCTTTTGATCAATGTAATGCATATTTGCTGAGTATTAGTTAAAAAAACAAAACAAAACAAAACAAAAAAACTCTTAACTTCCCCAAACTTTTGAACGGTAATATATCATATTATATCACATTGAAATAAATATAAATCCATATCTCTCATGGACTGTTTGGAATATGTTGTCAAACATGATCACAATTCCACTTCCTGTGCTTATTCATGTCTGAGGATTTCTGTGGTGAACTACGTTTGTGAGCATGAACTGTTATTGCTTCTGATACAGTAAAGCATGCGTGGTTAATTTGAGGTTGGCAGTAAATGAGACATAGGAACTCCACGGAGAACAGCTGCTTCAGCTTAATATTTCACTTCGTACCAACCCAGCTAATGAAGGGAACCAGCATCTCTGGGGTCTCATGTCAACTTTGAACTCCAAAAACTTCATGCACCACCCTTGGCGAGTTACTATGGAAACTGAAGGGCCTGGGATGCCCTTAGGTGGAAGTTTTCCAGCAGATGTCAACACAGAGGGCATTCGGGGTGAGAAAAAGTTATTGGATGGCCTCATTACCACGCTGATCATCCGATCCGTTTGAGCCAACTATTCCAGTTCCAGTATTTGTCTCAGTCTATGCATGCATGATGTGCAGAGGATGCAGCAATAACATTCTGTCTTTAGGCAAGAAAAAAAAAGACTAACAAGCTGTGGTAATGACTCGGTAGTAGTTATACTGTTTCACACTGACCAAAAAAAAAATAAATAAATAAAAATAAAATAAATAAATAAATAAAGACTGCGAAAACTCCTATTAACTGAAGAGTTTGTACTATTTTTATATTTTAAAGCAGAACTGACTTGAAGGCAATTACAAAAAGTAATAACAGCTTAGGGAAAAAAGGCATAGCCAACTATTTTGCGATTTTCTCAAGGTTACACGGCACCATATTGTAATAGCAGATGGTAGAATAGCTCTGAGTTTCTATTTTAACACTCTGTGATCCTGAGAAATTCAGGAACGAAGTGACTAGCATCAACCTCCCACTTTCCTGATATTTAGGGCAGCTCCGTCCCTCAAAGTTTTGAAAAAACATCGCCTTCCTCACGCCAACTTACTAAGAGCAAAAATAATGAACAACAACAGCAGTTCCTTTCAAATAACAATTACGAACGCCCACAACTTACATTGGCACCATCTAAACTATTTTCAGAAGCTCATCCCGAATAATTACTCCCTGAATCAAAGCAGAAGACCCGAACGTAAAGGAAACCATTGACAGAATTTACAATCTGTTAGAAAGGTCCACATTACGCAGAACCAACAGATGGGCATTAACGCTGATTAAAGAGAAGTGCGAGACAGACAATTGAATAAACAAAGCTTTGGACGTGAAACTTAATTATTTGAGATGTTATGCTTCACTTTGAGAAGTTCATAAGTGTTGATGGGAAAGCTTATCTGTAATGCCACAATTCATAAAGCTAATAGGATTAAAGACATTCACACATGAACCCAAGCAGACAACATAAGTACGAGTCTATAGATGTTGACAAAGGAAGTGACATGTATAATCCACACCTAAGGATGCTCTATTTTTGTCTGAGATGACTACATGATACATATCAAATGTCTTCTTTTGGGGAGATTTTCTGTGTTTATTCCAGGATCAAAATGCATCAATACCAGAGGGCAGCATAAATAAAACAGCTGTGATCTAGAAAAAGGAGTACTGCCGACCTTTGCCTCAGAAGTATGTGTAAACGCTCTGCCAGAGGTGATGGCAGACTACAAAGCTGCAACCAAAGTAAATGACTGAAGAACAAGAGCAAAGCGTCCATGTCAAGGACCATATAGCAAGATAAAGCCCCCTGTGCTACTGACCTCCTGATCCCACTTAAAGATTGACTTTGATACATTTGAGCTGTACACAGATAAACAGACAGGACGCTTGGGTTTAAAACACAGACAGTGCAAGGAATTATATACTTGTGATAGTGGGAATGATAACATTTGGTTTTAGAGCAGTGGATCTTTTTTGACTCCACATAGCACGTTACCCACAACAATAATCAAAGGCTGAATTACTTTTCCAGTTTTCTGTGCTTCATTGGATTAGGATTAAGGGTAAGGATTTTAAATTTCAACCAGATAAAATATTTTAGAGCTTGGCATAACTAGAAAAATGAGATTTGTTTAATTTCTATGACTTTTCCAGGTCTAGAAATCATTCTTTTAAAATAAAGCTTCCTCATGGATCCAGATTTTCAATGCAGTGACAGTGAAGAAATATCTTGATAATGATATTGAGCTGGTTTATTTTGTCTTATTTTACACAATTTTAAGTCATCTTAAGGCCATTTTGAAAGTTTGCTAATGCCCCCTAATGGGCCCTGGCCTCCTGGTTGAGAAGAACTCCTTTAAAATGCAACTCCATGAAGGGGTGGGCGATATGACCAAAATCATATATTACGTTACGAGTAAATTTATTTCACGGTAACAATATATCACAATATGGTTATTTTTGCTTTAAATAAGATCTTTTTGGTCTTTAAATAAGGAATTTAAATAAGGAATTTTGATACCATGATACCATAGAAAGCTCACTGAAGACAAGTAAACATTGATTAAATAAGAACAAAAAAAACTAATTGCAAGCAATAGGACAAAGAACTACAGTAGAACAAATAAACTAGAAATGTTACATACACTCTTTAAAATAAAGGTGCTCCACGATGCCATAGAACAAACTTTTTGTCTAAATGGTTCCATAAAGCACTTTTAACATCTAAAGAACCTTTCTGTTTCACAAAAGGTTCTTTGTGGCAAATAAGGTTCTTCAGATTAGAAAAAGGTAAGAAAGAGATGGTTCTTTAAAAAAAACCTTTGACTGAATGGATCTTTGTGGAACCAAAAATGGTTCTTCTATGGCATTGCTTGAAGAACCTTTTGAAGCACCTTTATTTTTAAGAGTGTACATTGTATAAAGTAATCAAATGTATAAAATCACTGCAGATTCTTCACTGTGTAAATTAAATAAATATATCTTCTTATTAAAGTTACAAAAGTGATTTAGTCAAGAGCAGTGATATTTTTTTTCTTTTGTTATTTAATTAACATGAATGACAGACAGCAGGAATATTAGACTGCTGTCACTTTAAGAGCTGCCCGGCTTCAATATACTGTTATACATATTTTCTTTCCCAGCTGTTTGCTTCCACTTAAGACCTAAATTACTGTGTTTAAACAAGCATTTTGACACATATAGGTATGTGAAAGCTAACCCTAACTTTAAACCAAACTAAAGTGGTTAGCAAGGTAGCTAGTAGTTTTTATGTTGGTTGGTTTCAATGGTATTAACAGAATTTTGGGCCTTTGTCAACTGTTCAGACTTGGAGACCAGTTAGCTGATCAGGTAAACCAGCTAGAACCAGCTAACCAATGCAAACTAAAACCAGTTTAACCATGGTGTGTCTTCACTTCCTGCTCAAAACATCAGCTGCTGATATTGTGGTTTACCATCTTGACAAACCATCAGCACTTACTTGTAAGTGTTTGTCAGTTAGCAGTTATAATTTAGCATCAGCAAACATATACCACTGCAACGAGTGGCCACTGCCACCATCATAACAACTGTGAAGTGTGGAGTGAAATGTGTTCTTTAATCATGGCACGTCTTGGGGAAGATAAATTAGACCACTCGCTCAGAGGCTGCCACGACGTGTGACTAAGACAAATTCAAATTAGTTGAATATCCCTTGCCAAAAACAAGTTCATTTCATTTACATATGTTATTACCTTTAATGGTGCAGATGCCCGGCGGTCTGCAGTGTCAGCTCGAAACTGGAGGGGCCACCTCCCACCATGCAGAGACTGAGCACTGCCTGCAGGATACTAATTGTGCTTAATGCAGATATGGGTGACTAAACATCAGAGAGATAGAACTCACTCTCTGACTGGGGATCGCACATATCAATGAAAAGGCAGATATCTCATCTCCCTTGCTCTCTATATTTTTCTTTAAAGCTGCAGTTCACCCAAAAAAGAAAGAATAAATAAATATAGGCGTATAAATTAATAGATATCTAAATATAATAGATTTGGGTAACACTTTAGTATATGGACCAATTCTCACTATTAACTAGTTGCATATTAACTAGCATGCATATTACTAGCATATTGGCTGCTTATTAATACTTGTAAAGCACATATTCTGATATTCTACATCCCTAATCCTACCCTAAACTTAACAATTACCTTACTAACTATTAATAAGCAGCAAATTAGGAGTTTATTGAGGCAAAAATCGTAGTTAATGGTTTGTTAATAACGAGAATTGTACCTTAAATGAGAATTGACCTAGATTTGTTTATTATTTATTTATATGAATAAATAACAATAAACAATTATTATTTTACTATAAAATAATAATCTTAACATTAATAATAACAATTTTATTCTATTTTTAATTATCTGTTTAACTATTATTATTTTGTAACTTTGATGTTGCTCAAGTGAGAAAGTCAGAAAAAATTAATGTTTTTATTTATTATTTATTTACATGAATAATAACTATTTAATAAAAAATAATAATTGATTATTATTATTATTATTATATTGTTAGTTCACATATTTTATGTTATTTAAAAAAGACAATTCTTCATGCTAACATTTTTTCTGTGGATCAGAATATTTTTATGAAAATGGATAAATGATCAATATAATTCTACAAAAATAAAATAATAACAATAATTCTACATGCTTAAAATAAAAACAAAATACTGAGAAACTAAAATGAATCATTTTAAATTATAAATTTAAATTCTGACATTATAATGTACAGTATGAAAAAAGGGATATTTATTTTGAGATATGCTAAAGAATAAATTTTTCAGTGTTTATTTTTTTATTTTGATTATATTATATCATTATTTATTTATGCAATGAACTGCCTGTCAGTGTCAGCCAACATCTTTAAAAAAAAACCCTGTAATTTAATGTAATTTTTTTATTTCTAGGTGAACTATTCCTTCAAGAAAGAACAAAAAGAGCAGATTCACAATGAAGTATTTTGCTCTTCCAGTGTTACAAATGTACAGCACAGTGCGCTCGAGGTGTGATATCAGCAGGAGCAGTCTTAATTAAACAGAAGAGGATGATGTTTATGAGGTGGGTGGTTGGATGCAGGTTACTGGGGAGAAGACAATGTCTCAGAGTTGAGTGTGGGGCTGATGTCTTGCCTCTCACTGTGAGGCCTTGAGCCACAAGCTGTAATTAGAGTTAATTGACTTACTGTTGAAAGTCATTGAGAACAGGTGCTCTGGTGCAGCACTGGAGGAAGATTAGCTATCCTTATGAATCCCCCTCCCAAACCAGCTCTTCCTGTACAGTAGATCCACATTAGCAAGGCTTTGCTACTTATTCTCAAATTTAACTTGAAAAGGAATCATATCAAGGGACTGGGATAGTTAGAAAATGGCCCTGTCAGATTGAAAAGGCGTTTGATCTGCACAAAGACAATTGCAATGTACCGAGCAAACTAGTCAAGGCAGAAAACTCCTCCTTCGGAGATGAGTCTGTGCAGGATGATTCCCAGCTTTCAGTACCACTTCAATACCCAGCAGCACACGTCTGGTCTCACAGTGTCAGTTCCAGAAGCTAACTACAACTCTAACCAACAAAACGGCCGTCTGTTTGGATTGAGAATTCAACGGTTTCCTCCAAACTAAACTCCTAGTAAACCCCGTTGAGAGTGTCTCTCCTGCAAATAAATACCCAGCATGCCATTTAGCTGAGCGTGTAATTTGTTTGCGCTGTGGACCGTGGTCTCTCCATGTCCCTCAGCACCGATGAAGACAGAGGAGCGCGGGGCAGAGTGATGGTATGTCCGGTAATCCTCACTAAGCCGTGTGGTGGGGGATTGAAGGGTGCTGGGTTTTCTGACGCTGCAGTCTGTCAGCTGTGCCTGTCCCGGGCTAATTACCATCCAGACTTGCTCTATGGAAACCGGCCAACTACTGTACATACACCAACAACCCACTGTGACCCCCATAAGCACACTTTGCTTATATAGATAGTAGTATAGAACAGAAAATTGGTTGTGTAAAAATATCGACTTTCCTATTAATCGTGACCTGCATTTCAGGGATCTCAATATTGAGTCATAAAATCCGAAATTGCAGTTCAAAGTGAATGTAATGAGATAAAGCTGTGTATGGTGACATAATAGCAAGAAAACATGTTTTTCTATTAAGATGTGCTTGTGAATGCAGAGACAGTGTAGTCCAGTTTACAAACAAATGAATCTTTCGAGTTGGTTCTTTTTAGTGATTCCAAAAAAAATAAAAATAAAAAATACGTGCAACCAATGTGGTGAGAATTCCAAACAAATTACTCTTTTGAGCTGGTTCTTTTCATTGAATCAAAAAAACAAAAAACAAAAAAAAAAAGACTCTTTTGAGCTGTTTTTTTTTTTTATTATTTAAACAACATTTAGCACAAGCAGTATAGTCTGATTCATTAACACATGACTTTTTTTGTGAAGGACCTTTTAAAGAATCATTCAAAAAAAGTAATCAAAAAATCAAGAGCTTGGACCTAGATAGAAAGTACTGTATGTTGTAAAGTCATTTTGCAGTACTATAACAGTGACCCAGCTTTGGATTTGGATCTAAAAACTCAATTTTGGATGAACTCCTCCAGCAAGGCAGCCATTTATTTTTCAATGATAGAAAAATAAACGACTCTCATTAAAATGTGGAAGCAATTATGTGGCTACCCGTCTTCATCTCGCTAATGGAGGAACAGTGCAGATCAAGGACCTCACAAAGGGCTGGACAGAAATGTCCGTTTTTAAAATACCAAACCCTCTTGAGGGTCTCTGCTAGGGGTTAGACCACTGCTAGACATAAGAATTTGTAGCTCCCGTTCTGTCCTCAGCCCTGCTCAGGTCTCTTAATGATGAGCCAGGGAACCAGATTTGAGCTTTATTCTTTATGATTGCTGCTACGAGTGGAAGAGAATGCTAGTTGAGTTTTATTCTCATGGCTGTCTGGGGGCACCCGTGTCTGATTCTGGCAAACCTGCCCCAGTTTGATTTCCTCTGAGGGTTATGAGGGCCAGGAAGCATCACATTGCTCCTCCCTTAACAATGCTTACACTCCTGAGCTTATAGTTATGGAGAAGTAGGAGTGCCACTGTAAATTTAAAAAGAATGCATTACAATAAATAAACATATTTAATTTAATTCATGATTAATTATGTAAAAATAAATGTCTACTTTTTTTTTTTTTTTTTGGTCTTTTCTGCCTTTATTATATAGGATAGTGTAGATAAGACAGGAAATAACTAAGGGAAACAGCACACACAAAGGATCTCAAATTCAGGTTGCCTGAAGCCCAGCAGCACTATATATGACCCTGGATCACAAAACCAGTCTTAAGTCGCTGGGGTATATTTGTAGCAATAACCAAAAATACATTGTATGGGTCAAAATTATTGATTTTTCTTTTATGCCAAAAATCATTAGGATATTGAGTAAAGATCATGTTCCATTAAGATATTTTGTAAATTTCCTACTGTAAATATATCAAAACTTAATTTTTTATTAGTAATATGCATTGCTAAGAACTTCATTTGGACAACTTTAAAGACGATTTTCTCAATATTTTGATTTTTTTGCACCCTCAGATTCCAGATTTTCAAATAGTTGTATCTTGGCCAGATATTGTCCTATAACAAACCATACATCAATGGAAAGCTTATTTATTCAGCTCTTAGATGATGTATAAATCTCAATTTCGCAAAACAATTGACCCTTATGACTGTTTTGTGGTCCACAAGGTGCTGTCCACAAGGATATTGTTCTGATTAACAAATAATTTTTAATGTAAAATTAACATTGTATTTTAATAATATTTTTGTATCTTTAATAATTTGTCAATTGCTCCTCTTTATCCATTTGCCAATCCAGTTCAAAAATGCCACTGGACAGTTAACACATGGGAGCAGTAAATGAACTTAAATTTAAATTTAAAATTTTAAAAAAGAATTTAAAAGCATCTAGGCCATGCTTTAAAAATGCATTTTAAAAGTTGCATTAAAATATTTAATGTATTATTTCATTGTTACATTTAAATAACATTTTAAACAAATAAAATATAGTTTTAAATACATGTATTAATGTATTATTTTATTGCAATATCTAAAGGCATTGTTCACCCAAAGATGAGAAATGAGAATTTGATGAAAAATTACCTATCCTTCGGCCATCCAACATGTTATATAAGTTTGTTTCTTCATCAGAACACATTTGGAGAAATTTAGCATTACATAACTTACTCATCAATGGATCCTCCGAGGTGAATGGGTGCCGTCAGAATGAGAGTCCAAACAGCTGATAAAAACATCACAATAATCCACAAGTAATCCGCACAAAGCCAGTCCATCAATTAATGCCTTGTGAAGTGAAAATCTGCATGTTTGTAATAAACGTCTCGGTTACATATGTAACCCTCGTTCCCTGAAGAAGGGAACGGAGGGAGATGTCACGTCGGTGACCGACGAATGGGATCTCGCTTCGAGAGACCAATCTACTTCGAATGTAATTAAACGAGCCAATGCACATTAGCAGGCGATAACTGCATCCAGCTGCTGCTCGTCACAGTACGAGCATAAGTAGGCAGCAGGTGCAACGCATACTCAGGTTTTTGCTGAAGAGCCAAGCCAGGGACCCGGCTGCTCAGCGGTGGTACAGCGGCCATGGCGACGGAACGTGATGTCTCCGTTCCCTTCTTCAGGGAACGAGGGTTACATATGTAACCGAGACATGCCCCTTCAGTCAGTCACTCAGAGTCACGTCGGTGACCGATGAATGGGATCCCTACCAAAGCGCCATGGCTGCTGCCCCTTCCAGCGCCCCTCGTAAGCCACCTGGTCCCCCCGCAGCAACTGGGGCGGAAGATAGGAGAGGGCTTACGTGAAGAGAGTCTATTACTGTTGTTCCACTAGACCCATACAGTAAGACTTATTGGATAACACTGGGAAAGCATGCCCTTTCCAGGAATCCACATCCTGCCCGCAGGGAGGTATCATGTGGTGATTACACATATGGACTGGGCATTAAGAGCAGAATAGGCGCACATATCCGGTCCGTAGAGGGGAATGGCACAGCAAGCGAGACACCGAGTCGTACCTCTGGCTTTACTGGCTACTCGAGGCAAGTACACGAGAGGACACTGGCTCTACACGAAGGCTATAAAACCTAGCAAACGTGTTGGGTGTCGCCCAGCCTGCAGCTCTACATATATCTGTCAGCGAGGCGCCTTGCGCCAGCGCTCAGGAGGAAGCAACACTCTTTGTCGAGTGTGCTCTCAACCCGAGGGGGCAGGGCACGCCTTGGGTTTGATACGCCAAGACGATGGGATCCACTATCCAGTGGGCCAACCTCTGCTTGGAGACAGCCTTTCCCTTCTTCCGGCCTCCGTAACAGACAAAGAGCTGCTCTGAGGTCCTAAAGCTCTGCATACGGTCCACATATATGCACAAAGCACGAACGGGACAGAGCAAAGCTAGGGCTGGGTCTGCCTCCTCTGAGGGCAGCGCTTGCAGGTTCACCACCTGATCCCTGAAAGGCGTGGTGGGAACCTTGGGCACATATCCGGGCCGGGGTCTCAGGATAACATGAGAGTCGGCCGGCCCAAATTCCAGGCACGATTCGTTGACCGAAAATGCATGCAGGTCCCCTACCCTCCTGATGGAAGCCAGCGCAGTTAAGAGCACTGTCTTTATAGACAGAGTTCTCAGCTCTGCAGACTGCAATGGCTCAAAGGGGGCCCTCTGCAATGCCGTAAGCACCAGAGGGAGATCCCAAGAGGGTATGGGGTTCAGACGAGGAGGATTTAGTCTCCTCGCGCCCCTCAGGAACCTGATGATCAGGTCGTACTTCCCCAAAGACTCACCGTCTACAGGACTGTGATGTGTGGCAATTGCGGCAACATACACTTTGCCTAGGAGACAGCCTTCGCTCCAACCCCTCCTGGAGGAAAGAAAGCACCTCTCTGATCGGGCATCTCCGGGGGTCTTCTCGGTGAGAAGAGCACCATTCAACGAACAGGTTCCACTTCAAGGTATAGGCACGCCTCATAGAAGGTGCTCTTGCTGAAGTGATGGTGTCCACCACCACCTGGGGCAGATCACCTAGGAACTCCGCATCCTGTCTAGGGACCACACGTGGAGGTTCCACAGATCTGGACACGGGTGCCAGAGGGTGCCCCGTCTCTGAGAAAGTAAATCCTTCCTCAGAGGAATGCACCAGGAAGGGGCTGTTGCGAGGAGCATCAGTTCCGGGAACCAGGTCCGGTTGGGCCAGTAAGGTGCAGTTAGCAGGACCTGCTCCTCGTCCTCTCTGACTATGCACAGTGTCTGTGGAAGCAGGCTCACTGGGGGAAACGCATTCTTGCGTAGGCCCCGGGGCCAGCTGTGTGCCAGTGCATCCGTGCTGAGGGTTCCCCCGGTCAGGGAATAGAACAGCTGGCAATGGGACGTGTCTGGAGAGGCAAACAGGTCTACCTGTGCGGCTCCGAAGTGTCTCCATATCAGCTGGACCACCCGTGGATGGAGTGTCCATTCTCCTGGAAGCGCATGCTGCCGTGAAAGCTCGTCGGCTGCACGATTGAGCAGGCCTGGAATGTAAATGGTACAAAGTGACTTCAGATGCTTCTGACTCCATAGGAGGAGATGGCGGGCGACTTGCGACATACGACGGGAGCGTAGACCACCCTGGTGGTTGATGTACGCAATGGCAGCAGTGTTGTCCGTACGAACCAGTACGTGCTTGCCTCGTAGCAGCATTTTGAAGCGGCCCAGCGAAAGACGTACTGTAAGGAACTCGAGGCAATTGATGTGCCAATGCAGATGGGGGCCCGTCCACAGCCCCGAAGCTGCGTGCCCGTTGTACGTGGCACCCCAGGCTGTGGTGGAGGCATCTGTGAACACAACAGCATGCCTGGACACCTGTACTAGGGGAACTCCTGCCCGTAGAAATGCAGGGTCCGACCACGGGCTGAAAGCTTGGCGATAGGCCTGAGTGATCGTCACTCGGTGCGTGCCACATTGCCATGCCCATCTCGGGACTCGGCCGTGAAGCCAGTGCTGAAGCGGCCTCATATGAAGCAGTCCAAGTGGCGTTACTGCGGCTACGGATGCCATATGCCCCAGGAGCCTCTGAAATTGTTTCAGTGGGGCCGCTGTCCTGCGTTTGAAAAAAATTCAAGCAGTTCAGCATTGACCGAACACGTGCTGTCAGGTTGACCGAGTCCAACTCCATACCAAGAAAAGAGATCCTCTGTACTGGAGAGAGTTTGCTCTTTTCCCAGTTGACCCAAAGTCCCAACTGGCTGAAGTGACTGAGCACCATGTCCCTGTGCTCGCACAACTGATCCCGCGACTGAGCCAGAATGAGCCAGTCGCCCAGGTAGTTGAGAATGCGAACGCCATGTTCTCTCATGGGAACAAGAGCCGCCTCCGCAACCTTCGTAAAGGTGCGGGACGACAGGGACAGCTTGAAGGGAAGGACTTTGTACTGATATGCCCGCCCCTCGAAGGCGAAGCGGAGAAACGGCCTGTGCCGAGGGAGGATCGAGACATGAAAGTACGCGTCCTTCAGGTCGATTGCTGCAAACCAATCTTGGGGATGGATGCATTCGAAAATGCGTTTCTGCATCAACATTTTGAACAGCAGCTTGTGTAGGGCCGTGTTCAAAACTCGCAGGTCCAAGATTGGTCGTAACCCACCGCCTTTCTTGGGTATAATGAAGTACGGGCTGTAAAACCCTGACCTCATATCGGCTGGAGGAACCAGTTCTATCGCGTACTTCACCAGCAGGACTGCGATTTCTGCCCGTAAGACAGGAGCATCCCTGGTCAGCACGGAGGTAAACTGGACGCCCCTGAACTTGGGGGGACGCCGGGCGAACTGAATCGCATAGCCGAGTCTGACGGTCCGAATGAGCCAGCGAGTCAGACTGGGAAGCGCTAACCAGGCTCCCAGAAACAGTACAAGTGGGACCAGAGGGACCACAGACGTACCCATGGTGGGGCAGTGTGGCGGAGGACAGGAACTCGGCTCGGAAGGCATTGCATCTCGAAGCAGGTTCTGGGTGTGCGGTGCAACACCTACCTGGCTCTACGGTTGGGCAGGGGGTGCAGGAGAAGGCATAGCCTTCTTGAACCGGGCCCTGCTGCCCGTTGGCGATAGAAGATGGGGATGAGACTGGCCAGGCATAGTGTGGCACAATGTCATCTGTGCCTTCTTGGGACCCAGAGATAGTGAAAAACTGCTCTTTTTTTGATGGTTTGGGTACCAAACCATCAACAAAAGATTCTCCACCCGGCCCCCCTCCGGGGGAAGGAGTGGTGCGGTCACCATCTCCTGAAGAGCTGTCCCTTCCACCCCTGGGTTGCCCGTCTCAGGGCCGCTTGCACTTTCGCTTGTCGCCTGGTTTGGCAGGGGCCTGGATGGGAGGGCGCCCTTGGCGACGAGCAGGCAGAGCAGCTGCAGCCAGCGGCGGGGTGAGGGGGCAGGATATGTTTAATTGCCTCCATCTGCTTCTGGGCAGCGGAGAACTGTTGGGCAAAGCTCTCGACTGCATCACCGAAAAAGCCGGCCTGGGAGATAGGGGAGTTGAGAAAACGATATTTTTCGGTCCCGCGCATATCCGTCAGGTTCAGCCAGAGGTGGCGTTCTCGGACCACCAACGTGGCCATCGTCTGACCGAGGGCGAGGTCCGTCGTTGCGCGCAGCTCCTGCATCAGCCCTGGGTCAGAACTACCCTCGTGCAACTCTTTTAATGCCTTGGCCTGATATACCTGCAGGAGTGCCATGGCGAGCAGGGCGGAGGCAACCTGTCCAACGGCACCGTAAGCCTTGGCCGTAAGCATGGATGAGAACTTACAGGTCTGGATGAGAGATGAGGGTTACCCTTCAGGTGGAAGCGCTCCTTGGACACAACTGCATCGCAACCACACGCTCCACTGGGGGGACTGCCACATAACCCCTGGCTGCCCCACCATCGAGGGTAGTGAGGGAGGAGGAGGCACCAGACCGGTTTCGGCCAGAAAAAGGTGCCTTCTACGACCTGGTTACCTCTTCATGCACTTCCGGGAAGAAGGGCACCGGGGCGGCCCGGGCTGGTTCTCAGAGATACCAATCATCTAACCTCGACGGCTTGGGACACAGTGGCTTCACTCAAGCCCGACCGCCTTGGCAGCCCGGGAAAGCATAGCTGTTAATTCTGGGTCAGGCTCGGACAATGCTACTCTCCCCGAAGGGGGCAACGCAGCCAAGTTCTCATCCCCAGACTCCAGCTCACCCTCCAATGCCGCGATCGACATCTGGTCATCCGGAGGCGCCCCGAATGAAATGGCCGGACCCCCATACGAGGAACCGACGCGTTCACCCGGAAGCTCCACGGCTTGCGGCGTGCTAGAGGAGTGGGGGGCCCACGGAGATTCACTTGGCGGGTTTGCCCTCACTGTAACCCTCAGGCTACCCTGTCTATTCACCGAAGTAGCCCTCTTCTGCGGAACAGAAGAGAGTCTAGATCGGGGCATAGGAAAGGGGACTCCACCATTTTTGATGTACCAGAGTCTCAGCCTCAACGCCGCGATGGCAAGGCCGCTACAGTGACGGCATGACTCATCCACGAAGGCTGTCTCAGCGTGCTCAATGCCCAAACACGTGATCAGCGATCGTGACCGTCATCCGGTGCCAGGAAACGACCGCATCCAGAAACGCACGGGTGAAACGGCATCTTTAGAAGGACGCACCGTCGTCTTGACAAAGACACACCCGTGTATGCTCTTTTAGGGAAATTAGCTATTTTAGTGGTGAAGCGCACAGGGGAACCACCGCTTCAGTGCCGTCACACCAACACTAGTTGAAAAAGCCTCTTCCCAGAGCGCTCGTTGACTCGTCAGAAATCACACCCAGATGAAAGGCAGAGCAGAACGATAGACCCGCTCGGCTCTGAAGCGAAAAGCTGAGTATGCGTTGCACCTGCTGCCTACTTATGTCCGTGCTGTGACGAGCAGCAGCTGGATGCAATTATCGCATGCCAATGTGCATTGGCTCGTTTAGTTACACGTGAAGTAGATTGGTCTCTCGAAGCGAGATCCCATTCGTCGGTCACCGACGTGACTCGGAGTGACCGACTGAAGGGGAACAAGTATTACTTATGGATTACTGTGATGTTTTTATCAGATTTTTGGACTCTCATTCTGATGGCATTCACTGCAGAGGATCCAATAGTGCAGTGGTTCCCAACCACGTTCCTGGAGGCCCCCCAACACTGCATGTTTTCCGTGTCTCCCTAATCAAACACACCTGATTCAGATCATCAGCTCATTAGTAGAGACTCCAAGACCTGAAATGGGTGTGTCAGACAAAGGAGAGATGCAAAATGTGCAGTGTTGGGGGGCCTCCAGGAATGTGGTTGGGAACCACTGCAATAGTGATCGAGTGATGTTATGCTAAATTTCTCCAAATCTGTTTTGATGAAGAAAAAAACTCATCTTGTATGACCTGAGGGTGAGTACATTTTCAGCAAATTTCCATTTTTGGGTGAACTAAACAATAAAGTTTAGTTCACCCAGTATGCTGGTTTATTGTCAATTTGGAAAGTGATTTTTTGTTTTGTTTTGTTTGTTTAATTAATAAATTGATAACGGATTCCTTTTTTAAGTAGCACTCCTAATTTATCATAATATAGAACAAAGGATTTGTGGGGTTCTTGACAAAAGTTTGATCTATAATTTCAAGAGCTAAACTGGTGAGCCTATTGGGAGCACTCTTCCTATCAGTAGAAATTTCAGCAGGCACAAACCGTTGCAAACTCAGACATGAGAAGACTGGTAAAACACTTAGGAGACAAGAAATCCTGTTTCGCTGTCAGCTGTCTTAAGCAGGCTAAAATCTTAAGCTGTATCGATGCCGGGCTAATCAAACAGCTCCCTGCTCCGCTGAATTCCCTTTGATGTGGGCAGACACCTGGAATACTGATGCCCTTCTCCTTTGTCAGGATGTGTGGATCGAACTCAGACATTCCACCACCATGTCTGCGCTCACCGCTGACACACGAGGCTGCAATTTCACTTACGGAAAATACCCCATAAATCCCTTGGCCTGAGAGTGTCCTTCTAATGGTTTACTAATGAGGCAGAGCACAGGGCTGGGTTTACTGAGGCTGGGTTTACAGGACACCGTTTACAGAGCCTTAGAGCAAGGTGGTGTTTAGAGAGGCTGAAAGGGTTCGGAACAGATAAAACGCATGTAAAGAACCTCTGGCTGCCTCTGGGTGAAAATACACATCTGACACGAGCTGCAGAGCCGCAGCCAGGTTCATGCATGCAGAGCAGTCTGTCAGAGGCTTCATCACTGAAGAGCACTTGGGTCATTTTCAAAGCCTTTCATTATGTTTGCCAGAGTTACTCCAGCTTTCAACAGCATCATTCTCTATCTGACAATCTGCCCGAGGCATCAGCTGAGCTAGAAAATCTGCAGCATTAAAGATTTAAATCATCATTGTTGAAAAATTGATTATGGTAGAATTCTAAAATCACAATTAAGGGAGTCTTTCTGACAAAGTCTTATTGTATATTATGTATATACAATAATATGTATATGTATATTCATTTTATATTATATTATTATTATTATTATATATTTTGATGAATATACATTGTATATGTATATTCATCTATTATGCCTGATTAAAATAGATAAATGGCCAATAGATACTATTATGTACAAATAAATGAATTTAATTGCTAGAAGTGAATTTAGGCAACATTATAATGTACAGTATGAAAAATGGAGTTTTAAATTTGCTAAAGATTACATTTAACAGTGTAATTTGACACTTTAAGTGTCAGCATATATATATGCATCCATATTTCCAATATGGGATGATAAATTAGAAAATCAGAAATAAAATAAAACAAAGATTATTGGAGTTTTAAAAGAAAATACCATTTCAGTTTTTCTACTTCAAAAGTAAATGCGTAAAAAGTTCCTATCTATCTATCTATCTATCTATCTATCTATCTATCTATCTATCTGATATATATATTTTTTAGCCTGGTATCTACACACACAGAAAAAGAAAAAATTGTTTAAAAATGAAAAAAAAATTATATGTACAAAAGGCTTCTTTGCACTCAATTTCCATGAAAAGTAAAAGTTCAGAGAGTCCAGTGTCCTTGTGTTGCATTATGAATTGCAGTCTGATATATTTTAAAACACAAAAAGCACACAAAACTGAGTTAGCCTAGCTAGAAGCTTCTGCACTCATGTATTTGTGTTGAGTATGTTTCATTGTAATAAAACACATGGACAGAGTCAATACACCTAAGAATGACTAAGCATAATAAACTTATGATTTAGTCTTTCCGGTCATTGAATTCTCAGAGCTTGGAGATGCACTTATGAGAATAGAAGTGCATGGCTCTTTCTCATTCATTCTGTCTGTCTCTTTCTCTCTCTTTCTGTCTGTCCCTCTGTACGGTGCGCACAATAGAGCCAGTGTGCCTGTATTCTAATTAACTAATGAAGTGCACAAAAAGAGCTGCCCTCTTTAGCCTGAGATGCTCCCTTTCAGAGGAAACTCCACACAAACTCTCTGAATAGTCAAACCATTTTACTGCAAGATATAAAGCCTGGCATTGAACAACTAAAGCAGTGGTGGCATTTTTTGGGTCATGGACTTGTCTGATAAGATTTATGTGTTTGGCTGTAACGTCCCCAGTGACCGAACCGGTTAACTTTTCCTTACTGCAATCTTGACAGCACGCACTGCACTTATTCTGCACTGCATCTTATTCAAACATACCGCAAGCCCACGTCCATTCTTTTTTCCTGGTAGAGATCCATATGTTTCTAGGCAACAAACACGGTTCATCATTATCAATTTTGAATTGATGAGGTTCATGCAAAAAAAAAAAAAAAAAACCTTTCATCGCCATATGCATAAATAAACGAGTTACGCAGGTAAGCACAGAGCATATTTTTTTTATTGGTTTAGCCAGGCTCTGATAAGCAGTTCAAGTGTGTCACATCTCAAAGGAAATACAGAAAGAAAATGCAACAGGTCAACATGAACAGCACAACCTTACCTTGTACAGTATGCACGCATATAACTAAAATCAGTATTTTCCAGAGATAAATGGATGAAGAGACACTGAGACACTTTTCTTTTTATGGTCCAGGCCTCTAGTATTGATGCTAATTGTTGCTATATGATGTGTGAGACAGAATGAGCAAGTAGCGTATTGTCATTAAGCTCCACGAGTTTGTGTTTGAGTAGGTCACTACTGACTGTGATTCTCACCTCTCTGAACACTGCTAACAACATCTAGTGTGTTTTAACTGTAGTCGAGAGTACTTGAACTTAGACCAATCTCTTTGCTGCTGTACAAAAGTACAATTAAGCCCAAGAGAAGCATTTTTCCCCTCATCTATTTCATTCAATATATGAACTGACTTTTTTCTGTGAGCTTGAAAAATCATAGGAGCCGGACAGGAAAGTTAAGATCAAGGCCTGGGAAAGTTTGTGATGAATTACTGTGCAAATAGTTTTTCATCTCATGGTGATATTGATTTATTTATTTATTTATTTATTTTTATTTTTTATTTATTTTTTTAAGTTTGAGGGTAAACTGCAGCCACTTGATTAAATTGGGAAAAAAAGATATAGTGTTTTTTGTTGTCCAGTTGTTCCATCACTACTGGTAATTCAAAATGATAATTGCTGGCTCAAAAAATAAAATAAAATAAAATAAAATAGAAGAAAAAAAAAAAGGAAAGAAAGAAAGAAAGAAAGAAAGAAAGATATAGAAAGAACCCATTGACGCTTCCTCAGATACATCTTAATAGATAGATAGATAGATACAGTAGATAGAAAGAAAGAAAGAAAGAAAGAAAGAAAGAAAGAAAGAAAGAAAGAAAGAAAGAAAGAGACAGATATAGAAAGAAAGAACTCATCAGCACTTCCTCAGATACATCTTAATAAATGATAGAAAGAAAGAAAGAAAGAAAGAAAGAAAGAAAGAAAGAAAGAATAATAATAATAATAATATAATGTTTTATTTTTATAGCGCCTTTCAAGAACCCAAGGTCACTTTACAAAATACAAGCAATTGGCAAACAGAATACACCAAACAATCAGAGGGGACATTCAGACAAACAAGTGTTGACAACAAGAAAGTACAGGTAATTAACATTGATTATGTCAAGAAAATGGTCATGTGTCATGTTGAGAAAAGGGGAAGCAGAGAGGTAAAAGAGTTATTTTGAGAACAAAGTGAATAGATGAGTTTTAAGTTGAGACTTAAAGGTCTGAAGAGAGGAGGCAGCACGAATATTATGGAGTAGCTTATTCCATAGCTTAGGGCCTATAATACAGAAAGCTATACCACCCACCGTAGAGAGTTTATACTTGGGCACAAGAAGCAAGTTATTATTGCTAGATCTGAGAATCCGTGCAGGAACATATGGTTGCACTAACTCGACTAGGTATTGAGGTGCGAGGCCTTGATGGGCCTTATAAACTAAAACTAAGAGTTTGAACTGAATACGTTTGCCCACAGGAAGCCAGTGAAGTTGGTGAAGGAAAGGAGTGATATGTGCAGATTTTTTATTAAATGTAAAGGCTCGAGCAGCAGAGTTTTGTACCATTTGGAGATCATTAGGAGTTACAGTAATCCAATGTGGAGGTTATAAAAGCTTGGATAATAGTTTCAGCATCTCCCAAAATTAAGTGAGAGACGTATACGAACAATGTTTCGCAGTTGGTAAAAGCATGATTTAACAATCTGACCAATATGTGACTCAAAGCATAGTCCAGAGTCAAACAACACTCCCAAATTTCGCACAGTTTTTGAGGGCCTAATCTGGACACCATCGATATCTATAAAAATGTCATGCTGGGAGGAGCTCTGTGATTTAGATTTCAGTTTGGTCTGCATTTAGTTGTAAAAAGTTATCTGACATCCAGGTTTTAAGTTCTTGTAGACAGGAAACAATAGAAAGGGGTGGGCAAACTGAGCTTGGTTGAACTGTAGAATAGATTTGAATATCATCAGCGTAACTATGAAAATTGAGACAATAACGTCTGATGATCTGACCCAGTGGCAGCACGTAAATGAGAAATAAAAGTGGACCAAGTACAGAACCTTGGGGTACACCACAGGAAACAGTGACAGTGCGAGATCTATTCTTATCTATCCTAACGAATTCCTGTCTATCCGATAGATATGATGTTAGCCACTGAAGAGCAGCACCAGTGATACCTATAGCAGATAGTCAAGAAAGAAGTATAGAGTGGCAAAAAGTATCAAAGGCTGCACTCAGATCAAGGAGAACCAGGATACTGCGGGCACCTGAATCAGAAACCAGAAGGAGATCATTAACCACTCTTAAAAGTGCTGTTTCTGTGCTGTGAAACGGATGGAAATTAGATTGAAACTGCTCACAAAGATGATGTTTTTCTAAATGAGACTGCAGTTGTGCTGCGACTACCTTCTCAAGTATTTTAGCAACAAATGGAAGGTTTGATATTGGTCTAAAATTGTTCAGATCTGTGTTATCAAGACCAGATTTCTTAAGGATTGGGGTGATGGCAGCTACTTTTAGGTCTTGTGGAACATAACCAGTGGCAAAGGATCTGTTTATAATGTGAGTAATAGGTTGGATGAGTGAAGGCAAAAGGGTTTTGAGTAAGTATGTTGGAATAGGATCAAGTGTGTAGGAGGCAGAGTTAGATTTGATAATCAGTTGTTCAACCACAGATATATTTGTGGGTAAGAAAGTGTTGAGTGGGTGACCTATCAGACATGGAGAAAGGTGAGGAGAGACAGATGGGGAAAAGTCTTGGTAAATGTTATCAATTTTACGTAGGAAAAAAGACTGAAAGCTTTCACAAAGATCAACAGAGCCATTAATAGCTGCGGATGATGGTTTAACAAGTTTGTTGATATCAGAGAAAAGAGCTTTAGGTTTGCACTTGGCTTTATTAATGTCCGTAGAGAGATAGAGCATGCAGTGTTCAGTGCTTCTTTATACTTCACTACTGAAGCTGAAAAAGCAATAGCATGCACTACAAGGGAGGATTTTTTATAAAGCCATTCATGACGCCTACATTCAGCTTTCATTACTGTAAGTTCAGGGGTGAACCAAGGAGAGGAGTGGACAGTTCTAGTTTTTAGTGGAGCAAGGTCATCCAAAACATTACAAATAGTTTCATTATAGGTTGAGAGTATCTCATCAGGGCTCAGGAGGTTGAGTGCGGATGAGAGAGGGGAGGCAACAATAGAAACACAAAAATTGTCAGTGGTTACAGATTTCAGGTTATGGTAAGAAATAGTAGTTTTAGTTTTTGGTTTCACAAGGGGGAGAGGAAAACCAAAGACAATGCGTTTATTATCAGACAAAGAAATCTTCTGCAGTATTACAATCAGAATCAACATGTATGTTAAAATCACCTAGCATTATGATTCTGTCATGCTGGGCACAGGCGAGAGAAGTTCAGTCAACTCAGAGAGGAAACTTGCGTTATGTTTAGGGGGTCTATAAATCAACAGAATCAGAAGTGGAGCAGGACCAGCAACTTTAAATGACAGACATTCAAAACTTGAAACATCAAGAACATCATATTTGATCATTTTATAATTGTTCTTAAATACCAGAGCCAAACTACCACCTCTGACAGCAGTGGTGTATTGTGGTGGTGTATTTCCTAATTAAAATGTATACTTTTATTCTGATACATTTCCCCGAAGCATATTCGTTACTTACTACAAAATAGTCAGAAGAACACAGACCGCAAGCAAGCAGGTTTGACGAATCAGTGGTCTGGCATTTGCAAATTAGACTCCTAAAAACACCTTTGCTCATGTGCAACAAGTGCGCGCACAACCGCGGATGATTTCATTTTCCACTCAAGTCGAGTCTGGGGTGTGCGATACAGCATCGTCTGCAATAACATGGTAAGTGTTGTTGTAATGATGTGCGATCTGACATTTTCAAGTAGGCTATATCACCAAATCACACACAGAGTGCACGCACGTTGATTTATACGTCTATTAAAACTCAAAATTCCAGGCATTCTAAATTGTAGAGGGCAAAAATGCTTCTGTATGCTTTTTAAATTTATATAATTTAATATAGTTAATTTCTATATCTATCTATATCGGACAAAGAGTACCGTTTTTCTGCAGATATCATGAACACATTTGAATAATTTTATACAAGTTCAGTAAAACAATAAGTGACTTACATTTTAGACATAATATTGCTTGTTTTTGCTCAATTTTGCAAACAAAAAGTTCCAAACAAAGATCACAGTACTGTTTTGCGTCTCTGAGCAATGGACGGTGTTTACTTACTGAATGAATCAGTTTTTTGGAACAAATCGGTTGAATAAATGATTCAGTGATTCACTCATTAACACAGTCTATTGCTGCGTCCCAATGCGCCTACTTATACTACGCCCTTAAAGTATGTACTCTTTTGGTGAAGAAAAAGTACACACTTTTGAGTGTGTAGTAGAAGAGTAGGCAAGCTTTGAGACATACTATCACGCCACACAACTGCGTCTTTAATGGACCGCTCTGTTGCACCTGTTACATGCACCCTGTCACTGTAAACTGGCCTGTCAATCATCTTGTCACAGTTAACATCCTCCACATTTAATTTAATTTCCTACCGTATTGGAGAGAAAAGAAGTAGCTCATTGATCTTCCAGTCGCGGGTCTTTCATGCGGAGAACTCTGCTCATATTTTCTATATAATGATGCATTTAAAAGTTAACGACCAAATGGTTGTTTATAAAAGTTCACATTGCTGTTGCAGATGAAATATAACACAGATAACAATAGATAAATATTTTTTTTTTTACCAGATTAAATGTTGATTATTAGTTTTTGTAAACCTCTCTACCTAACCGCCGGTTGCGCACGTCTGCCACGTTTGTAGTTTTTCTAACGTGTTTTATTCGTGTTTGTAGTTCTGGACCAAATCCTTCGCCAAAGCGCAATAGATTGTGGCCAATTTTAGCCATTAGAGTGTGCACGGATCCACACTTCAAAAATCAACCTGAAATAGTAGACCATCCGGGGACTTTTGACATACTCTTTTCAACATACTATGCTTTGGGACGTACTTATTCTAATCTCACATACTATTTACGATGGATAGTATGAACATTGGGACGCAGGGAAATGCTTTGTCTCTGAATGAATAAGTCGTTTGAATGAATTGGTTGAATCTTAATGACTCACTCATTAACAGTCACTTGCTGTCACCTACTGACGGTTTTAATTTCACATTTTGAATTTTTTTTCATGTTTTAAATTATTTCAAACATCAGTATTCAATGTTTTATGTTAAAAACAAAACATTAGGCCTATTTATGCATCTGTAACTGCAGTTTAAATGCATCCATGTCCCCTCTGAGACATAAACTGTGTAAATACATCTAAATACATTCATATGCAGATTCCAGAAATGTTTTCTTATGTTGGAATAAAAGACACTAAGTACCGGATGAAATGCTTCTTATTCTTACTCAAAAATACAAAATGGAAGAAAGAGTTAAAACTGAACACAATCTTGCTACTCAAGCTGTATGAATATTTTTTTATATATATTTATTTGCTTATTTCCATTTGCATTTACTTGTCCTTTTACTTTCAATACTTAAGTACGTTTAAGATTTAAAAAATAATTTTCGTACTTAAGTACAATAAATATCTCATACTTTAAGACTTTTACTCAAGTAATAATAATTCGTTACATTTATATAGCGCTTTTCCGGGTACTCAAAGCGCTTTACATAGAAGGGAGGAATCTCCTAATCCACCACCAGTGTGCAGCATCCACCTCAATGATGCGACGGCACCCATATTGCACCAGAACGCCCACCACACACCAGCTAATATTCTAAACGGTGACTTCAACTTCTACCAAAGTCATTTTTTGGTAAGATATCTGTACTTTTACTTGAGTATGGCTTTCAGGTAGTTTATACACCACTGTCTGCCAGTGAGACGAAGTTTTGTCAGATAACTATATCCAGGAGGGGTTAATAGATTAAGTTCAATGAAGTCATCAGGCATTTGCCAGGTTTCAGTTAGAAATAGTAAATCCAGATTTCTCTCAATTATAATGTCACTCAGCAGTGTACCCTTGCCATTCAAGGAACGAGTGTTTAAAAGGACACAGCTGTGTCTGCGGGGCACATGCGTTGCACACCTTGGCGAATGAGAAATATCTCTGGTTAAGGGTATGAGAGTACGGACGCGATGGAGAGTCACATCATTACTATGGTAATGCTTATATCTGTGCGACCAGATCACAGGTATTGAAGAAAGAGAGTTGCAGTCATAAAACCACCGACGTTTTGCAGACCGATGGATGTAGCGTGGACGACGAGCAATTCCGAGGGTTTTACACCATTCATATATAGATATATCCAGACGGGAGGGACAGTTAAGGTTATGCAGCTGTGATGAGGTATAACAAAGATCCATGCTATCAATGTGAACCAACACAAGCCCGGCTACGACTAGAGCCAGCGGTCTCAGAGCCAAAAAGTTATTGATAGTGAAAAACATCTCCTTGCACAGTTTAAGACAGCACTCACAAAAAAAAAAAAAAAAAAAAAAAAAAAAAATAGTACAGCTACACCAGACAAAACCACCTTAGCCAGGCAAGGGCAGAGGGCTCGCGGAAAACGGTAATGTGTGGCCACACTTCCCCACGTTAGCCAAGCCCGGATAGGCAGGACCACAAAGAAACACTACTCAATGAGAAAGAGGAAACTTACTCACCGTTAGTGCAGAGTGTTAAAGCAAAACCACGGGCAGAGGGCTCGCGGGGATTTCAAAAAGTGAGACACTGAACAGAAATTTGAAAAGCAAAAATGTCAAAATCAGCAGTCAAGCAGTATAACAGGTCCAAACGTTCCGATATGATGATGTTGCTATTTATTCGGAAGTTTTGGACGCTTCGACCAAGCATCTAAGCTCTGTTCCATTAAATCCAAATTTTAAGTCCCAAGAAAACACATCCAAACGCTCGGATATGGCAATGTCACTGATGATTATTGCTACATCCAAACAGCACTCTTCTATTAAATCCAAACTTTAAGTCCCAAGAAAACACATCAACACGAGCAATTTACAACATAAACGAATAACAAAAATAACAAAATAAAACAAAACAACAATAGCCATGAGAAGCAGCGGCCACTTCACGCACAGCGTACTCTCACTGGAAGAAAGAAAGAAAGAAAGAAAGAAAGAAAGAAAGAAAGAAAGAAAGAAAGAAAGAAAGAAAGAAAGAAAGAAAGAAAGAAAGAAAGAAAGAAAGAAAGAAATAACCCTTCAACACTTCCTCGGATACATCTTAATAGACAGACAGACAGACAGACAGACAGACAGACAGACAGACAGACAGATAGATAGACAGATAGATAGATAGATAGATAGATAGAGAAATAAAGAAAGATTATAATCCATTGATATACACATACAGTAAATGAAAAATATTTTGCTGCATTATTTTTTCATTAAATAACTGCACTAAATTTCCGTTAAATCATTGCTGTTAAATCAAAAGTCCTAATTTTAACATATAAAGGTATACCCCATACATAACGTTAAATAACGTGAACTATGCACAATTTATCTTTCTTTGCTGAAGTATCAGGGATTGAGAGATTGGTCCATTATCAAGCAGATAGATCCTTGCTTTGGATGGCCTCCTCTTCAAGAGTGACCTATCGGGTCTAGGAGCCCATTTCCTCTCTTCCGTTGCCTGGCAACAGGCCATAAAAGTACTGTGGTTGGTGCGTGTGCAGGGCCAGTCAAAGCATGTATTGATGGAGGAAGAGATGAGGCCGATAGGGCTTTAATTGTAGATCTGGGCTCTCTCGAGGGAAGCGGTGGCTCAGACCCACCTCTGCTGTATTCATTAGCCGCGGCAAAAGGCCCTCACTTTGCATATTGACATTTTGATAAATGCTCCTGATCCGCAAAAGCAGTGTTATGAAAGCCATTCCAGCAGCCGTCAGCAGCCATATCACCCTGCAGCCCAAGACTGGTTGCCCATTGAAGCTAAGCAGGGTTGAGCCTGGTCAGTACCTGGATGGGAGACCTCCTGGGAAAACTAGGTTGCTACTGGAAGAGGTGTTAGTGAGGCCAGCAGGCGGTGCTCACCCTGTGGTCTGTGTGGGTCCTAACTAGGGATGTGTGGGTCTAGTCGACTAGTCGACTAAACGGTACAGCTCCTACTAGTCGACACTGAAAACAATAGTCAATTACACGAGAGAGAGAAAAAAAAAACATGATTTTATCATTCAAATTACCATCATTTTAACGTTACATTTTAAAACATTTTAAATAACAAATTAAAATAATACGTTTGACAAAGAATACATATGAAAATATTTAAATATATAAATATTTTTAAAAGTGTATCTGGGCGGAAACTACATTTTTACCTCAGACCTCGCATGTGTTTTCTTCGTGCCAGTTGCGGCGAGCTCAAAATGACCATGCGAAAGACCAGCAAGGTGTGGGATTATTTTGAATGAGATGGAAATGGAAAAGCTTGTGCAAACTGTGTAATGTCAAACTGGCTTACAAAATTACTCTACTGGAGCGATGCGTACTCGTATTCAATACAGGCATGTAGCGTTAGCTTAGAGGCTAGCCAAAGCCAGCAAATGTCAATCATGTCATGTACACTACAACCCGCCGCCGCTGCGGTCCACGATCCCATCCGCGCCGTCTGTTCCTCTAAACGAAGACCCACTTCAGTGGTGGAGCGGGATTTCCAGGCTCTTTTCGAAACTGTCTGCTTGCTCGTAGTTATCTCTCTGCGTGCCTGCGACTTCAGTTCCTGCCGAGCGCACTTTTTCAAGTGCAGAATCGCCTCTAACGTTAGTCCCGTCTTTCACCAGACCACGTTAACGTTAAATTCACTGAACAAGTGCGTATGGTCTAAGCAAGTAAAACGAGCATTGTTTTGTTTTTAGACGATATAGCCTACATGAAGTACATTTTTAAAAGCCATTTTAATGCTATTCCTTGATAAACTTTCCTATTGTTTTTGACTTGTGTTTTAATATGTTGGCTAACGTTATATGAAGATGAAGAATTCTGTCAGTCTTTTCATTGATTTTCCATTTCTGCATTGCTCCAGCCGATCTGAATAAATAAGCTATTCACTGGTTTATGTTGAGTGTATCCTCTTCTCTTTTTTTTTTTCTTCTTTTTAACGACTGCCTAAAATTAAATTAAGATAACGTGAGGCAAGCATACGGCATAATCGTGACCTATTTTTAGCAGAATTCATTGAGGGATTTGACAGCGTGATTCAAAGATTAAGTATTTCAAGTGTTGGCTGTTATTTAGACACACACACAGTTTTTTTTCTTTTGCCATTTTTTGGGGGTTTCGAGCTTTTAGACTAGTCGACTAGTCGGATACAAAACTTCCGTTTAAACGACAGTCAAATTAGTCCTAACGCCACAGTATAGTGACGGGGACACTATACTGTAAAAAAGCACCGTCCTTCAAATGAGACGTTAAACCGAGGTCCTGACTCTCTGTGGTCATTAAAAATCCCAGGATGTCCTTCGAAAAAGAGTTGGGGTGTAACCCCGGCATCCTGGCCAAATTTGCCCATTGGCCTCTGACCATCATGGCCTCCTAATCATCCCCATACACTGATTGGCTTCATTACTCTGTCTCCTCTCCACCAATAAGCTGGTGTGTGGTGGGCGTTCTGGTGGAGTATGGCTGCCGCCGCATCATCCAGGTGGATGCTGCACACTGGTGGTGGATGAGGAGATTCCCCCCTTCCATGTAAAGCGCTTTGAGTACCCAGAAAAGCGCTATATAAATGTAACAAATTATTATTATTATTATTATTATTATTATTGTTCCACCAACTAGACCGCTGCCTGAGGCAAAGGCCGGCTTTTGTTTCCTATTCGGCTGGACTGCAGCTGTTCCCTCAGGTTAGCATCAGCAGCTAACAACAGCACCTGCGACTGTTCTGAACTACTAGCATCTCCAAACGCAAGTGCAAAATAGCAGATAGCTCCGCTCTCAAACTCACATCATCGCTTGAGCCAATGAGGCTTTACCAGACTAGTTGGGAACCTTAAATCAAATAAGCCACAGTGACATTTAACGTTGTAGGAATTCAAATGATTGAGAATTCTGCACGAGGGCGAAAGATTTCCCCACTCCAGGTTCAAGTTCGTCACAAGGATTCGACGCGTTCATTGTTATACTATTAACAACAAGCCATGGACCATTTTTGCCAAAACTGCGGTGGATTAAAGGTGTAGTTCACTCAAAAATTGAAATTCTGTCATTAATTACTTACCCTCATGTCGTTTCACGTGTGTTACATTAACACTCACAACTCAGGCTGCTATATTCTCACATCCCAGACTGTAAACATTTGCACTGCCCCACTTTACATATTCTGCACAAATGTAGAGTTAATGTTTACAATGTTTATTTTGTATTTTATATTTTTATCTTCTAAACTTTTACTTGCTCTTATTGTATAGCTGTTACTTGTCTTACCTTTAAATTGTTTACCTCATTGTTCTATAATTTATTTTTGTTTTTCTGTTGTCTTTGTCAAACACCAATTTACCAAGACAAATTCCTCGTACATGTATACATACAGGTTTTGAATCAGAATCACGTTTATTGCCACGTACTGTAAGACCTTCATTCATCTTCGGAAAAAAAATTAAGGTATTTTTGATGAATTCTGAGAGCTTTCTGACCCTGCATATACGGCAAAACAACTGACACGTTCAATGTCCAGAAAGGTAGTAAGGGCATAATTCAAATATTCAGTGGTTTAACCGTAATTTTACGAAGCTACGAGAATACTTTTTGGGTGCAAAACCCCCCCAAAATAACGACTTGGAGGAGAAGAATCGTTGAATAATGTCATTATTTTTGTTGTTTTGTTTTTTGCACACAAAAAGTATTCTCGTATTTTCGAAAAATTTCGGTTGAACCAGTGAGGTCACATTGAATATTTTAAAGATATCCTTACTACGTTTCTGGGCCTTGAACGAATCAGTTGTTTTGCTGTCTATGCAGGGTCAGAGAGCTCTCAGAATTCATCAAAAATATCTTAATTTGTGTTCTGAAGATGACTGAAGGTCTTACGTAGAGCCCTACAATTTCTGTGATGTGGAAAAAGCCAACACAACCACGGAATCCAGTCATGAAAACAGAATTTACAGTTTAAAGTGAAATGTCACAGAATTTGTCAAAGTTTGGATGAATTAATCAAAAGTAGGTCATTACACTTCAATCAATCATGATGTGGACTAGTATTTGTAAATATTAAGCCACAAAAAGACTATTTAAATATGAATTCTGCATGACTGTGTTAAGGAATGCCGCAGATGCACGGTTTTGTTTACTATTCATACTGAAGCACCTGTGCAGTTTGCGGTGATATTAGCGTCTGCCGTCTCACTAAATGAGGACATAAATACATAAACAACATCTCCAGAACTGCTCTGAGAGTCACTTCATGAGCATTTTACCATTTCATTTGAGTAAAACTATCGACATAACATAAAAACACAAAAATTTAAAGGTATTCATGGCAACCCATCAAAATGAAAGTTCAGTTTAACTTGAAGACATTGTGACAGAAATGTATTACTATTGTTCAGTGAAATGTACGTAATACTACTACTACTACTACTACTAAAATTATTAAAACGTTATTTTTAAGGAATAATCATACAATATTTCTTCAGTGTTTTAATTCTAATAGTAAATCTCCTTTATTTGCTAAATTTGTTTAATTTTCATTAATTAAAAGATAAATTAAATTAATGTTTTATGCCTTCATCTGATAACCAGAAAAATGTAAATACACAACTCTGAATTTCTGAGGGGGAAAAAAGGCTATTGTAAGAATAAATAAAAGCTGTTTTTATGCATTCAAATAATTAGATATGCTAAAACTAGAATAGAAAAATAGAATTTGGTAACAATAATAATAAAACATTTCATAGGGCCCTAAACGTACATTTTGTTAAACTTTTAATAAATTGATGTTAAATTGCTTAAGTTTCATGATTTTAATTAATAAAATTTAATTTAATCATTAAAAAGGAGTCCAGAAAAATTAAAACGGAAAAAAACGGAATCCAGAAAAATTAAAAGGGAAACAACAGAATTTGGAAAAAAATAAAATGGAATTTGGGAAAAAATAAAATGCATTTCATAGAGCCTTACTTACAGGTTTGTAATGACATTAGAGTGAGTAATTAATGACAGAATTTTTATTTTTGGGTAAGCTTAACTTGAACTTGAACTGAACCCAGAATATATCTTTAATGCAACAATTCCTTATTCACTGAGTCACTTTCTGCTGCCTTCTTCCACGACGAGTCCACATCAAAATGTTTCTCAAGGTTTCAAAGTGACATATAGGAAAACAAAGCCATATGCTTGAGGGACTCTGTTAGTGAGGGTACTTCGAAGAGTGAGTGAGTTTCAGGAACCTCTACATCCCGTGTCGCGTCGGCTCTCTAAGGATACGTTCCTTCAAAGAGCAAACGAGAAATGAAAGTCTGCCACTGAGACCCAGTGAATACATAATGCCGTATCATTATTTACACAGTCCGTTCTGAATAACCGAGATAGCGCAAAGCCTCTGGAAACCTTGTTTCTGCTGCTCTTAACTCAGTCTCCATCCATTAACCATAAGCAACAAAACCTCACGGAAGCTACAAAGAGAGGAAGCTCTCCAAATCTGGACTAATAGATTGCTGGCCGAGAAGAATCCATAAGGACTAAATAGTCTATCATTACATTAGACAGAAAAATAATACCTGTGCCACTCAACAATTCAAAAAGCTTTCGATACAAAACGAACCGAGTGAATGTGTAATCGCCTGTATCAATCGAAAAAGCTGCAGTCAGATGTGCATTTATGTGCACATAAGCTTCCGTGCGGACATGAAAAGAGGACATCTTTTCCCAGAGAGGAAAGAGATGAGAGCAACAAACAAGATTTCACTTTGATATTTGTTCAGACACACGTGTAAGAAATTAAGACCTAGAATTACAAACAAGGCCACCTAAGAGAGCAGGAACCTCCACTAATTACAAATTTACAGCTAGTAAGGTTAAGTCGACGACATTACTCTGAGTGAAAATAAATATTTTTATTAGGCTTGTCATTAATTTGACAATTAGTGCAAGGTTATTCAATTCAATTCACGGTTATATAGCACTTTTCACGTTACATTCATGAACATTTCAAAGAAGCTTAACAGAACATGTATCTATCAATGAGACAATGTATTTACATACTAAAGAAAAAAGTCTTGTAATAAATCCACAAGACTAATAGACAAACAAATCAAGCTCAGGTAAATTACAAGGCTTTGTTTTAAATGGCACAATGAATGAAAAGCTAACATAACTTTTTATTTTGTCACATTAAATTGTCTTTTTGCCATGCCACCGTTTAAATATATATTCCAAATGCCATTAATATATAGTTTTATGTATCTTAAACTGTGAACATTGTTTTATGGATCCCGTTTTTAACCACAATTTTGACAAAGTGTAAATAGAAGTGTTATGCTATAATATTAATAAAGGAAAGAGTAAATTTATGCACATTTAGAATGCATAAAATGCAACAAACATAAAATGTCATTTCCATCAGAGAATGCTACTGAATAAAAACACAATTTAACATAACATGACATGGTGATAGGAATATTCATGATTTTAAGGAAAAATGACAGAATTCACGATAACACTTTAGTATAGGGACCAATTCTCACTATTAACTAGTTGCTTATTAGCATGCCTATTATTAACATATTAGCAGTTTAGTAGTACTTATAAACGACATATTCTGCATGACCATATTCTATATCCCTAATCCTACCTAATACCTATATTAAATATATTGGCTGTTTATTAGTACTTATAAAGCACATATTCTGCACGACCATATTCTACATCCTAAATCCTACCAATACCTAAACTTAACAAATTCCTTACTAACTATTAATAAGCAGCAAATTAGGAGTTTATTGAAGCAAAAGTCATAGTTAATGGTTTGTTAATAGCGAGAATTGGACCTTAAAATAAAGTGTGACCGAATTCACCTGCAATATCAGCTTTTTAGATCTACTACTGGACATTTTTAGTAGACAAATTAAATAAACTTTTGAGTGAAAAGTGTGTTAAAAGGGCCTAAAGTGCCTATAGTTGAAGAAAGACCCTCAATAAAAGTCTTGTCAATGCTTTAAAACTGCCTGGAAGTAAAATACCAGTAATATATCCTAAACCTCAATGAATCCTTCCAGCACAAAAAAATTGACCGAAGTAAGCCTCAATTTTTCCTAATAGCTTCAAAGACTTCCGTTCAGCTAATGAGAGAGGGGATGTCATTCAGGCTAATGACTAATGGTGTCGCTCAACATATGGGCGTTGACGTTCTCAGTCAAGGGTTTTCCTGGCATTCCGGGATACCGCAGGCAGAGAGATTGTGCTCTATTCTAAGACTGAAAGATTTTGGGCCGTATCCAACTGGAATGGCTGAGAATGGAAGCTACCGCATGAGTGACTTTTGACAGCTGCTGGGCTTCAGAATACCACTCACACAGTTCAGCACTTCTTCCACACAAGACTAAACAAAATTCATCTGAATGTCACGTCACAAATACAAATCCAATCATTGATTCCCCTTCTACAGTCTATTATGATTCATCCATGTGTCACAGTCTCGCAACAGTGACACTTCCAGCTAAACAAAACAGATTCCCCACCGCTAACATTAAAGGAAAAGATTTATGTCATTATTTCAATCAAATACTCTGCTTTTGAAACTACTAGGACTGGATGGTATGACAAAAATCATAATGAGTACTTTTATTTCACACTAACAGTACATATTAGATATATACAGGTACATATTACAAAAGCATGTAGTAATTTAGTAGTACATATTAATAATCTAGAATAAATATTGGTAACACTTTAGTACGGGACCAATTCTCACTATTAACTAGTTGCTTATTAGCATGCTTATTATTAACATATTAGCTGTTTATTAGTACATATAAAGCACATATTCTGCATGACCATATTCCACATCCCTAATCTTACCCAATAAACTTAACAACTACCTTATTAACTATTAATAAGCAGCAAATTAGGAGTTTATTGAGGCAAAAGTCATAGTTAATGGCTTGTTAATAGTGAGAATTGGACTTTAAAATAAAGTGACCAAAATATTTTACAATTGTAAGGTAGTTAATCTCTTTTTTTTTTTTTTTTTTTTTTCTTTTTTTAATAAAGGCAAGATTATTGTAACAAATTAAAAAAAGTCTGGCATCTGTACAAAAACAGCTAAAATAGTGGATATTTAATAGTTTTTTTTTTTTTTTTTTTTTTTGCTTATTTTCAGTTTTATATGTTTAAATTAAAGGGATAGTTATAGATAATAGCAAACTTCCTTCTTTTTTCACTTTAAAAGTGCAAGTTGAGTTGAAAGTACAGTACCAATAATGAAATAATCCATTATCAATGCTTCTTTGGAATGTGCACTAAACTCTTTAATAATACCAAACTATTCAGACCCATTGGTTATAACTCTCTGAGCTATTTTAGCTCTTTTTTCAAGGTCTATCTAACCAGAGCTCAGAGGTCTCTCTTAATTTTTTTAAACAGTATATTTTTATAGCCAAATTCAAAAGTAACATGTATCCTCTTTATTTCATTTATGCTTATTATTAATATCTCAATGTCATACCGTCCAGACCAGTGTCCTACTGTGATTCTCTTTCATACTTCAATTGCAGATACAGGTAACATAAGCAGCGAAAGTCAACATAGACACAAAGTGATAGACTTTTTTTGAGAAGAACAGGTAATAACTCAGGGATCACCCCTTGTTGGTTCAAACCCACAACCTACAACCTTATGTTTACCAGGGCAGACATCCGACATGTTGTGACAGCCTCATTGTGTGTCTAGAACACCACAGAGAACAGCAGCGATATATTCATCAAGCAGCATTATATTTCTTGTGGCTCCCTTCTGCACCACAGGATTACTTCTGACATTTAAGGGAAGTATTAAAAAGTCAGCCTCCTCACTTTCTATTTTCCTTTGTGCAGGAAATTTGTGGAGCTCTGTTAGTGATCGGCCGAGGAGCATTTCAAACTTCCTCTGCGGCACTCCACTTCGTGATTTGTGGGGTCGCTTCTCTGAATGATTCCGCTGGTTCAGCCCAGATGTCATCAATCAGCGGTAGTGAATGTGGAGAGTGAGTACTTTGGCAGATGTCCATGTCATTAAAAGGTGAAAAGAGCAGCGCTTCTGCGTCAAGCGAAAGGTGATTGTAGGTGTGCTCTGTGTTTACATTTGGGCCCCTGGAAACTTTTGCTTTTAGCTCAATGCTTCTGCCACATTCCTTCAGGCCTGAAACGTCTCCACTGAGGCACTTCCCCGTTGGGTTTCAAATCATAATAGAGAAAGAATGGGCCACTTGTTCGAATTTAGAAGGCCTATCATCCACTAGATTTGTAGATGTTTTAGTAGTCTTAAAGAAACAGTACTCCAACAAACAAAAAAAGAAAGTCATACAGCATGAGAGTGAGTAAATAATGACAATTTTCATTTTTGGGTGAACTATCTGTTTAAATTAAATTTAGGTACAATCGTTCTAAACAAATGAATTGTGAGTCTGTTTACCGTTCTCAAATAAATGCATACTGTTCTTCAGAATGGGATAATGAAGAAAACAAATATTTGCTTACAAAGCAGTGATGAGCCCCTGCAGGTTCTTTGCTTTTCATTAAACGCAAGACTGTTTCGGTGCAATTTCTGAACGAATTGCTGTAAACAGATAAAACCATTACCAAAGGCCATGTCAGTATGAAAAGACTTTCAAATTGGTCATGGAAATGAGAAAATATTAACAGTATTGATCTCAGAACTGTTATACTGTTCGTCAATCATGCTGCCTTCACTTTTGTAAGGTGATTGTTCATGCACAACTGAAAATGGTTATCCGAATCGACGGTTATCTGATATTTATGGATGGGATTGTGTGGACAGAAACAAAAAGAACAGTTGAATGTGTCTTGTCGCCTTTGCATTTTTTCACTGTTCGACTTTTTCCAAATGAAGCTGCTTAATTACTATCTCGCTGCAAACACATTGAGCAGTTTATTCTTGGACTAGGAAACAGGCGCCACAGGCTTTTGTTGTTCTGCGTAAAATGGATTTGAGAGCTGTTTATTTGCGGCAGACATGCCAGCCGCAGCCCCAAAGCTTTTCTCCTGCTGATAAGGACACACAAACCTGTAGACCTCCGCTGACTTGGGTAGCAGGCAGCCCTGAGACTGCCACCGTAAAACAGGTACAGTGCAGTTAAAGGACATATATAAGCACAAAGAGGTTTTAGTAACAAACTATGATATCCTCAGTCTCCATATTAAAACATACAGATAACAATAATAATGTCTAGCAAAATTGCAACTACGCTTCACAGTATAATGGTTTGTTATTGAAATGTTAGATGTCAGTAAAAATGGTCAAAATGGCTCTGAAAGTGAAGTTAGTTCTGAGTAAAGCTCTAGCATTAATAATATGCAGTATATTTATCATATAATGTAGTTCAGTTGCAATTGAATTTACAGTAATTGTAAAATGTTAAATACATATAAAATCTCAAATGATTTCTTTTCTAATAAACCAAGCAAAATTGCAACAAAAATTAGTATTGAAATGTAAAATAAAAGATGTCAATAAAAACAGCCAAAATGGTTCTGAAAGTGAAGTTTGGAAAAAAGCTCTAGCATTAGTGGTTTGCTAAATGACTGAATGAATGAATGAATGAATGAATGAATGAAGCATTTATTTTATCTAGAAAAGCTCTAGTATCAGTGGTTTGCTTAATGAATGAATTAACTAATGAATGCATTTATTTTATCAAGAAAAGCTCTAGTATCAGTGGTTTGCTAAATGAATGAATGCATTTATTTTATCTAGAAAATCTCTAGTATCAGTGGTTTGCTAAATGAATGAATGAATATAATGTAGTTCAGCTGCATTTCGGGGGGAAAAAAACTAAATACAGTATTTTAAATTATCTAATTTAAATTGAAAATATATACTAATAAATAAAAATGTAAATAATAATAAATGTCAATAAAAATGGCCAAATTTTTTCTGAAAGTATTAGTTTTGAGAAAAGCTGTAGCATCAGTGGTTTGCTCAATGAATGAATATCATGTAGTTAAGTTGCATTTTGGGGGAAAAAAAACACTAACTACAGTATTTTAAATTATTATAATCTACATTAAAAAATGTAAACAATAATAAATGCTAATAAAAATGGCCAAGTTTGTTCTGAAAGTGTTAGTTTTGAGAAAAGCTCTAGCATCAGTAGTTTGCTAAAAGAATGAATGAATGAATGAATGAATGAATTTATTTTAGCTTTTTATGTAGAAAAGCTCTAGCATCAGTGGTTTGCTCAATTAATGAATGTATGAATATATATAACATGTTGCATTTTGAAAAAAAAAAATACTAACTACAGCATTTTAAATGATTATAATCTCCAATTATAATCTTTATATATAATAAAAAATGTAAATAATAATAAATGTCAATAAAAACGTCTAAGCTTTAGGCCTAAACACTTTGTAGAGCCGTGCATGCCTTCACACTAGTATATTTTCATTTGCTTCTGCACTAACTTAGTTATTTAGATGGGTGCAGTACTTTTCACTCAACCCCCTCAAAGCCTATTTCAGACAGCTCAGTGAGTGAAAGCGTTCTAGCTGGGCTGAATTGAAATAGATAGTCCGTCTGTGAGGCATTACCACGGATATGCTAGTCAGCCAACAAGTCAAGAAGAGAACCCTCCATATTTAATCTTGTCACTGATCTCTTAGAAAGAGATTTTTCATCTCCCTTTTGAAATAAATTGAACAGAGCAGTGCTCTTTGTGCGACGCGTTAGAGAACTGATAAAATCGAGGACTTTTGGAGAGCATTTAATGCCACTGTGGAAAAACGCACTCCAGCGTAAATGATAAAAAAAAAAGAGCAGAGCAAATTATATTTGACTAATAGTCCACGAGCGATGGCTGCACGCTGCCTGATTATTCCTATGGCTTTTGACCATCTCCGCATAGCTAGAGGTCGCGTGATCAGAGCACTAAAATGGCAAGACTTTTAAATTGCTCGCAAATTAACTCAGGCGACCACTGCGAGCAACTTGCATATTTTCTAATCTAATTTGAGGGTGTCTGGTGACAATCAAAATGGATAATTGCGTTGATTGCACTCACAGTTATGAAGTTCATTTAGCTTGATTTCCCATCATGGTCATTAAAATGACAACAACCCAAAGACAATGGAGTCATCACTCCAGTTGGTTTACCCGCCACGTGTGACAAACAACATGTTAATGGGCGGATCATGTTAATATGCTGATTTGTTCATTGCTGCCGCGTGTTTTGAGTTTGAGCTCCGTCAAGTTAATTCTTTATCGTGTATTTTTTTATCTTAAAATCAATTTTATACAGCATCATTTTTGTTTCTATAACGTGTGAATATATCCCCTATCGTATTCCACAACAAAAACAATCAGAGCGCCTTGCTATCACTAGTTTTATTTTGATTTCCCGAGTCTGCTATTAGCATCGCCAGCATGGAAGGTTGGTTGCCGCTAATCTCATTTACATTGCTAATACTCTATTCACACACATTACCATTGTTTTACTCACTGTTACTTGCTTTAATGGCGGATGTGTGTCTACCTTTGAGTGCAGGTGAGGATGCGTTGGAGCTGGAGGCCGTGGAGAAGCAGATCCGTGAGCTGGTGGAGAAGCAGGCCCAGCTGAGAGAGCGGCGAGCCGTGCTGGAAACATCCCGGGCTGACGCTCACAAGTCCGGTGTAAGTGTACAGCACGCTGCTAACACTCCCACCACCTCTACTCTGTGTGTTTCTCTGCACAGGCCCTGTGCACCCAGGACGCGATCTTCCCAGATGTCCTTCACTCCGGCGCCGGGACACCATGGACCCTGTCCCTGGGTGCAGCAGCGGAAGACACGAGCCAGGCCCCGCGCGAGGCCCTCTCCCCCTCTGCGAGACGGAACGCGACGCCGTGATCGTCAGAGACTCCATCGTCCGGCACGTCCATGCTACGTTAGTTGAAGGTAAAGCGCACACTCACTGTTTCCCTGGCGCTCGTGTTCTCGATGTTTCTGCGCAGATACCCGCGATCCTGAAGGACGACGAGAGCATCGGCATGATCGTTCTGCACGTGGGGGTGAACGATACCAGGCTGCGGCAGACAGAGACTCCGAAAGAGGGACTTCAGGAGCCTGATCGAGACGGTGCGCAGCGCATCCCCCGTGACGACGATCATCGTATCAGGACCGCTTCCCATGTATCGAGGAGGACACGAAAGGTTCAGTAGACTTTTTGCTTTAAATGAGTGGTTATTGTCATGGTGTAAAGAACAGAAACTGCTCTTTGTTAATAATTGGAATCTTTTCTGGGAGCGTCCTAGGCTTTTCCGTGCTGATGGCCTGCACCCCAGCAGAGTTGGAACGGAACTCCTGTCGGACAACATCTCCAGGACTCTACGCTCCATATGACTAGTAAGCCAGTTCTCAAATAACTGCTATGATGACTTTTGTTCTACCCACTTAAATGATAGAAATACTTGTGCTGTCCAATCTATAAAGACTGTGTCTGTTCCCCAAACAGTGAGGCCAAAATATAAATTTAAGGCAGGATCTAGAAATAATCTGATCGTGATTAATCCAGAAAAAGACAAAATAAATTAACAAAAACTATTTTTAAAGTTTGGGCTCCTAAACATTAGATCACTCGCACCCAAAGCAGTTATTGTAAATGAAATAATCACAGATAATAGTTTTGATGTGCTCTGCTTGACTGAAACCTGGCTCAAACCAAATGATTATATTGGTCTAAATGAATCTACTCCACCAAGCTACTGTTATAAGCATGAGCCCCGTCAGACTGGCCGTGGCAGCGGTGTTGCAACAATATATAGTGATGTTACTCAGAAAACAGGATACAGGTTTAACTCATTTGATATACTTCTGCTTAATGTTACACTGTCAGATATGCAAAAGAAATCTCTCCTATCTCTTGCTCTGGCTACTGTATATAGACCGCCAGGGCCGTATACAGATTTCCTAAAAGAATTTGCAGATTTCCTCTCAGACCTATTGGTTACTGTTGATAAAGCGCTAATTGTCTGAGATTTTAACATTCACGTTGATAATACAAATGATGCATTAGGACTTGCGTTTACTGACCTAATAAACTCTTTTTGAGTCGAGCAAAACATCACCGGGCCCACTCATTGTTTTAATCATACGCTAGATTTAATTATATCGCATGGAATCGATCTTACTGATATAGATATCGTACCTCAAAGTGATGGTTACTGACCATTTTCTTGTATCGTGCATGCTGCGTATTACTGATATTAACTCTATGGCTCCGCGTTATCGTCCAGGAAGAACTATTGTTCCAACCACTAAAGATAGATTCAGAAATAACCGGCCTGAATTATCTCAACTGCTCTGTCTACCCATAAATACACATGAGCTAGACGAAATGACTAGCAACAAGGGCACTATCTTCTCTAATACATTAGAAACTGTTGCGCCCATCAAATTGAAAAAAGTTAAAGAAAAACATACTGCGCCATGGTACAACAGTAATACCCATTCTCTCAAGAAAGAAACTCGTAATCTTGAGCGCAAATGGAGAAAAACTAACTTGGAAGTTTTTAGAATTGCATGGAAAAACAGTATGTCCAGTTATAGACAGGCTCTAAAAGGTCCAAGCATATCCACAAACTCATAGAAAATAACCAAAACAATCCAAGGTTTTTATTTAGCACAGTAGCTAGATTAACAAATAACCAGACGCCAACTGATCAAAATATTCCCTCACAGTTTAGTCGTGATGACTTTATGAATTTTTTCACAGACTAAATAGATAACATCAGAAATACAATAACAAATGTAGATTCTACAGCATCTAATACTTCAGCTTCATTCATCGTACCCAAAGAAAAAATGCAGTGGTTTACAATTATAGGACAGGAAGCCCTAAATAAACTTATCACTGCATCTAAACCAACAACGTGTTTATTAGATCCTGTACCCACTAAATTACTGGAGTTATTACCTGTAGCAGAAGAACTGCTTCTCAATATTATTAACTCGTCGTTATCTTTAGGTCACATCCCAAAACCATTCAAGCTGGCGGTTATTAAGCCTCTTATTAAGAAACCACAACTAGATCCTAGTGAACTGGCAAATTATAGACCCATTTCAAATCTTCCGTTTATGTCTAAAATTCTAGAAAATGTTGTGTCTGCTCAATTGTACTCTTTCCTGCAAAAAAATTATCTCTATGAAGAATTTCAGTCAGGTTTCAGGCCCCATCATAGCACAGAAACCGCACTTGTTAAAATTACAAATGACTTGCTTCTTGCATCAGACCAAGGCTGCATCTCATTGCTACTTTTACTTGATCTTAGTGCTGCGTTCGACACCATAGATCATGACAGACTAATAGATTGATTACAAAACTATACGGGTATTCAAGGTCAGGCTTTAAGATGGTTTCGATCCTACCTGTTCGATCGCTACCACTATGTTTATTTAAATGGGGAGTCATCTCAATTATCACCAGTAAAGTATGGAGTACCACAAGGATCTGTCCTAAGTCCTCTGCTAGTTTCAATATACATGTTGCCCCTTGGTAATATTATTAGAAAATACGGGATTAGTTTCCACTGTTATGCTGATGATACTCAACTATATATCTCAACAAGACCAGATGAAACTGCTAAATATCTAAGCTAACAGAGTGTGTTAAAAATGTAAAAGATTGGATGACCAATAATTTTCTCCTATTAAATTCAGATAAGACAGAGATTTTACTTATTGGACCAAAAAAAAAAAAAAAAAAACAGTACACAGAATCTCTTAGATTACAATTTGCAACTAGACGGATGTACTGTTACTTCCTCTACAGTCAAAAATCTGGGTGTTATAGTAGACAGCAAATTGTCTTTTGAAAATCATATTTCCCATGTTACAAAAACAGCATTCTTCCATCTTAGAAACATTGCCAAGCTACGAAACATGTTACCTGTTTCTGATGCAGAAAAGCTAGTTCATGCATTCATGACCTCTAGACTGGACTATTGTAATGCAGTGCTAGCTGGTTGTCCTGCATCTTCAATAAACAAGCTACAGGTAGTCCAAAATGCAGCGGCTAGAGTCCTTACCAGATCAAGAAAATATTATCATATTACCCCAATTTTACAGTCTCTGCACTGGCTACCTATTAAGTTCTGTATCAGTTACAAAATATTACTACTTACCTATAAGGCCCTTAATGGGTTAGCTCCTGCGTAACTAACTAGTCTTCTACCATGCTACAATCCATCACACTCCCTAAAAATCGCAAAACTCTGTACTTTTGGTAGTACCTAGGATAGTAAAGTCCACTAAAGGAGGTAGAGCTTTTTCGCATTTGGCTCCCAAACTCTGGAATAGCCTTCCTGATAACGTTCAGGGTTCAGACACTCTTTCTCTGTTCAAATCTAGATTAAAGACACATCTCTTTGGCCAAGCTTTCAAATAATGCATCTCACAATCTTGTACTGCAGTTATATCTGATCAAATGCACATTATTATTCTTTAGCAAACCAATTTTGCTTGGTTGGAACAGTAGCTACGCTAATTATGTCTCTATTTGTTTCTCTGTTTCTGCCATGGGTAGGATTTACACAAGCTTCAGTCTGGATCTAGAACACCTGAGAAGAGATGATGCCAACCCCTCAGAGGACCTCAGACGATGAAACAACATACAGAGCTACCAAATCTTGCTATAAGTTTGATTTCAACATATAATAATTGCTGTTAGTGTTCATCGTCTGTTTGATTACGTCTTTAACTGATTTTTCCGTACATTTCTGCCATATGTACATTAACTGACATAGTCCCCAATGATAAGCTACTACTAAATATATTGTAGAAACGTAATTTTCTGTACAGCGCTTTGCAATGATTTGTATCGTGAAAAGCGCTATACAAATAAACTTGAATTGAATTGAATCTACAACCTGAGATTTTCTCACCGCGAGCATAAGCTTTAGCACTGAATCACGGACGAGATTGAGAAAGCGTACGCGACTGATAACAAACCACCTAATCACCTGTAGGACAACAAAGCACCATCAGTCCCGTCAGGAGCAGCAATTGGGTCCGAGACAGCTGAGATGTACCATTTGTCACATTCTTAAACTTAATGAGGCCGTAAAAGTATTGAAAATGTGCGAGCCGTAAATTGCACCCAGCCTCATTACTATCAATAGAAAACGCTGCTACAGACTGTCTTTTACACTGTATCATAAACAGGGTTGACGCAAGGCGGTCAGGGAGCCATATAACTGAGCTAAAAAGTCTGTGTGCTGGTTTGATTCATAATTTTTACTATTTTTCTTCTGGCTGGTGCAGCAATCTCCATATATATATGCATCAAATGGTACCTGTATGTCTGTGAAGCATCGCAACCTGTTCGTGCCCGACTGTCTGCATTCACAGATTACTGCAGAATAACTGGGTACTGGGGGAATCTGCCATTTGCAATGACCTTATGATTTTCTCGCTATTACCGTGGCAGATTATTGCATCGGCATTTACTGCAGCTATTTGTGCCACCAAGCCCTATCTGAAAGCTTATCTTTCCTTGTGAAGGAGTGTAATCATGATCTGATTTATCATGTCAAGGAGGGAAGCTGCTTCCATGAATTCAGTATATATCTCTATAAACCCATAAACGGCTTCCTGGTAGCAGAATCAAAGATGCATAGAAAAAGGCAACCCAATAGATTGTTTGTATTCAGGGACACATACATACACACACACACACACACACACACACACACACACACACACACACACACATATATATATATACATATAGTATGTCACAAAAGTGAGTACACCCCTCACATTTCAGCAACTATTTTATTATAACTTCAAGGGACAATACTATAAAAATGAAACTTGGATTTATTTTAGAGTAGTCAATGTGCAACATGTATAGCAGTATAGATTTGCTGTGCTCTGAAAATAACTCAACACTCAGTCATTATTGTCAAAATAGCTGGCAACAAAAGTGAGTACACCCTAAATGAACATTTCAAAACTGTGTCCAAAGTGTCAATATTTTGTGTGAGCACCACTGTTATCTAGCATTGCATTAATCCTCCTGGGCATGGAATTGACCAGAGCTGCACAGGTTGTTGCTGGAATCCTCTTCCACTCCTCCATAATGACATCAAGGAGCTGGTGGATGTTAGACACATGACGCTTCTCCACCTTCCACTTGAGGATGCCCCACATGTGGTTAATAGGGTTCAGGTCTGGAGACATACTTGGCCACTCCATCACCTTCACCTTCAGCTTCATCAGCAAGGCAGTTGTCATCTTGGCCGTGTGTTTGGGGTCATTATGTTGGAAAACCCAGTTTTTGAAGGGAGGGCATCATGTTCTGCTTCAGAATGTCACAGTACATGTTGGCATCCATGTTTCCCTCAATGAACCGCAGCTCCCCAGTACCAGCAGCACTCATGCAGCCCCAGACCATGATGCTACCACCACCATGCTTGACTGTAGGCAAGACACAATTTTCTTGGTACTCCTCACCAGGCCGTCACCACACATGCTGGACACCATCTGAGACAAACAAGTTTATCTTAGTCTCATCAGACCACAGGACATTGTTCCAGTAATTCATGCTCTTGGACAGGTTGTCTTCAGCAAACTGTTTGCAGGCTTTCTTGTGAGCCAGCTTCAGAAGAGGCTTCCTTCTGGGACGACGACCATGCAAACCGACTTGTTGCAGTGTGTGGCGTATGGTCTGAGCACTGACAAGCTGACCTTTCACTTCTGCAACCTCTAAAGCAATGCTGGCAGCACTCATGCGTATGTTTTTTGAAGGCAGCTTCTGCACCTGACGCACAGCACGAGGACTCAACTTCTTTGATCGACCCTTGCGAGGCCTGTTCAGAGTGGAACCTGTCTTGGAAAACCTCTGTATAACGCTGGCCACTGTACTGTAACTCAGTTTCAGGGTGTTACTGATCTTCTTATAGCCTAGGCCATCTTTGTGGAGAGCAACAATTCTAATTCTCAAATCCTCAGAGAGTTCTTTGCCATGAGGTTCCATGTTGAACATCCAGTGGTCAGTATGAGAGAATTGTACTCTAAGTACCAAATTTTAACTGCTCTAATACAAGATACACAAATTTGTATAGTCTTGTTAAGCAGACAAAAACATGTACATGATGAATAGGACATGTGGCTTTGCATGGTTAAATGACGTATAACTGTTATCACTTAGGGTGTACTTACTTTTGTTGAGTCAGCGGCGGACGGCGCGCTTGGGTGAGCCGTGGATGGCGGCGTGAATTTCCCCGCGAACGGCGGGCTTGGGTGAACCGTGGACGGCGGTGTGAATTTCCCCGCAAATGCCGGGCTTGGGTGAGCCGCGGACGGCGGTGGGCTGGAGGGGCTCGCGGCACTCGACGCAATCCCGCCAAACTCCCACGCCCATCCATGGGCTAGAGCGGGAAGGACAAGCGGCGACTTCTAATGCCGCGGGACGAACAAAACAAACTAAAAACTTTCAAAAAAACGAACAAAACGAGGTGAAGGGGCACCGCTTACTGTTAGGTCTGGTCTTCTGTCACAGTGCACACACGAGGGATGAACGAGGAGACGAAGGTAAGCTCAAAATACAGTCTTTAATGAAATCTAAACAAGACACGGCAAGACAAGGCAGGGCTGACACACAGGAACACCGGGAGTAACGAGTAGACCAGACGAAACTGAACAGAACAGGCAGGAAACTAAATACACATAATAATTAACCACACACACCTGAAGGAAATCATATACAATCAAACGAGATGAGGACAGAAACAGGAAAGACCAAATAAGGGCATGGAGGGGGAAACACACAAGACAAGACGGACAGGACTGTGACAAATATAATGTCATAGTTAAGCTGCATTTTGAAAAACAAAACACATTAGGCTTAGTGTTTTAAAAAATTATATATCATCAATAAAATACAAAATAAAAAAACAATAATGTTTAAATGTTAGCAATATAAATGAAATTACATGATACATGACGAAGCAGCAATTTAACTTGGATAAATAAATAAATAAATATGCATCATGTAGTTGGTTTTGAAATAAAAACACATTAAAGTATATATAATGTTAAAATATATTTTATTATTAAAATAAAAGTATAATAAATAAATAAATATCATAATATAGTACCATAGTTAAGCTGAATTTTGAAGAAAAAAACACATTCGGTTTAGTGTTTTTTTAATTATATAATATTATTCAAATAAAATAACTACAAATAAAAAAATATAAATATAAATAAAACTACATGATACATACGTATTTTTAAATAGTTAAAAATATCAAAATACATAACTGCTTGCTGTCAAGTGAAGCGGCAATTTAATGTGAATAAATACATACATACATACATAAATATGCATCACGTAGTTAAGTTGTTTTTGAAAAACACATTAAAGCATATATAAATATGCATCACGTAGTTAAGTTGTTTTTGAAAAACACATTAAAGCATATAATTTAAAAATGTATATATTCTATTATTTTAAAAAAGTATATATAATAATAAATATAAATAATGTTTAAATAAAAACATATTTCAATTATTTATTTGTAATAAACCAAGCTAAATTGCAAATGAACTTTACAAGTGATCTTGTATTTTCACGAGTTCAACAGAAAAAAACCCTTTAAAAATTACTATTTATTTATTAATTATTTATTTACTATTTACTTATTACTATTAAAATACTATTAAAAATGTATTAAATGACTATTTAAAAAATTAATCATCAAATATTTTTTGGGGGAGCTGCATTTAGAAACCAGAGGGGACACTTCATTTTAAATAGGTGTGACGCTTCTGTTTGCATTAGTCATTCTGACTCCTGTGTCTCTCCGGAGGGACCTACAGGATGCCATCAGTGGTGACTGTCACATGACAAGCGGAGAAGAGAGGGTGCCAGAGCGCTCAGTGAGCAGATGTCGAAAAATCCTCGCCCGACATTTCCTAATCTCTTCTCAGAAGACATTTCACACTTCTAAATTCTATACACACATACGTTTGTTAGCGTTATGCATGTTCCATCCTTGCTCTGGAATAAATGCATCTAATGATGGCATGTTGACGACAGGCAAGGATGCGTAATGAGAGAATCTCTGCATACACTGAGAACAGAAATGCTTGTTAGTGAGGTGCAGGATCTGTGCTTGTTAAATAATAGATGGCATAAGAAGGCCTTTGGCTGTGAGGAAAGGGGACAGTAGGTAAGAGGAGAGAAAGGGGCTCCTGACAACAGCTGCAGAACACACAAAACTGTTTATGTGGTGTCTTGCCCTTGAAATCGCAGGACGACAGAGCCAAGACTGGGTCCATGGACTGAACATGTTCTGTGATGAACTGCCAACTATTTTCTCCATCGCACAGAATACCGCCATGAATTGTCTCCAGTACTGGCATTCGGGTCATCTTTGTCAATAAAATAAAAAGCAATAAAAGCATACTACTGTTTAGAATGGATTTAATTCTGTTTGCTGCCCTGTGCGTAAATATCCCAGACGTATTTTGTCTCATAATGAGAGCTTAGCTGAAAGAACACATTAATCCTGTAGAAAAATTACCAGTGCACATCTGTAGGGGGCGTACTAACATACAAACCCTTCTTAGTGCCTGACAGGCTGATCAGCTTTGTAGACTCATAAGGGTTTGGCCATGGAGGTCTATTATACCTGGAGAGATCGGTTTGCACTCCATATGAAAATGTAATAATACTGAATGGCTAATGGAACAATGAGAACGCACTCGGTTCTAAACCCTTCACTAGAAATGATCCTCAGCTGTGACTCAAAAGACTCAAAAGTCAATTCCAAGAGTCTCAAAATAAAATAAATGGTAAAATGTCTGCTACAATCTAATGAAATTTTCTGAGTCTGTTACTATTGGCACAACGATAATTAATAAAATGAAATAATTAATTAAAAATAAATTCAATAAAACTTGTATAAAACAAATACATAGAAACACTGAAAGAAATATAAACGAAAAGGAAACTCCAGCTGAAAAAAAGTGTTCAAAATTTAAACAGTTGAAACAATTTTGAAATCAGCTAATTGGCTTATGGCAGTTTACGGAGTCTTTTTTTTTTTTCCAGGAACAAGTGTTATTCCTTTCTTTTTGTCCTCAGGAAAGCAACAGCATCATCTACATCTACAGAACTCTAACCAGTTCTTCAAGCCTGTTGCAAAGATGTGAAAAAAGTTTCAGTAGAACTGCCATCAGCCAATTAGTTGATTTCCCATTTCGAAAACTCCAATTTCCAAATTGTTTGATTTTTTTTAAATGAGCATTTTTAAAGGGATAGTTCACCCAAAAATAAAAAATGATGGCATGATTTACTCACCCTCAAACCATCCTAGGTGTATATGACTTTCTTCTTTCAGATGAAAACAATCAGAGTTTTATTAAAAAATATCCTGGCTCCTCCAAGCTTAATGGCAGTGAATGGGGGTCGAGATTTTGAAGCCCAAAAAAATGTATCCATACATTATAAAAAGTACTTCACACAGTTAGTAAAGGCCTTCTGATGCAATGTGAAGCATTTGTGTAAGAAAAATATACATATTTAAAACTGTAATCTCTAGCTTGCGCTAACTGTCGTACGCGTGTTTACGAGAGAGTGGCGTTCCATTGGATCACGTAGGACGTAGGCGAACGTGGTGATGAACACAGAAGCGCAAAGACAGCAAAACAAAACACCAGTCATGAATTAGAAGTACAAAACAAGGATATGTAAAGTAAAATGTCATAGGATTTCGATATAAGCCAAGAGGTGACTGGTTTCCCATTGCTGTAAACGAAACTTTGTTCTTGCGAGACAAGCATATTCTCACTGGAGCTTATGCTATACCTACTTCCTACGTCATCCACTGGAACGACACTCTCTCGTGAACGCGTGTATGACGTTTTAAATGTGGATATTTTTCTTACACAAATGCATCAATTTGCTTCATAAGGCTTTTATTAATCCCCCAGAGCCGTCTGGAGCACTTTTTATGATGTATGGATGCACTTTTTTGGGCTTCAAAATCTTAAACCCCATTCACTGCCATTATAAAGCTAGGAAGAGCCATTTTTTAATATAACTCCGACTGTTTTCGTCTGAAAGAAGAAACTCATATACACTCAGGACGGCTTGAGGGTGAGTAAATCATTTTTGGATGAATTATCACATTAAATGTGCTCATTTAAAAATGTAAACAGTTACCAATTTTGAAATCAACTAATTGGCTTTTGGCGGTTTAACTGAATCTTTTTTCAAATCTTTGCAACAAGCTTGAACAACTGGTTATAATAACCAATAAAAATTGTGAGTCAGGCACAAGTGTTATTCTTTTTTGAGAGGCTTGTCCTCAGAAAGGCCAACGGCATCATCTACTTCCCCAGCCACCAGTTTGAATTGATGTCCTCTGGACGGCATTTTACAGCAGTGAACCGTGAACTGAAAGATCAGGCAACTCTTTGATTTCCACAGCAATTATGATACTGAATCTGGAGGACAGACAGAAAGTGGTTTTGATCTCATTTCACCCACATCTATTCCTTTGTCTCCATTTCAATTACTTAAATGCATAGTATATTTGTGGTTGTAATCAAGTTAATGTCATCATTTACATCTTTTTATGCATTTCTCTATGGTATCCTATTATAAATCTATTCCTGCAAATCAAATTTCCCTATGGGATAATAAAATTTGACTTGACTTATCAGGCACAAACCGCAGCACCTTCCTCCAAAGGGCTAAAAGCTTATAAATAATAGGTTTTCAATGCCATCAGGGTCACATGACTTGGTCTAAACCCTGCCTCCATTTTCCAGAGATGGACTATTATTTGGCTGCATATGAGCTAATTCCATCCTCAGCCTCTGAAAAATATATCTGAACTTGAAGAGCTGAGCTGTGAAGTTAGATATTCCGGTCCCTGGCCTGATTTTAGCTCACTGCGACCTGTGTTAATGCAAGTCTCACTGCTGTAGCAACAAAGTGCGAACACTAAAACATCACCCCTGACATTCAGATATCACACTTTCTCAGAAAAACAGCACAATCTCCTCATCCCAACAAAATTGTTGCTCTACATTGGCCACTTAACCAGTTAACTCTGTCCTCCAGCAAGATTACTTCATTACCACAGAGAGGCCCCTAAGGGAGGATAATTTATCAAACAATAGCACGCTGATGATAAGAACAGATGGCATCATTTAGAAAGAAAAGGCCATCAGATCTCACACTCACCGATTGTCTGGCAAGTCCTGAGACGTCTCTGTGCAGTCATGGATGTCATCCAAGTGCAGAGACCCATGTAAACAAGACGCCATGATTATCATCTCATCCCGGGTAAGTAATAGTGAGAGTGGGCTTGGAGCATTTTAATGGAGAGCTTTAGAAATTGGGGCAGCGGAAAGCTTATTCAGAAGAACACGGGCTGGGAGCAGAGGTGAAGAAATGTGCCGGTCCAGATTGAGTCTGTCAGTCAAATGTCTTGGCCTCAAAAGGAACGGGGTTTGAGTCTAGCAGGAAGAGAGCCCAGAAGCTAAAATTGTCTCTGGATTCAGTAATCCATTTAAGAGTGAAGACTTCTGATTTATGTATTTAGAGATATGGACTGGCTATGTTGAATTCCTCATGCTGTTAACCTCCCTGGATAGAAGTGGAAATTCAGGAGCAGGATGAGACGAGAGGGAGTAGATGCAGAAGAAAGAGAGGAAGAGGAGAGAATGCAGAAGGAATGGGGAGAGAAAGAAGGAAATATAAAAGCGTTCATCTCAGTTATGTGTGCTAGTCTTTGAAATGAGTGTTTCAATGCCACACTCAAAAAGAGACAAATGAGACAAGTTAGTCTCCATGAAGACATGGCGGATTTAAGATTCAAAGAGCTTGAGTGGAATAATAAATAAAAAAAAGAAATGAAAAAGCCTGAACAGTTCTCTAAATGGCAGGAGGACTATTTTCTTCATTTATTTTCCTAGCTGAATACAAGAGACAGCATCAGTCACCACAGGGACTAAGCGGTGGGCTGAACGACTTGTCAATTAGTCTTAAAAAGACCCATAATTACCGGTCATTCATGATTCCTGTATATGTATTTTTAAAACTATTTTACAAAGACTATTGGGTCACCGTTCAAAATGTCAAATGTCATTGAATAAAATGTTAAATGTCATTGAAATCTACATAGGGAATTTAGTTAATGTAATATAAAACAAATTTCATTAAAATGATTACATAACGTCATTAAATATTAAATATTTAATAAAATGTTTTTAATAAATTATTACGTCACAGATCAGCTCTAAATAATAATAATATTAATAATAATTCATTTATTCATTCAATCAGTCAATCTTATTACATTTCAACTTGCCAGGCTTGGAAATTCTCACAATTTTAACCAGTTTCTCGGTTTAACACTTACTGAAAAAAAAAAAAGAAGTGTAATTAAACTAAAGTTGCTTAAAATGTTAACAATTACAAAAACTGTTACATCTGAATATTTTCACATGCATACAGATTTGATTGATTTCTTTCCCAAATTGCACTGACTATAACAATACGGGACGTCAATGTTTCAGGAGTTTAGGACACAGAATAGGACACGTTTATTCGATAACTGTTTTATTTCCAAGGCATAGTTAGATGCCAATGTTTCCTGTCTTAGCTATGAAAAGATTTGATTTCAAAAACAGTATCACAGCTATTAAACTACACCTTGTCATGATTTTAATTTAAGTGATGAAGGATCAGTGTGGAGTACTACCGTTAAATGTTTCAAAATGAGTAACAGTTGAAAACATTCGTTAGAAATTTAGAAAAGTAATCAAATATAATCAGTTACATTACATTAATAAACAGTTGAAATAATTACACTACTTACATTTTAAATAATGTAACTTGCAATCTGTAACCTATTACCTTTCCAAAGAAGCGTTCAACACTGATTCCCTAGAATTTCCAGGTGGGAACTCTGTGTAGAGGCCTTTCAAATAGGATGTGTTCTTCAAAAACAGCTTGACAAAGCACAATGGATGGAGGGGTCTCGATATATATATATATATATATATATACACACACATTTCTACAAGTATACTTACACTATCAAAACAAAACACTCATAGAATATGATGCATAAAAAACAGCAGCTTTAAAAAGGATGAATTTAAATACACACAGGATATTGAATAAAACACTAACATTACAAATAACACTAAAAAGCATCTATGAAAAAAATGTACTAGTAGGTCGGCGTCACGGAACGTGGTTGTAGTCAATTGCACGACGAAAGAGCAATCAAAATAGAGTTTAATTCCACTTTAAACACAAAGAACAGGAGAACTGAATAGCATCAACACACGTATATCATTAAATCAATCCAAGACAAAGAACATGCAGAAACTGAAGGCTTATAAAGACAGGGAAACAAAGGAGCAAACGAGATGATAAATTAACACAGGTGGACAGAATGAACAATGATTAACTAATGAGAACAGGAACTAAACCAAATAAGGACAAACAGGAAGTAAATAGGAACATACATGTGACAGCTGGCAGGAATCAAGACACATACTTAATAGTAAATCTATACATACAGTACAAGCCATGGTAAACAAAGAAATGACAGAAGAATAAATAGAAACAAACTAAACTTCTCAAAGAAATCAAGCCCAATTGTCGCCGAAACTCTCCGAAAGAGTGCTGACAAACAACATAACACTTTCAAGAGTTGGGAGAAAGTTTGTATACTAGATTTTCTTTTTTCTCTTGTTTATGTAAGTGAATTTGTCATCTAGCATCTGTTGCTAATCAGAAGTGAGTTCCCAAAACACGCCGTCTCTCCAAATCCTTTATTGTGCGGAATATTTGTGGTTGCTGAATCTAGGGCTTTCAGTGTAATGTGTTGAAAAGAGGTTTCTCGCTGGCAGGCGCAGGCAAAGGTTTCTGCTGTGACTTCTCCTTGCCCTCGGCATTGTCATGGTAACAAAGAGCCCACGGGGCAGTTTTTAAGCTCTTGCAAGCTAGGTAACAGCGGGGGGACAGCTATCCTATAGACATGCATATGAAACCAAGCACACATATCCTTCAAACTTTCATCAAACACTTCTGTCTCTCTGGGACTGGAACTCTTCATCCGTCCCAATTCGAGTCACTGCATCCACCTAGATCAAACCCCTCCATCTTTCTTTCATCTGTCCCAGACAGCTTTTGCAGTCCAAAATGTGTTTCCCATTCCTATTCAATCTAAACAAAAGATGATGGAAATGGCAATTGCTATGTGGCTGGATGATATGCCGCTTCCTGACTAAAGCATTGTGCTGATATGACATACCGAAAAAGTACAATGCTGACAGGAAAGCACAAGGCTCACATTTTAACCAGCGTCTTCTGAATGCATAATTAGAAGTCGAACACCAAACCAGGATGTAAATATAAATGCATACATTTAAATAAGCAAGAACTGATCTATAAGAGTCATTCCACACTCGCGAATCAGACCACCCTCGTCACGAAAGTGACGCGTTTTTGTGATTGTCTTTTTAAAATGGCATTACATTCAGACCACAAGCTCCCACAATATAATTTTCTCAAGTGTCTTCGGTTTCTCTGTAGGCAGTGTGTGTGTCAAATTACAAGGTCCATGAGATACAAGGAGCCTTGAGTGTCAGAAACGCTCCTCTAGAAGGCCGTTTGAGGCAAACTGAAGTAAAAAGGTCATCTTTTATGAGCAGGATGTCTTATTCTCTTCTTTCTGCTTGCGTTTACCTATAAAGGAGCAGGTTTAAAGAGCATACAGTACCTTGTGGTCTGCATTAGAGCTCATGCCATTTACATTAAGATATTGCACAGCCTGCACTCTCTCTTCTTCCTACACGCTAAATTTAACCCCTTTTCTTGGATATGTGGAGCACTCCCCAATTCCCAAAGCCATTTATTCAACTCTCTGCTTGTCAGGAATTACTTTGGGTCAGACCTGTTGCCTTGACAACCCTCTACACCAATTAGATACATCTACATATTTAAAAAAATGTGTAAAAGAGGTGTATGGTTTGTTTTCAAATTCCCTCAAGATTAAATATTCCCTACCACTGACTGTAAATAAAAACAACAACAAAAAAGATTCACTTTTTTGTTTTTGTTTTTAAGTTTCTTTGCCATAATCCAAGAACTTTGCACTTGTGCCAAGCGGCTCTTCTCTCTTTGATCCACAAAGAAGTGGGGTCTGTTTACTCAAAGAGCTATATGAAAAAAAGAAAGCTGAAAAAGAGAGAGACATAAAACATCTTTACCCTCAGAGACACATGCACTGATATTGCTGATGTGTTATGTTTTGCCCTCTTGAATGTGTTTATAGGAAGTCACTGGTTATAAAAATCATGATGTTTATGCGTGTTTTATTTCGGGTGGAAGGTTGAAACTTCAGTTTGTTCACCTCAAAGCATTCCTCTGACACTCTATAAAGTTCTATTAGGCTATGTCGATTTTTTGTTTTTAGAATTTGTGAAAAGTTTATGTTTGAGATTTGTTACGGTTATCTGTTGAACCATAAATCTGCATTTTTTCAGCAAAATTTAGAAACATTTTGTTGAAATGGGAGATATTTTCACTAAATTTGAGTATTGTGAAAAAACAATTTAATTTTAAATGCAAAAAATTAAATAATATTAAATTAAACAAAAAACTTTGCCAAAACAATTGTTCATCCAATCTTGCTTGAACTGTTAAACTTTTTAATTGCTTCTAACAAGTGTTATATTTTGCTATTGTGGATCTCTGAGGGTTAAGAGTCAAATGCATGGTGGATTACAAATGGTTAAACCCATAGTTATACATCTTTGCCATTTATAAGGTTGTAAACTGAAGTATTAGAAGGGATGTCAATGCTAAGCAATATATCTTCCATTTGCAGAAGGGAGCTGAAAAATTCCTGTGCCCTGTCTCTAACCTCAAATCTGTCATTGGTTTGTCTCGGCTTTCATCCTGTCAATGAATGAGTCAGCCAAAGACCCCAACTGTCAATACACGCTTTGCCAAACTCACATCAACAGCACAACTGGCCGATAACAGATAAGTTGTATTTTTTTAACAAAGGACTGGTGCAATCATAGATACGTTTCTTTGTACTGTCAATACCACCAACAGAAAGCTCAAAACGAAAACCTAAAGAATAATAATTTTAAGTTGGCAGGATTGAAAGCATACCTGCATTTCTCCATCCATTATTTGAAGGTACAGTCCCCAAATCATTCAAATATCCCCCAATTCTGTTTCTTATCCGGTCTCCTATCAGAAACCATTTTGCCTCTATTTACTCTCCTTGCAATCTCAGAGAATGTAAAATAAAGTCTGCCTACCAGTTGGAGAGATACTATCTGATATTGCAAAACAGGCATCTCATCTGTCTCACGGAGAACAGTTTGTCTACTCTGTGATGAGCTACAGGCCCGCAGGCTTTTATTTTTTATGATTATGGTCTGATGAGTAGAAAACAGAAGCCGCTATGGCTGCCAAAATCACTCTCAAGCGCACTTAAAACTTTTGCATATTAAGCGACTGTCAATTCAGGCAGGCCATTTTCAATCAAATATCTCAGAGCGATGGCAGGCGCCGCATTAACTGTACTGGGGTGGTTTGGTCTCCAAACTTCGTCTTATAGTGTTGCCAGGAGTCCTAATTGATCCTAATTGATTTTCTCAGAGCAATTTTCTAGGAGTGCTAATTCCTCAGCTGCCATAGAGGCAGTTTTGGAAATTGCCTCTTCTATGCGTAGGCTGATCTGGGAGACACCTAACATGGCACACGAGGCCTGTACAGTCCTAAACAGATTATCCTGACAAACCACACACACACACGGCCTGACCTAGCATGAAAAGCTGTCAATCATCATGTGCGCAACATGCATGCCGTCTACTTTTACTACCTCTACCTATTTTCTATTCTATTCTTCACAGCTCAGAGGTTGGTTTGGCCTCGGATGAAATGTAAGGGCCAGATTGGGAGGAGGTGGAACAAGAGAAGCTTTGCTCCACATGCAGCGCTTAGCTTAAAAAAAGAGCCTCACGCTGTCAGCTTGATGACGGAGTGGCTGCCGCGATGGTCACGCCCACTGCCACCCCCCACCCATCCTCATCCCTCCCTGCTGGACAGTTTCTATAGCAACATCTGCCCCCCCCATCCCACTCCCTCCTGTGCCGTCCCTCCTGCACGCCTGTAATCCTACTATGAATAGGATGCGAGAGCAGAGCTTTGGGAAAAACAGCTTAACGTGGCGGAGGTTGGAGGCAACCAGCTGAGAGATGTCATATTCTGTTTGGTGTCTCATTATTACGATACATTACAGCTTTGTATTTATTCTCCCACTGTAACATAAATTCTGGGAATGTGGAGGAAGAGGAGACTAGTGATATTTTTACAAAAAGCTATTTTTAAATATTTATTTATTGCATTTCTTTCTGGTAGTATTTTCTTCAATTTCATCATCTAACAAACATCCTTTGAAGTTATGGGCGTCGAGCAAACAATTGGCACCAATACGAAAAAAAAGGCAAAAACAACTATGGAATTGCTTAATGATATCAGATGATTTCTGCCACACAAAGGCAATACTAACACCCACAGGGGTCACGTCTGGGTCAAGAGTTGCTATCGCTCCAGCTGCCACTGCAATATCTTTCACCAAATAACCATTTATGTAATACAGATTGGAATTGTGTTCAAAGCCTACACATCAAAGGCGATCCAGGGATTCAATAAACTTCAAATACGCCACAGTAACTGCCTGCTGTGGTCCGTATCTGCTTATTCGGTCGAGCACCATCAGCGTCTCTTGTTTTTAAATGGACACGTACAAATGCACCTTTCATGCAGTCATTACGCTGTGAAAACACTCTTAGCCTGAAACTGTCAATTCAAGTTTAATGGCATTAAGATTTAAAGCTGGACCCAATCTGACGTCCAATTAATACTAAAATGAAAAGGGCATCCAAAAATGAAACCCAGTATTACTTTCTTTCTTCTTGTGGAATATAAAAGGAGGGTTTTTAAAGTGTTTTTATCCATACAATGAATATAAATGGAGTCCAAAACAATGCTGGAATAGTGGTTGAGCAATATAGGTATTTTGATGGCCAGTGATGATATCTTAAGAGACTGTTGGCCAGTATGTATATCACACCATTTAATATAAAGACAGTAAATAACACAACCACAGATGATACGTGACAAACAGTACGTGTATTTTTATACTGCATGTTTGCACAAGTTTGCAAGGTTTATAGAATTAAAATGGTTGGATAGTGTTTTAACAGCATGCCAGCTTCATTGGCTATTTTCATGGCAAGTAACAAACTGAAACATTATGAAAGAATTTTTTTTTTTAAGTTTGCTTTAGTTTTTTCTTTGAACTCTAAAATGGATTCAGGGTTTCTTCAAAAGTGTTTGCAGAGTAACTGAATTTCGTAAGAGAACTTGAACTAGCACAATTTATTTTTAAGAAATACTGGACTCTGACATGAAGAGCTTATCAGTGGATCTTCATTTGATATTAGGAACTTGTGCGTGATTTTGGAATGTCTTATTCGATATTGTGTATATATGATCTGATCCCAGCTATTATACTGAATTTAAAGATGCATATTGAAAATAAAGATGCAAATTTTACCCACTGTAAGGGTTAATTTCGTACAGTTAGTTGTTCGTACACTGATCGCATTCATTTTGCCACTTGTTAAAGATACTATGGAAGATACTGAGAGTGTTATGGAACACTTCAATATTTGTGGAAAGTGTTTCTTTAGCAGCAGCCACCCGTTTGTTTGTTTCTTAGCATTCAACGATGTCCAGGTACCCAACAAAAATAGAAAGTTAAGTTCTGTGTTTCCAGTTCCAACAATTTGGAAAAGATAAATAACACTTCATTACACTTATTGGCCAAACAGAAAAATTTAACAGCCGATGCGAAAATAATAATAATAAAACAACAAATATTAACCACTACACTGGAAACTACTGACTTTGATAGAATGGACAAAAAACAAATCAAAATATCTTCTTTCGTGTTTCACATAAGAAAGTAGCTAATACAGGTTAGGAACGAGTAAATGAGAATGAGTAAATGATGACAGAATTTTCATGTTTGGGTGAACTGTACCTTTAATGCTGGAAACTGGAAACTGATGCCAAGACTGATGGCACAGCGCAAGGAAAAGCTTGGAGAACGTCTTGGGTTTCGCAGCCAGTACAGTAAAGGCTGACGTGGTCTAATTACTACAACGGCATTCTGCTTCACAGACTGTGGGCGAACAAAGTGCTCATCATGGCAAGTCATGACGGAAAAACAAAAGGCTTGGGGAGGGGAGCATTTCTTTGGCTACGGCTTTCTCTTTACCTGACTTCAAAAACAGACACCTGCTCCATAGTGAGCCGGCGCTTGAAAAAAGCTGAACAAAAAAAAAACCCTATAGAGACTGGAATATCCCTGTGGGCAAAACGTTGTGTTTGCTTTTTTTGTTTGAATTTCACAGTTGCAATGTGCTCTCTTTTTGTACAGATTTTCCTAAACTGTAGATAAAGAGAGAGAATGAATAGAGAGACAAAAAGGGAGAAAAAGGGGAGATTAGAGACAGGGCCACTATGGCAAGCATTTGGGAGATAAGGAACAAAGCGTGAGCCATATTTCCCTTCTCACATTCTCCTCTCATCCTTTCTGTTCTCTTGCATCAGAATTAATTGAGTCCTGCCTTTGTGTCAGTATAATATTGTTTATTTTTTGTCTGATGAGAGCGGGAAGACCTGACAAGCATGTGAACAAACAGAGCCAGAGCTGTAAATGAAGTTGCTGTTGTTTTTGTGGCAAAGCTTTAGCACTTGTCCATAATCAACAGGGGCCTGTTTGGCAAACAGATTGATGGTTATTTATGAATTCATGATTCTGTATGTGGCACGCTGATGAATGCCACTGAATATCCAATAATACAGTCAATGGGACCATTCCTTCACTTAAGAAGAAGCCTACTTTTCAGCAAAGGGAAATAACAGTGCAGTATTTGATACCAAATAAAGGAAATGTAGAGCATGTAACATATACTGTAATTTATATTTATTTCCAAGGCGCTGGTGCATAATTCAGCGTTTTGTTCACCTTCCCTTGTGTGATCAGCACAGCTTTTGAATATGACACTTATTCGCTTAAGTAAAAGATTGCGAGGTGAAACTGAGACTTACCTTTAACCAGCCAAAGGGGGAAGATATAAATCAGGTGCAGGATCCATTAGGAGAGAGAGAAAGAGAGAAAGAGGGAATAATTAGTATATGAGAGCATAAAATCACTCTAACAAAGGTCTTTGAAAAGGTGCAGAATAAAGATTCCTCCTCATATAAAACATTACAGCCCTCCTCACTACGTCAGAATAAGAGGCGAGTGAAAAGGCATAACTGATCTATGTGGTTTGCAGGAGTTGAACTCAAGGTCAGTGAGTCACAGCAGCACATACTGAGATGAGTGTTGGAGCTCAAACAGCTCCTGCACAGTCTGTACATTTAGCAACACACCAAAAATCTGTGCTGTTGTAAGGTTTGTTTTCAGCTTAAATATATCACTAGCAGACTAACAATATGTAGTTCATCAATTCACAGTAACTACGGACAGGATGAATACTTTTGGAATTATTTTTGAACATTAAGTCTATATCGTTATATTATGAAACTTAGACACACTGTTTTGACTTTTACTTGCTCTATTTTTTTTTCGTCAATGCAAACATTTCTAAACAACCCTCACAACACTGCACATCTTAGATCAACTCACAGTGTTCAAAATAATAATAATAATTACATTTACATAGCGCTTTTCTAGGTACTCAAAGCGCTTTATATGGAAGGGAGGGGAATCTCCTCATCCACCACCAGTGTGCAGCATCCACCTGAATGATGCGACGGCAGCCATACTGCGCCAGAACGTCCACCAAACATCAGCTTATTGGTGGAGAGGAGACAGAGTAATGAAGCCAATCAGTGTATGGGGATGATTAGGAGGCCAATGGGCAAATTTGGCCAGGATGCTGGGGTTACACCCCTACTCTTTTTCCGAAGGACATCCTGGGATTTTTAATGACCACAGAGAGTCAGGACCTCGGTTTAATGTCTCATCCGAAGGACGGTGTTTTTTACAGTATAGTGTCCCCGTCACTATACTGGGTGAGCACCCCCTGCTGGCCTCAATAACACCTCTTCCAGCAGCAACCTAGTTTTCCCAGGAGGTCTCCCATCCAGGTACTGAGCAGGCTCAACCCTGCTTAGCTTCAGTGGGCAACCAATCTTGGGCTGCAGGGTGATATGGCAAAAAATAAATAAATAAATAAATAAATAAAAAATAAAAAAAAGAGTCGAATGGATGATTCAATGACTCATTCACAGCAGCTGAACTAGTGATTAATGACTCACTTATGAAGACATCAAATGTTTTATTTCTGAATAAATCAGCAGTTTAAAAAAAATCGGTTGAATCTGTGACTCAATAAGTAAAAAAAAATCATTATTGCCACCTACTGGCAGAACCATGTAATCTGCAGAAAGAGTAACTGAAAATCTTCACGACTAATGGATGTTTTTCCTTACTTGATGACGTATTTCCACAATAATTCACAATTAACATTAAATTTTTCATATATATTCACATATATTTTCATTAAAATATGTAGATTCAAACAGTACTTGGTGTGTACACTGTAAAAAGACTGTTGCAAATTTTACAGTAACTTACTGGCAGCTGGATGCCAGTAAGTTACTGTAAAAATGGTTACAGTATTAATACTGTAATTGCATTTACAGTATATTAATGGATTTACTGTATTTTCATTTACAGTATTATTACTGTATTTTCATTTACAGTATTATTACCGTATTGTATTTACAGTATTATTACCGTATTTTATTTACAGTATTATTACCGTATTTTCATTTACAGTATCAGTGCTGTAGTGGTACAGCACTGTATTCCATGATTTTTACCACCCCATAAAAATCACAATAACTCATGAGCATTAGTTCTGATAATATTCTTTTTAATTGTTGAACATTTTCTTTTTAAAAGTACAAATTACAAGTCTTGATCTCTAGGATGAACTAGCTGGAAAAAAAGGGCATCACCAAAGTCCCCTGGGCACTTTGTATCAAGGCAAAACATACACATACTGAAAAGCAAAAACAAGTACATACACTAACAGTCAAAAGTTTTTGAACGGTAAGATTTGTGATGTTTTTAAAGAATTCTCTTTTGCTCACCAAGCCTACATTTATTTGATCCAAAATACAGCAAAAGCAGTAATACTGTGAAATATTTTTACTATTTAAAATAACAACTTTCTATTTGAATATATTTGAAAATGTAATTTATTCCTGTGATCAAAGCAAAATTTTCAGCATCATTACTCTAGTCTTAAGTGTCACACGATCCTTCAGAAATCATTCTAATATGCTGATAAACATTTATTATTATTATTATTATTATTATTATTATTATTATCATCATCATCGTAAATATTTAAAACATTTGAGTACATTTTTTTCAGGATTATTTGATCAATAGAAAGATCCAAAGATTAACATTTATCTGAAACAAAAAGATTTTGTTACATTATACACTAAACCATTCAAAAGCTTTGGTCAAGCATTCAAAGGGGGGGGGGGGGGGGGGGGGGGGGCTGGGGGGGTTATAGAAATTACTACTTTTATTTACAAGGATGGTTTAAAATGATCAAAAAGTGAAGATAAAGACATTTATAATGTTACAAAATATTTATATTTTACATCAATGCTGTTCTTCTGAACTTTCTATTCATCAAGGAAACCTGAAAAAATAGACTCAGCTGTTTTCAACATAATAATAATAATAATAATAATAATAATAATAATAATAATAGTTTTTTGAGCAGCAAATCAGAATATTAGAATGATTTCTGAAGGATCATGTGACACTGAAGACTGGAGTAATGATGTTAAAAATTCAGCTTTGATGACAGGAATAAATTACATTTTAAAATATATTCAAATAGAAAACATTTATTTTAAATAGTAAAAATATTTCAAAATTGTACTGTTTTTGCTGTACTTTGGAACAAATAAATGCAGGCTTGGTGAGCAGAAGAGGCTTCTTTAAAAACATTAAAAATCTTACTGTTCAAAAACTTTTGACTGGTAGTGTTAATAAAATCAAATAATACAGTAAAAATGAGTTTGTGGTGTTGTGTTAAATTTCAGTAATTTTGACAGTCAAAGTTGACAAGCTCTCCGATGAGAAACAGCAGGATGGGATTCAGGCAGATCCTTTTTCTTTGCACTCTCTTTCCAGAATTCCAGCTGATCTGTGACAACTTTCAATGCATTTGGTGCCACAAAGATTGACTGTCTGAATGAACCTGCAAGCACAAGAAAAAAAAAAAAAAGCATTATTTTCAAAGCAGTGTTTACAGAATTTGCCTCAACTGTCAAAACTTGGTGCTGTATGCACTTTGATGTTAATAAAACCTTATATACTACATCTGAAGACACCTAAAAGGGAAGGCACATAATTAGTTGATAATCCATCACATTCAAATTATTAAAGCTCCATTTTTTACAATGCATTCTCAATCAGTAGAGCAAAGTGCTAGAATGCTGAATTAATGGATTTGATTCCAGGGGCAGTTCTAGGGTGAATGGATACCCGGGGCTTAGCCCAGAGACATTAATTTATGTATCAGAATACATGGGATACAAGTCAAATAAAACAGGCTATGCTGAAAAGTTACATTGGCTAAGTGGCTTAATTTTTTTTTTTTAAAGCGACAAGTGTAATTAATTATAATTTGCACTTACAAATTGCATAAATAATATTATGAAATTAATATTATGTTTTAAATATAAACACAAAAAGTTTGAACACAAAAATATGTAATGATAGAAAAAAAAAAATAGAATGATACTTTTAAAAATGAGACTAAAATTACCAATCAATAATTTCAGTAATGAAACACTGTTGCGTGCAGAGGCACATGGCTTTGTTTAGAACCGTTTTTGCGAAATAGAGCAAAAAGACAATATTTTCTTAATGATTTAAATCACTTAATATTAACTTTGTTTATTGAATTTTGTTGCCCTGACACTTAGTAAAGTCTGCCACAGACCATGCTAAATGCTAACCAATCTGTTCATATAATCTAGTCATTCTAAATGTGCGTGTGTCCTAGAAAATCTGTGCTTATAATATCATGATTAAAAATCTATATTTGTTGCTATACAGTAACTAGGGTTGGTGCCTAAACGGTGCCTGAACCGATACTTATAAAAATTAATTAAAAAAAAAAAATTTACCAATTAATAATTGGATTGGCCATTAGCACTAAACACAGGATGTCTTTTACACTCATACTGGACGCCAGAGTGCGCCCTCGCACAAAAAAAAAATCCACATATCCAGTCACAGAAGAAGCGGAACTCATGAAGCTCCAGGAAATCCCCAATATGGACAAAAGCATTGCTATCGCTGTAGCGGAGTAAACAGAAGATATAAACGTTTTGAATGATAAAACAAATACAATAAACACTTGACTACGACAATGTATAGTTTATCTGTGTTATTCAAGCCATCTCTGGTATTTTCATAATAATTAAGTATATAATCCATTGCTAATCGATGCATTAGTAGCCTATGGAACATTGTCTGCCTCATTCTGTGACAAGAAGCTACATCAGATCACAAAAGGAAGCATTTAACTGGTGTTGTGGACTAAAAAGGTTATAATGTTCTCTTTTGTTGGACAACAGGTTTAAGAATGTGAATATAATAGAATTTTAGCTTTAGGCATTTTAATTTAAGCATGTTTTACCTGCTGCCGTCAGAGCTTGTGTAATTTCTGCATTCACGCGCTCCTCAGATGCTCTCATTTCCTGAGTTGTGCTTTTAAATCAGAATGTGAAAACAGCACACTCGCGTTACTACTACAAAGATTTGTTGGACTTGTATTATTAGAGCTTTTCGACTTGAGTTCACGTGCATTTTCTCAGTCGGAAAATTATTTTTCACGTGCAGTGCCGGTGATGATGCTTCTTACATTCGTTTCGGAGAAACAAAGGACAAATATTTCAATCGATCGCTCAAGAATGGCACCGAAATGAGGCACCGAAATCTGCGTTCTGATTCGGTTCTAGTACATACCAGTTACATAGGTACCGGTGCCATATTGGTACCGGGTTTCGGTACCCAACAGTAACAGTAATCTAATTTTGTCAGATGGGGATATCGGTATTATGAATTTATACGCTACAGTAAGCTAAAGATACCTGAAGCAGCTGCATTTTGCTGTTTAAGTGCTGTCTTAATTGAAATAATTTTAATGCGCATGAAAACTCAATCTTGAAGCGCACAAGAAGACATGGTAATAAAAACATTCAGGGCTTCAGCCCCCTTAGCCCACCCCTAGCGCCGCCCCTGTTTGATTCCCAAGGAATGAATAACTTAATAAAATGTGTAGGGGAGCGCAGGGCACAAACTAACACGGGGTTAGTTGTAACACACATGGTTTAAATATTTCCACTCATGCTAGCATGACCAAATTTACAGTATTTACTAGCTGCCATATCAACACTATATAGAGAATAAAGTGCACCAAAATTCAAAAATCTTTTGAAGATGTCGCTGAATATTTATTCTACCAAAGTAAAAGTACATTTCTGGCTGAAGTAAATTTTGTCATCTCAGTTTTTAGTATTCATTTGAAATTAGACAAATCTGCCATTATTTTAATCTCCAATCTGTTATTTATCAGATTAACTAGCAGAAGACTAGCAGAAGACACTAACCAGTTTTAAATTCTAGTTGCACAGAAGGGGAACGTTGTAACACTGTGTTACAATGTGCCCCGCTATTATTAAACTATGCTATTCTATGACATTAGCGATGCAATTTACACCATTTACTTTTATGAGTTTTAATGAGAAGCCACAAGAAGCAGGTGAATAAAGAGTGACAATCGATGTTTAATGTTCAGAAATTATTATTTCAAGAAATGTAAAGCATTTTGGCTCGTTTATGTGTCTCGTGTCCTATGACAGCTGTGTGTGGAGGGAGGGGAGTGTATAATTTCTGAATGTGTTTCTTCATTTGCGCACTCTCCAAAATTAGATTATTTTTAATTCTTAAAAAACGCCATTATTTTATTTGAAAAAGTTAATGATTTTATTTTATTGACAAAATATTTTAGTTTGTCTTGTATATTTTTTTCATTACATCCGATAATATTTTAAGCTGTCATATGGTTATATTACAACGTGCCCCTCACATGTTACAATGTACCCCACCTACGGGACATGTTGTCACATTTCACTTCCATTCTTTTGAGATAAATAACGAAAAACATATACACTTTAATTATGAAACAACGCAACATATTTGTACTAGACAAGTGTGAAATTAAAGTGTATAAAAAAATTATACTCTGAACCCCATGTGGATTTACACAAACTAAGAAAGTCAAACAGTGTTAAGTTGTGCCCCGTTCTCCCCTACTTTAAATACAATATAACTTGCTTTGGATAAAAGCATCTGGAAAATGCATAAATGTAAATGCAGTGTAAAACAAAATGATTTTGGGTTACCTAATTCTGCATTTCTGTGAAATGGACAGCTGGCTGTATGATGATTCTGCTCTCATAGTCAGGATCCCGTTTTTGCTTGGAGAAATCTCCTGTAACAGACAGAGTCACAACTAGGGGTGGGACAATACATCGATATGGCGATATATCGTGATCCTTCTCCATGCGATACGATAATCGATATCTGGCGCCAAATATCGATATTTTAATTAATACAATAAGGTGCTCTAAATACATTTTCCTGCTCCCAGCATCTAAAAATGTGTGGAAATCGCGGCCGCGCCATTTCCAGCTTCTTTCCAAGTGCGCTCTGAGCAACTGTGAAGCGCGTTCTCTATGAAGATGGGGAAGCACGAGGAACCGAATGATAAACAGATTTTCAGCCACTGTATTAGCTCTACTGCTATATATACGTTTATGGAGATGAAAACTAAAAAACTTCCCCGGAACAGTTATCAGCGTGGACCATAGGCACCGATCACGTTATTATTGCAGAGCGCATATTCAGTTCGGATCGCAGGTGGATTTCCCTCACTATATGAGAGAGAGAGAGCGCCGCCGGTGCGTCCAGTTTTATGTGAACAAAACTGGATGCTCTCCCTCTCTCTCAGATATTACAAGTGCGCGTTATGCAGTTTGAACAGTGGGCACCGACCAGCAGAAACATAAATCTGCACCTATGGCATGGAGGACGAGACAAAACACTGTCAGAGCCGTAATGCGGCGCAGAAGTGTGCAGTGTGTGTGTGCTTGCCGCGCGTCTACATTTGAAATAACCAACCTGAGCGCGCAAAAGACGCGATGTGAACGGCTATTTTTCCGTGCGGGGCTCCGTTTTTATGATGAGAGGAGTAGAAAGGTTGAGAAAGCACTCCAGGTAAATTTTGAAATGTACCAGGTTTATATATATATATATATATATATATATATATATATATATATATATCTCTCCATGTAATTTTTTATATATATATATATATATATATATATATATATATATATATATATATATATATATAAAAAATTACATGGAGAGAGAGAGAGAGGCTATATAAGTTAAGCAGTTAAATGTTTGTTTACAAAGAAAAGTGTAAGCTTTTAATAAGCCCAAGAATAAAATTATTAATTTACTCAACATGTTAAAATTGATTTACAGAACTTTTTTTGCTTTTTTCTAACAGTTTGGACTTGAATAAAGAAAGAAAACTTGCACTTAACCTTTTCACAGGCATTTTGTTTAGACAGATATCGCGATATATCATTATAGGATTTTCTAGAAATATATCGATTATCGCAGAATCGCTGTATCATGATAGTATCGTTATCGTGAGCCATGTATCGTGATTATATCGTATCGTGAGGTACCCTGCGATTCCCACCCCTAGTCACAACACCCTTTTAGTGTTACTATAGTTTATGATCAGAAAATAACTACCGTACAGTAATACAAACATTTTTAATAAAATAAACATTTTTGGTAACACTTTACAATAAGGTGTCATTTGTTAACATTAGTTAATGTATTAACTAACATGAACAAACGATGAACAATGCATTTATTACACTATTTATTAATCTTTGTTAATGTTAGTTAATGAAAATACAGTTGTTGTTTATTCATGTTAGTTCACAGTGCATTAACTAATGTTAACAAACACAACTTGTGATTTTAATAATGCATTAGTAAATGCTGAAATTAACATTAACTAAGATTAATAAATGCTGTAGAAGTATTGTTCATTAATGTTTTTAACTAACGTTTATGTTAAATAATGAACCTTATTGTAAAGTGTTGTTACCACATTTTTAATATTTAGAAGCAAAACTTACTATATTAATATATTGCTAGCCCGTTCCTCTCTATCAAAAGTAAACTCGTTCTGCGAGTTAGTGGAGAACAGCAGCCCATGGCTGATTTGGCTACTTTAGTAACATTAGCTAAGTTGATGAAAGCTCACCTGTTGTTACGACGGCAATCACAGGAAACGACTCATACTCCTCTGATGCAGACGACAAGACCACAAACTTGAAAATAAAATACAAAAGATGTACTTTACAGTGGTATTTCTCAACTCAGTTTTCCTCAGTATTTCATGTTAGCTCGCGGTTTTATTTTAAGTCTCACTGAATAGGGACCGTCAATAAAGTTACATACAACATTGGTACAAACGTTTCTAACTTAAATAGCATTTGAAGAGAATTACACTTGCGATAAAGAGGCAGTGTACAAAAGATATTATGCTTTTCTGTATTCGTTAACTTCGGCTAAGTGACATTATTAACTTACCCGTTGATGTTATCATCGATACAATGGCATTCACAAGAAGAGGCACCAAAATACACCTCTGACGTTGCAGATGACATCTAGACTAGAAACTTGAAAAGAACAAACGAAAGAATAACGTTACTTGAAAAACTGTTTAAAATCTCCACTGAAACAGTGGTGTTGCCAAGGCACTTTACCTCAGTAACGTTATTTCACGTTAGTTTGTTGTTAAGGTTAAGTAATGACTCGCCAGATTAACTAACTTGCATTAAAGGGCAGTAGAACCTACAAACGTGGTTCTCAGTTTAACTAAGGTTTATTTCGACTAATATAGGTGACCTTAATTTACTCACCAGTCGATGTTATCACCGTTTTGGCGGTGTTAATCCGGCCGTCAGTCAGAAAAAAAGGCCCCAACTCCCGACATGAAAAACGACACGATGAATAATGTTAGTTTGCTGTTAACAAGTTAAAACATCTTAAAATATCTCAGTTTTGCATAAAACAGAAATAATATACTAACCTTTTCATCCTGTTAACAGTGCAAGGTGTCTCTTTTGTCCTTTTACCTCTGCTTCCACCAAAACAGCAAACAAAATAAATCTCCCTTTGCCATTGGTCAGTTTTTCGCGGGCAAGTTCACTACTGTAAATTTACAGTAGTTTACTGTAGTGACCATATATTTTCCCATAATTCTTTGCAGTTTACAGTAAAATACTGTATATGCAATTTACAGTATATTACTGTACATATTACAGTAAAATACTGTTCAAATTACAAAAATCGCAGAGGCACTTCCTTTAGTCCGAGGCTTATAAATTTAATTTTTTTGTGTGAAAAGGCATTTACAGTTGCCAAAAATATAACTTTTTGGTTTTTTGTTATTAAAAATAAATAAGCAAGCCCAGCTCAGGTGACAAAAAGTAATGCAAAAGTAACGTAATTAGTTACTTTGCATAAAAAGTGACTACATAACACAATTAGTTACTTTTTATGGAGTAACGCATTACTTTAAAAGTAACTTGAATATATATTAACTCTTTCCCTGCCATTGACGAGATATCTCATCAATTAAGAGCCAACGCTTCCCCGCCATTGACGAGTTTTTATGGCAATCCGTGTTCTTGGTGTATTACGGTAAGGAAAGCCCTAGCGCATGTCTTGAATGAGTTACGAGACTTCTGGGTCTTTAGGGTGCGAATAGAAGATTATCGGCATAAACGGAAGGATCAGAGAAAATGTAGATCATATATAGATCATATATGTAGATCATGTTTTGACCATTTTGAATCTGATCGGGACGAAGTAGTCAGTGAGAGAGATGCCTTTACAGAAACAGAAACATCTCTAGTTGTAACCGATAACCCTTCGATCTGAATAGGTGTGTGTGTGTGTGTGTGTGTGTGTGTGTGCAATCTATATATAGATCTGTATCTATCTATCTATCTATCTATCTATCTATCTATCTATCTATCTATCTATCTATCTATCTATCTATCTATATGTGTGTGTGTGTGTGTGTGTGTGTGTGCGCGTGCGTATACAGTATATGTATGCATATGTATGTATGTAGCCTGTGTGTGTGTGTGTGTATAATCATATGTATGTATATGTTTTTGTGTGTGTGTGTGTGTCTGTGTGTGTCTGTTTGTTCTGTTTATTGAATGCAATTTCAATTATTCATATAATTATTTACAGGTGAAAGAATATGACATCTGAATGTATTTTGCTTGAAAATGCACTACTTTGATAAAAATGCATTTTTATCAGTTTTTGTCCAAAATGTTGTATTTCTGATGAAACCTATCTGCATTCAAATGGTGATAAAACATGAACACATGAAGATAGAATAAAATAGTTTTTTTTTTTTTTTTTTTTTTTTTTAAAGCAGAGGCTTGGTTCTTTATTTTGATATATACTATGTTCTTATATTCATAGCAAAAAATATTCTGAGGGCCGTCAAATTTAGGTGAAAATCATCAAAAATGCTGGCGGTGGCTGGCAACTTTTTTAAAAAACGCTGGCGGGGAAAGAGTTAAGAGTCACTCAGTCATTACCACAAAATAAATCCTGACAGGATAATAAGACTTGTTTCACCCTGTAATGTGTTATTGTGTTAAAATGTCCTGCTGACTGTACATTAACCCTTATTATCCAGCTCCTTATCAAATAAATAAATATAGAGATATGAAATATTGATTTGAGTGAAATTATTTCATGCTGTGGGAAGAAAGAGACATATGAGAGACATGAAACTAGCACAGCTATATAGAAAAAAATGGTTGCCTGGACAACAGTCAATTATATGGTTTAGCAGTTATTATAAAAATATCTAACCACATAACTGACCAATCACATTCAAGTATTTAAAAGAGTGATTTTTTTCCACAACTTAAACTGAAAGAGGACATTTCTATGAAACAAAGAAGTATGCAGACAAACACACGCAGCGTTTTCCAAACAGACACATTTCGTGACTTTACATTGAGAATAGTGATAAACATCCAAATAAGACTACAAAATTAGCTGAAGCGCTAAAGATGTTTGTTTTGACTCTCTGAGGAACGTTAGGTTTACAATTCCACCCCGTTCATTTCAGCATCTTCACACCCTCGGGCTACATAATTGATGCAATGAGGAAAAAAGCTGTTTGTTAGACATAGTAGAATAACTGTTTACTCATTTTCAAAGAATTATAACCAAACAATTCCCATGTGGTCAGCAGATGCTGTTCAGGTTTTTGGTTGTCTGGGACTATGTGAGTAGAATCAAGTGCTGCCTGTACATCTCCAGTACAGAGCAGCTGACCTCATATTGCCTTCAAATAATTGACCTAAGGCCCTGGTATTAAGATACGTCTCAGGAGATTCGAGCACAAGTGGCCAGACGAGACACATCGCCCTGGTACACGCATATCAAATGTGCCTCCTGTGACCTGTGATCGGATTTCGAGTAGACATTCTCTGATTACATGACTAGATGCGTCAATCATTACATCAGTGTGTTACTGCATGCTTAAATGTGTTTAACATTAAGGTAAATAAAACAAAATACAACAACATCAACAATAATAATGATAATAATAATAATAACAATAAGTAAAATAAAAAATAAAAATTAAATCATAAAACAAAAATTAGAAACCAAAAACACAAAAAGCAAAATATAACAAAAAATTAAAACAAAAACAAACATAAGGGGGAAACACACACACACACACACACACACACACACACGAAAAAACTCCAAAAAAACAAAACAATAAAACAAATAAGAATAAAATATAATAAAATTAAATAATAATAATAATAATAATAAATAATAAAATAAAATATAAAAATAGAACAAAATAATAAAATAAAGTAATAAAATAAAATACAATATAAAATAATAAATAAAATAAAATAAATAAATATTTCCCCCCCCAAAACATTATGTTTCAAGCAAATAACGTTCATTGTTATTTAGGACGAGCAGCTGTGGTTGATTAATGGCTGATTGACAGATGAGTAAGCGGTCTTTTGCTGCTATCCAGAGACACATTTGCATAGATTAGCACTTGCAATACAAATGCAATGTGGTCACATGTGTTTTCACCTTCAAAATGTGCTTGAGCGATCATAATGGATCACATTTACACCTAAATCAGGTGTAAGAGTGCACGAGAAACTGGACAGCACAGTTCAAATCTGACCAATGAGAGCTACTGTAAATAATTCAGCCACAGCATGGAACAGCAATACCTATAATCCAATCTATTTTTCTGTAATCCAGGAGCACAGCAAGGCTGAGAATTAAGAGTCAGCAACATCCTTCACAAAAGGCAACAATCAACTTATCAGAGTGTGTCCCATCCCGTCTCTGCTGACTTCAGTACAGGCCTGCAATCGTATTGAAAGACACAGCCTCAGCTAAGAGAAAATCTGGTCTGAGACTGTGGAATAAAGAGAAAGTCTCCAGGGGAACTGATAGCGAGATGACTGATCTACCAGGAACAATAGGCAACATACTGATGAAACACAGGGCAAGACAAACTCATTCATTTCCTAATCTGGAGCATCTCCCGGCACTGCGCACAACGCCGGAGACAGAAAGAATGCCGGTTAACTTTAGAACGGACGCCTCGGGCTCCACGCGCACTTGCTTCTTTGTGTTGGTGCCCTAACAGGGTCCAGTCAACACACTATACACCCACTCACCTCTAAAAGAGGCTGGCGGCTGTTATGGCACACACATTACAGAGATTTCCTGATGGTAGCACACTTCTGAAATGTTCTGAACTGCTGTTGTTTCTTCTTTCAGATCAGCTAAAAGTCTCTGCTAGGGTTCTGTGTCTAGCTTACAGAGTTTTTCAGTAAATTGTGTTTTCGAATTCTGCACACAGGGCGGCACGACATGTTGTAATGTGAAATTGGCATCTAAAGGGATTGATGGGAACTAGGGATACGATACGATATTTATTGTGATATATAAAAAAAAAAAATAAAGAAAATATAAAAAATAAATAAATTAAAATTTTGTACATTTTAAAGTTAAATTATTATATCTAATGCACTTTGAGAGTTCAAAATTAAGAGCTCCAACCCATGTTCTTAACTAGAAAACTTGAGTCAGAAAAAAGTTAGTGAACTGACTTGTACCTGAACTTTAAAGGGTACTCAACCCTCTTTTTATTTGTGGTATATTGTCTCAGTATAAATTACATTCACACTGGTGTTTTAGGAAGCCAAACAAATTAGAATATAATAATAATAACAACAACAATTTTATATTATTGTTATTCCTATGACAGTAATAGGCTAGCCATATATTCTAAAACAATTGCACTGTAAAATAAATGAAAATTAATATTTTATAGGTATATTATTATTACTTTACTCTACAGTAGGGAAATTACAATACTTCTTTCCTAATTTCTACACTTGAAAGAGATATTTTGAATTTAGACTGCAGTAATGTTACCCATTTAAACTGCTAGCCATGAGCAAATCATATTTCACTTTTAAGCTTTTATTTTAACGGAAACGGCAATAGAGCTTTTATTTTGAAGGAAAACTCCAGCTTCAGTGAAAACAGGCATACAAAAATGTGTCTCACAGCAAATCTAGAGAAATGCTGTAATCATCTGCCGCGAAAATAAAGCATAACTGGTGACCGTTGCGTCCCCAAATGCACGCTAAACTCACAGCACATGCAATAAACGAGTTCACTGCATTTACTGTGAACTGAGCCATTCTGGGGCGTGGAAAACACCGGATCACTAGCTGATCGCGTGAATCACGTGTGCACTTCACTTTGAAATGCACAGTGAAAACAGACTTGATGAAGGGATTAAGCCATTAAGCCATTATTGTGCTTTCGGTTTTAGTTCGTTTGACAGATACAGATAAGCATAATGGCCCAAAACACAACTTTAAAGACCTTTTATGTTAGAATAAGAAGTTTAAATATATTTTAAAAACTACACTTTTTGCCCGGAAGACCTATCGTTTCATATCGTCATGTGACCACGAAAATATCGAGACAGAACATTTTAGGTCTTCCGGTTCCAGCATCGTCTTTAAGGGTCAGAGCAGGTAAAGCTGCACATTTTAACTTTTTAAAGTGCACTTTGGACTCAGTACAAGCAGACAGCCCTGTCATAAAATGACCTTGGCTTCTATAAGGCGGGCGACTGGTCCGTATAGAGCGTGGGAAAGCGTTACATCAGTGCTGCATTCTCTCTACATGACAGATCGCACATTCACTCCGGGACGAGTGAGCCATCGATTTCTCTAGTCGTGAAAAAAAATCCCATCAATCGGAGCCATAATTTGTGTCTGGCCAACTGTAACCTTCATTCCTTTCACTGTTGCTCTGTAATATCCTCTAAATTAAGCTGAATTGATACATGTTTTGCTTGAAAATGTCTTGATTTCTCTGATCGCTTTTGCCTACATTCTGCATAAGAAATATTTTCAGCAGGATATTGATGGAATAAGCCATGACTGGATAAAACCTGGCACTATTACGGTAGGCCTGAGGTCAAACATCAATGTTATTGAGAAAAGACACCCATTTCAAAGCTGGAGCTGTCATAAGGAGGGAGATAAAATGTTGAATGTAAAACCTGTAGCTGTAAAAGTAAAACCCAAGGGAATGCAGCACTAATGCAGTACTATTTCACCATTTGATCATTTCTTTGGAATATGCTAGCTGCAAAGATAATATAATACTAGCAGAACTAAATATAATCAAAATAAACAGGCTTGTCAACTCTTAAAATGGAGAAGAAATGCTTCCCATGTCTTTTGCTGTTGATGTTAAAAGCAGTGCATTCTATCAAATGTTATTTTGTTGCAATTTCATCTGTCACTTTGTAGAAATCAGTCAAATTAGGCAGAAGCTAACATGAACAGGTTGCACACACATCCCCTCATTTTTGAAAGCCATGAACAAAATAATGCAAGGTAAAATAAAACATGACCCAGACTACAATATAACCTGGTTCACAGATATTAACTGGTTGCATAATTTTTAAGTGTACAATAATAATAATAATAATAATAATAATAATAATAATAATAATAATAATAATAATAATAATTATTATTATTATTATTATTATTATTATTATTATTATTATACACTTAAAATTATGCAAACATAATAATAAAAATAGCTAATAATAATATAATATAATTAATTAATAATAATTAAAATATTATTATTATTAGTAGTAGTAGTAGTAGTAGTAGTAGTAGTAATAAAAATAATAATACTACTAATAATTATTATTAATTAATATTATTAGTATTATACACTTAAATTTTGCAACCATAATAATAAAAATAAAAGTATAATAATAATAATAATAATAATAATAATAATAATAATAATAATGATAATAATAATAATTATATTATTATTATTAGTAGTAGTAGTATAATTATTATTGTTATTATTATTAGTAGTATTTTTACAAAAACAATAATAAATAAAAATAAAATCTGAATGTATATTAAAATATATTAATAAAATTAACTGAATATAAAATTTCATAAACAACATTACTGTTGTTATTATTCCTATTATATGAATATTATTACCATATTAAATAAAATATGAATGCATATAAATATATAAATGTAAATATATAAAAATAATATATATAACGCTTTATTTAATATTATGTTAATTTTCTTCAGATAAATAAATTTCATTGTGATTTAGAAGCCATTTTGTATTTCTGCACAATAAACATTTTGCTACTATGTTGTAGTCATGAAAAATCTGGTTCCTGATTGAAAACCGCTTGAGAACCATAGATATAGACCATGACTAAATGAGCTTAAGAATCTAAAGCCATTCCAGTTAATATAATTAGCATGCTTTGCTAGCATTTCATCATTCAGCAACCACAGGACAGCATATGCTCCCTATAATTATCATAGGATCAGATCATTCCGTCATACAGCATTAAGCTAAGCAGAGTGACTTGTATTGCATTTTAAAGCCCTGAATGGTGTGTGTGAATGCTGAGTAGCGGAGATTACCCACTGTTTTCTTTAAACCAGCACTGAAACATATTCAATGGCTCATAGCCTACAGTGAGGCGTCTCACTAAGAATGTAAGACACAAAGACGCCGTGTGAGAGCAGAAGCACTGCACCGCGTAAATCAAGCTCTGACTGAATCTCTATTAGTCCAGATGTTGAATTAATCACCCTTACCACTCGCATGGAGGGACTTTTAAGTCATAATATCCTAAATTATTCACATTCCCTCTGCTGGAGTAATTTCCCTCTGAATTATTGAATTTGCAATTCAGAGATTGACTGGCTGATTGGTCTTTTAACTCTACCCAGGCCTTCTTTGATGTTTCTTGCCTCTTTCGGTGTAAGAGATTTCAAGCCACCTCAAAATCTAAAGGCATTTTCATTTAGACTGAGTCATTCCAGGAAGGAAAAGGGGGATATTATTCCACTGCATAAACATCTGAGATTTGCTTCAACGACAGCTGCTTCAACGAGTTATTACTACTAGAAATGACTCACTTCGGGTAACTACTTTAGTGGTTCTCAGCTAGTTTTGCATCATTACCATCAGTTACCACTACTGGCTGAACACGATCAGCTAATTAATATTCATGAGTCTCATGGTCATCTCTTAAAGGGATAGTTCACCCCAAAATGAAAATTCTGTCATTAATTACTCACCCGGAAGACCTTCGATCACCTTCGTAACACAAATTAAGATATTTTTGATGAGCTTTCTGACCCTGAATAGACAGCAACGCAACTGAAATGTTCAAGGCCCAGAAAGGTAGTAAGGACATCGTTAAAATAGTCCAAGTGACATCATTGGTTCAACTGTAATTTTATGAAGCTACGAGAATACTTATTGTTATTTTTGTTTTCTTTGCACACATAAAATTACGGTTGAATGACTGATGTCAAATGGACTATTTTAACGATGTCCTTACTACCTTTCTGGGCCTTGAACGTTTCAGTTACATTGCTGTCTAATGAGGGTCAGAAAGCTCTCGGATTTCATCAAAAAATATTTTAATTTGTGTTACGAAATGAATGAAGGTCTTACGGGTTTGGAATGACATGAGGTGAGTAATTAATGACAGAATTTCATTTTTGTGTGAACTATACCTTTAAGAGTTTCAACCACATTGATCAGTAGAAAATATTTCAATTCTTGTTGAAATAACTCACAACTGGGGATGTGGCCTCGTCAAGCTCTAAAATATCCATCATTCGCTTCAAACCTATGAGAAAGGCAAGCTGAAAAAATTGTCTACGGCGGCTACAGTGAAAATCCTCACCCACTGACTCAGAGAAGTGGATGAATTATTTTACTAATCTCTATTCTTGCTTTCACCCCCGCCGTTCTAGTGCGACAACGATGCCTGCATGAAGCCTATAAGTCCTGACACAAATCAGTCATTTTGTTGAGAGAGTGGCCAGCAGAATTGGCTCTGGCAACAAGGTGAGTGCAAAGAGCAAATACACAAGCTATAGCACAGGCGTGTGCCACAAATACAGCTTGATCTAAACTTGTGACCAGAAGCGTAATGGCTGTTCATACTGAGCATGCCCACTCAGATATTTGAGCTAAGTGATTCTGAATACAAATAAAATGAAATCTATTTGAAGAGTAAGTTACACAACAAAGGTATCCATTGTGTAGCAGAAATCACCTTTACATGTATAAATTAGGTCAGTCTAAGTGAATCATACTTTCAGGAAGTATTTGTATTTTAAACAAATATTCTGTCATCATCTCGCCACAATTATGTCACTCACTCCAAATGTGCTCTGCTTTGCACAATTAAAAAGAAGTGATAAGTAATGAGTAATAAATACTACACATATAATATTTACAAGTAAATAATATTATATTTTATATTATATACAATGTTTATCTCCATTCAAAGGTTTGGGGTTGGTAAGCACACCAAGGGCCAGATTTACTAAACAGGGCAAATTAGTGTAAGAGCGCAATTCCATAAAAGTGGCGATGGGAGGGAAAATTCTGCATGTGATTTACTGACAATACGCACATTAAAGAACACAGATGCAGCCAGATCTTTTCTATAATGATCAGCGCAATCTACCAAGAGCAGCGCAATTTAGCGACTGCTTTAAGACATGCTTTTTTTGGGCATTAAAAAATGCCGCAAATATCAGTAATTTGACGAGCGCAAATACTAGTAAATCGCGTTGCGTGATTTATTTTAATACTCTCCTCCCATAAATTTAGTGTCTGAAATGGAAACTCCTACAAATGCATATTCAATAAGGTCAGGCGCAAAAACAACTGTGTCCACACCTCTTCAGTGCTAATTCTTCACTACGCGTCTTTAGTAAATCTTGACAGTACTATTTTAACGCCAAAAGACGGTTTGCGTTGGCGCAAGCTGTTAGTACATCTGGCCCCAAGGCTGATAAAAATACAGCAAGAAAATCAATATTTTGAAATATTATTAAAATTTAAAATAACTGAATTAAGAATTTAAAACAAGCTATATTTTAATAAATTAAACTAAAAATAATTTATTCCTGTGATGGAAAAGCTGAGTCTTCAGTGTCACATGATCCTTAAAAAATATACTGTATATATATTTACATTTCATTATTTATTAACACAATTATTTATTTATTAACTATAAATATGTGCAAGAAGTACATCTGGAGATAACCTGTCTGTGGCGAGTTTAAAGCCCCAGTGCGTTTGATCTGGTAATGATGGTAGATTTGCTTGGAGTTAATTAGACACTCCTTGTTCCATGTTTTTTTTATTACACTGTGCTTCCTGGTCCTCCATTGCTAAGTACCTCTTTCGGGGCAATAATTAATTAATCAGCAAGATTAGAAACAGCAGGTTCGCTTTGCATCCTTGCAATTAATTTTCAGTCTCCTGAACAGATTTAATCAACTACAGGTAACAGACTGCATTAGCTATCTAAGTTCTTCATGCCAATCTGGCAAAGCTGGCTTCCGGAGGTATCGTGCTACCTGACAACATTTCCATCCTGGCAGCAATAGAAGATAATGTGGACTAGTTTGCCACAGCATCGCTACCACAGCAAACGGTAGAGGACATTTCAGTGAGGTACTGGATGGAAGCATCAGTGGGACGCAGCTGCTTTGCCGCGGGTATATAAAACCTCCACTTCAGTCGAACCCTTACGCTAAATAACACCTCCTACTGTGTAACTGCTTCATCTATCCAGTATCTCATCTCTGCTGCTCACCAGCTGTGTGGAGCGTAGCTTTCAGTGCCATGGTTACAGTCTCGTGTAAAAGATTTGGTCTCAGGTGTCACCTTTTGGAGGCATTTGCTTTAAATGTGGTTTAGAAGCTCAGTACTCTTTGTTCAAGCTGATGTGTTTCAAGAAATACAGGAGAAGCTTTTAATGATTTCTATTCTTTTAAAAGGTCTAATTGTATGAAATGCATCAGGCAGAATGCAATTAATACACAGAGGGGGTCCAAAATTGAGTGCACACTGAAAATGACATTGAAGATCTTATTAAATCCTGGAAATAAACTAAGCTGTAGCATAAACTCAGTTGCTGCTGAGTTAATGCTAAACATAACCAAATATTAAGGCATTAAGAAATTTTTTTTCTTTCTTCCAATTCAACACATCACCCAAATTGTTTATAATATAAAAGTAAAACCTTTTCACTAGTAGTCTCAGACTTTTGGACCTCTCTACCGGCCAATACATTAAAACAGAAATAAAATAAAAAATAAAATAAAATAAAATAAAATAAAATAAAATAAAATAAAACTAGATATGAAACATTACTACATTACTGAAAATATATCAAATATTATTTAGCTGTTTTTCCTTTGCATATTTGCGGCAAACATTTTGATACAACCGTATTAACAGAACTGTATTCTAACTAGTCTATTTACACTACATTACATCCTTCTTACATTGAGATGTTAAGCTATGCTACATGTTGTAATTCTTAATAAAAACTAATGGGGCTTTGATATGTTATGATTCCTTACAAATCTGGAATCTTGTACATTTCTGCAAGTCAGTTTAGATTTAAACCCCCTTATACATTATTCACAATTTACCATATCCCAGTGCCTTATAGTTCTGCTTGGGGGTTTCTTGTTTCAGAGATAAAAACAGCTCTTAATTAATGATTCATATTACTTTTCATCAGTTTACTGGGATTTACAGTATCTGAAGTTTTATGCATTTAAAACCTCAGTGCAAGTGAATTATATCAAATCTTGATTTGATTGAATTAGTCGTGTATGATTACACTCCTAAATAAGGTATGAAATATAAAAGTAATTTTAATTCCAAGTCATTGATATTGGAATTAGCAAGAACCTCATGCTGAAAATTGTTTTGGGTAACATAATTAAGTAGCTTTCACGATAGACCTGGAATGACTATAAAAATAATTTGATCATGCTGTTCTCACTATGAAAATAAAAGAGGACAGAAGGTGATCTCTTCTGATAAGCTTCGATTCTCAGACTATCTGTTGAGTGAAAGGTGCAGCTCTCTGCAACAAACTGAGTGTTGCACGTGACAATGCATACGGCCTGCTCTATCTGGCACATGCAGATCCTTCCATTTCTAAATAGGGCTGTTAGGATGGAGCAGGGAGGAGGCAGGTGTAGCAAACGGGGGATGATGGGGGGTGGGGTAGTGGGTAATTATGGTAAAAGCAAAGCTTAAGTCTCAAAAAAGATGGAGGATGTTTGGTAGAAAAGAAAGAAACACAAACTAGACACGCAGTGGCAGCTGTTTCGCAGACAGTGTCACTAAGATGAGGGCAGCCCTTCTTGAACCATCATAATAGACGGCAGAATGGGGCGGCACTCTTCCATTATGTCTAATTCCCATTCTTCTTCTCCATTTGTGCTCTGTCAATTGTCATGAAGAGGGAACAAACCCCACTGTGAGTAACAATAACAAGTCCAAGAGAATTCATCAAAACACCACTAAAATAGGGGTACAAACGTTTGTGTCACCCTGCTAGTAAAAGTTAATTTCAACATGCGATGGCCTAAACTTGTTGTTTTGAGTTTATAGATGGAGTTTATAGATTTCTGCAATAGAATAAGTAACGTGTTAATATTAAAATGTACTGTAGTATATAAAATAGGTGTTTCTGGGGGAATATTTTGGGGAAAAACTGATCATTAAATTGATGAGAGTGAGAGTAAAGAAATTAATAATGTTACAAATGATTTATATTTTTAATAAATGCTGTTTATTTGAACTTTTTGTTAGAATCCTGAAAAAAAAAATGTATCATGGTTTTCACAAAAATATTATGCAGCAAAACTACAACTATACATAAAAGTAGTTAAAATTAATCAAGAAGTCATAGGGCCAGATTTACTAAACAGGGCAAATTAGCATTAGCGCGCAATTCCATAAAAGTGCAGATGGGAGGGGAAAATTCTGCATGTGATTTACTGACAATGCGCATATTAAAGAACACAGACACAGCCAGATCATTTCCATAATGACCAGCGCAATCTACCAAGAGCAACGCAAATTTCCGCCTGCTTTAAGACATGTTTTTTTGGGAGTTAAATTATGGCGCAATTACCAGTAATTTGACCAGCGCAAACGTTAGTAAATCGCACTGTGTGATTCATTTTAATACTCTCCTCCCATAAATTTTGCATCTGAAATGGAAACTCCTACAAATGCATATTCAATAAAGTCAGGCGCAAAAAATAACTGTCCACACCTTTTCAGCGCTAATTCTTCACTGTACGTCTTTAGTAAATCCTGACAGTACTATTCCAATGCCAAAAGATGGTTTGTGCTGGTGCAAGCTGTTAGTAAATCTGGCCCATGGTTTAAAAAAAATCCAAGAGAGTTTTAATGGGACTTTTAAAAATAATAAAATAATAATAATAAATAAATAAATACATATAAAAAAGCCTTTAAAAATGTTTTAATAAAAAAATAACCCTTGGGACCTACAAGTGCATGTACTTGAAGGAAAAAAACACTCTTAACAGCAACTTAACATGGCCGTAAACCCCTTAGTAAATCTGGGAAAGCGGACATGAGGGCCTTTTTCCACCCGGCAGTGTTAAGAGAGCAGATTTGGAGTAAGCGGCCTGATTATCCTCACAATAAAGCTAAACCCTCTTCGTAGTCAGCTTTATTCAAGATAAGATTATAATCCCAAATCAATGGAAAAATAACAAGCTTTGTCATTTTGTTCTTAAAATAGCTTATTCAAAGTCTGGCCGAGGCAGTCTGACTCAACAAAAGAAAAAATGAAAAACCTATGTAAACAGTGCTCATTTATCTGATTTTTAATTAAAAACCTACACTGTAATGAGAACTTATAAATAATTTACACTGACAAAATGTGGGACAAAGATCACATGATTGGTTTTGTCAACATTATGTCTCAATCATGCGGGTTGTACTGGCATTTGAGTATAGATGATATTGTGAAATACGGCACACCAGAGCGCACTTGATGACTGCTATGGAAGCAAGTAAAGTCAGTCTGTGGTCGGCCAGCTTCCACAGCTCCTGATACAATTACTTTATTCCCAGACACTGAGTTTAAAGCCACCCTCATCTGCATCTCATTAGCCTCTCTCTAACCAGGACGCTATTTTTCAGAGGTGGGATTTCCACACACCATAAACAAGAATTGTAGACTAGCACACACACGCAGTCTCCTCCCTTGCTCCATAATTCCCCCTCATATGTTAACAAGACACAAATCAGCTTTTCTGGCCAGACTCCAACCTCTCTCTCTCTCTTTCTAACACATATACATCCTAAGGCACCTACTAACACTTTATGGAGTTACGCTGTTTCACAGAACGCTGCCAATCCATTGATTTCAGAGAGGATGGTGTGAAAGCATGTTTCCACCTCAAATTCAAAAATATAATAATAAAAAAGGTAACTGTGACTTGTGCAAGCACAAGTTGTGTGTTATATTATGGGATTATGTTATAGGTGCAGTAGCCAAGACCAAACACATTAACATTGCCATGTATATTACCATGCAAAACTCTCCGAGAGTTGTCATGACAGAACTAACAATGTGACTTTTTTCTCTCAATTTTGTCTTGATTATATTGCACAATGCAACTTTATGTTGACATAACATCTCGCAAGTGCGAATTTATCATAGTTGTGAGAGATATCTCACAATATGAGTTTTTTCTTTCAATCTGGCAAATGTGATTTCATCGTAGTTGGGAAAGAGATATCTTACAATGTGATGTTTTTCTCTCAATTTTGACTTTACATCTCACAATACGACTTAATGGTGACATAACATCTCGCAAGTGCAAATTTATTTATTACAAAAGTGGCGCTTCGTCATGCAACCTAAAATTGAGAATATTGAAGTAATTTTTTAAAGTTACCTAGCATAAATGCTTTTTCCTATCCCATGCCTAATCTGCAGAGGCAAAACTCACTTTTGTGCAGGTTTATTTCCCACTGAATTTTCCAGCTAGATTTCAAACTGACACAGCTCTTTCGACAACCTGAAAACATACCTTCCACATTCCTATCCGGAAAGCTCTCTTACTCTAGAATATACTTTACATGATTATATAGTCATATACTCTCAATACAAAATGCTCATACATGTTCATTATGATAACATGTGGCAAACTCTCACATCTGCTGTGGAAGTGATCCTTTGGGACAAGACGCCTGGCACAAGCCCTGACTTACCGAATCTGTATTCCCTATTTCCTTTTCCAAGCCCCAGACAATTATTTACATCCCTTAGTCTCAGCAAGTCTGTGACGTTCCCCTACCCAATCATGCTCACCAAGTGCTCGTTCTCTCAGCAAACCCCCAAAACAGGTGCAGAATAAGGGCAGTGAGTGTTTATCAAGCTTCACAGCAGGGAAAAATTCAATTTGACAAAAGATTTTCTATATTTTTGTCTGAGTCAGTAATCATTTGACAAATCAAAACCCTCAGAGCAGATGAAAAAGATGTGAAGTCCAGTGCGTAAGGATAAGGAAGGATGCAGCACATCTAAAAATAATCTGTTTATTGCAGAGGCAATTTATCAGCAGGAGACGGTCTGATGTCTACATGAAGTGACGAATCGCAGCGAGCTATTTATATGGGCCGACACACCATCTTGTGTTTGAAACGTAAGCAAACATTTGCAACATCTTAAAGATAACAAGTCAGCAGCTGTCTCTCGTCCCCAACATTCGAAGAAAAACTCTTCGCTGTGGTATGAGATGGCAGTTAGAAAACACAAGGCCCTTCCGTGTTTCTGATGAGTCAGAGGCAATTTAGCGAGTCCTTCAGGGACATCAAGTGTCGCCCACCGCACTAATGAACACTGGGAAAACAAAGGCCTTTCATTGGACCTCTGCTCCCCTGGGACACGGATGGCTGATGTCATTGTGCTTATTCGGTCACAAAACGACAGGGCTCTACAATGCACCATGGCAACCGAGCTAATTATTCGTGTGAAATCAGGGAAGGGTGCTTAAACAAATGCTCCAGCCTCTTTTAGTGTAGCATCTTTTGGATGGCCTCTGGTTAATAGAAGAACCGAGCGCTCGCGAGGACGACCTACCGTATGCTATTGAACACTTTGATATAATGTTATTATGAGGAGTACGACCCTATGGGCCGGCTTGTCTGGAAACACACACACTATTAAGGCACTACATGATCTCACGAGGGGATTATTGCAGAACAGGCAGATTAGGAGAAGAATTAAACCAAGACAGATATTAAAAGTTCAATATTCACTATATACAACTAGTGTTGTCAAAAGTACCGACTTCGGTACCATTCGGTACTGTCATTTTAAAAACGTCCATTTCCCGCTAACATTTGAGCGCTGTTGAGCGGATTCTTAAACACAACTGATTGGCCATAGTGTTCACGCGCTCAACAAATATGACTGTGATTGGTAACAGTGATCATCGCTTCACGCTCTTCACCGAGCGCTTACACAGAAGCACATGGGAGCGCTTGAAAGACGCGTCTATCAACGTGGATCCGTCTACTAGCGGGAAATGGACGTTTTTAAAATGACAGTACCGAATGGTACTGAAGTCGGTACTTTTGACAACACTATATACAACTATGTGACTCACATATACTTTTTTCATGACGTTAATGTTTTTCAGACATAAAGTGGGTCATCTTATAGTATCTGTCCATACTGAAATCTAACTGTGGCTGTGTTCTGAATAGAATACTAGTTTATGTCTGACAGAATACTGAGCAGTATATACAGTATACAGCATATTATTTTTGTAATATTATGTGAAAAAGAATGCATTATTCAATGTTTTTGAATGGCATACAACTATTCTTTTGTATTTTTAATTCAATTTTGTGTAAAATGTCTTGATATCTTGCAGTGTGGTCAAAAAATTAGTCAAGAAAAAATTAAAGAAATGTTTGTATTGTTTATGTGAAGATTATGTCAGTGTTTCCTGCGATGTTGAATTCTCAAAACCATAAAAACAAACAAACAAATATAGTTGTGATTGTGCAGGTTGAATTGAATGTGTAGTCTGATTGGTAACAAATGAGTCAGTTCTTTTAGTGAATCATTTGAAAAGACTCACAAACTGGAATTACTGGTATGAATCAGTTTGATGAATCCTTCACTGAATGATTCAGTCAAAATGGCTACTGAATCAACATCTGACTCATTTACTGAAATGAACTTGCTGAACTCAAAATTGAGCAAGTTTTAAGTTTGGTTACTGACCAATTACTGACTATAATTTTACTAATTTATTTATTTATTCACACACATTTAATATAATTATTAATATACAAATGTATATTAATATACAATATTTTGTGTGAGCACCACTGTTATCTAGCATTGCCTTAATCCTCCTGGGCTTGGAATTGACCAGAGCTGCACAGGTTGTTGCTGGGATCCTCTTCCACTCCTCCATAATGACATCACAGAGCTGCTGGCTCTTAGACACATGACGCTTCTCCACCTTCCGCTTGAGGATGCCCCACATGTGGTTAATAAGGTTCAGGTCTGGAGACACACTTGGCCACTCCATCACCTTCACCTTCAGCTTCATCAGCAAGGCAGTTGTCATCTTGGCCGTGTGTTTGGGGTCATTATCATGTTGGAAAACCCAGTTTCTGAAGGGAGGGCATCATGTTCTGCTTCAGAATGTCACAGTACATGTTGGCATCCATGTTTCCCTTCAATGAACCGCAGCTCCCCAGTACCAGCAGCACTCATGCAGCCACAGACCATGATGCTACCACCACCATGCTTGACTGTAGGCAAGACACAATTTTCTTGGTACTCCTCACCAGGCCGTCACCACACATACTGGACACCATCTGAGCCAAACAAGTTTATCTTAGTCTCATCAGACCACAGGACATCGTTCCAGTAATTCACGCTCTTGGACAGGTTGTCTTCAGCAAACTGTTTGCAGGCTTTCTTGTGAGCCAGCTTCAGAAGAGGCTTCCTTCTGGGACGACGGCCATGCAAACCGACTTGTTGCAGTGTGTGACGTATGGTCTGAGCACTGACAAGCTGACCTTTCACTTCTGCAACCTCTAAAGCAATGCTGGCAGCACTCATGTGTATGGTTTTTGAGGCCATTTTCTGCACCTGACGCACACCACGAGGACTCAACTTCTTTGATCAACCCTTGCGAGGCCTGTTCCGAGTGGAACCCGTCTGGGAAAACCTCTGTGTGATACTGGCCACTGTACTGTAACTCAGTTTCAGGGTGTTACTGATCTTCTTGTAGCCTAGGCCATCTTTGTGGAGAGCAACAATTCTAATTCTCAAATCCTCAGAGAGTTCTTTGCCATGAGGTGCCATGTTGAACATCCAGTGGTCAGTATGAGAGAATTGTACTCAAAGCACCAAATTTTAACTGCTCTAATACAAGATACACAAATTTATATAGTCCTGTCAAGCAGACAAAAACATGTACATAATGAATAGGACATGTGGCTTTGCATGGTTAAACGATGTATAGCTGTTATCACTTAGGGTGTACTCACTTTTGTTGCCAGCTATTTTGACAATAATGGCTGTATGTTGAGTTATTTTCAGAGGACAGTAAATCTACACTGCTATACATGTTGCACATTGACTACTCTAAAAAATATCCAAGTTTCATTTTTATAGAATTGTCTCTTGAGAAGATATAATAAAATAGTTGCTGAAATGTGAGGGGTGTACTCACTTTTGTGAGATACTGTACATTCAGTATACAGACATACTTAGTATACAGTAGCATGCTATAACATAACCATTGACATCCTCCAAAAATAATTCTAGACGCCCTACCCAAGTACCACAATGCTCCCAGCACTCCTGCAGTACAGGCATACACAACACCATTTACTGCAAAATTAAGTGCCTGCTGAGAAAACAAATGGCACAGTCGCACAATATGTTTAGGCCTGAATGCCGAAAGTGGCTATTTTACTGTGGATGGTGTTATTCACCACCATTTCAACTGTTAAAATCAGTGTCTCTGTTGACTTTTCTTCCCACCTTTTATCTCAAGTTGTTAGAAAAGAAGTGTTATAGTCATGTTTTGTCAACTTAAGGCTATGATATCTGTTCTCAAGTACAGTTCAATCAGCATTAGCCTACTTTCAGTTGGCACGCTGCTTATTAAATGCCCATTACATGGCACTAATTGCACTAACGTCTTTGCCAAATCTTTTTGTCGTTAATTGCTCTTTCCCCACACATTTCCTGAGAGATCTCTATAGTTTCTTTAATTATAAAGAAAGCATTAACTAACAGTTGTTAAAGCATGTTTATCTCTGACATAACTCCCATATGTTCATCTCAACATTTTTCCTTCTGTTAAAAACCACAACAGACTGAACGAAATTCAACCTGGAATTTAAATTGATGAAAAAGAAAACTAAAAACCACCATTAAAAAGAAAAACTAGCCACCTGAATAGAAACAGAAATTGAAGAATGAAGATTAAGAGTGTTTTGGTAAGAATCCAGTTGACATTCAACAAAACTAAATGACTCAGAAAGAATGTCATATTTTGGTTTCTGTGCTGCCCAGCCAATGCATTTCGCTTAAAAACAACATAAAGCTTTTTTTTTGCGACACATCCAAACAAGCAGCGCTTGAGGTAAATTCACAGTGCATTGCTTATTCATCCTTGGCTGTGAAATACGATAAATTTGGCAAAACAGAAAGGACTTTTCAAAGTCGCATTCACACACTGGTTATTGGTTATACTTTAAGCTCATTTAAATTGCAGATATGTTTATAAATAAATTAAGGCAAAAACTAATTAGAAGACAGCTCACAGTGTGCATCTTGACAGCCCTGAAGTGCTGTCAGAGAAGAGCAAACATCCTCAAACATGTCTGATTAGATTGCAGGCACTGTACCGGCCTGTATCATCACCGAACAGAGGCAGAGTCATTTATCTCACTGTACAATCCAAACAGTCTTTCAGCAGATTACTCCTAGAGATCAGTGTTGATTGATCAACTAAAGCAGGATGCATGCTGTGCGCCACAATTTTTCCTCAGAGACAAATTTGGGGGATCGTAAGGCTTTCGCCATAAGGAAAAATCCTGGATTGCTTAGTGTAACATGCTAACAAATGGCCAATTAAGAATGATTATTAGTCTCAGTGGAAACTCCAAAATCTGTCTAATAAAGAACCAATAAGAGCATAGCAACATAGTGAGAATCTATATGATATGCAAAATAAATGTCTTACTATTTAATGTTTCCTCACTCGGGGGCACAATATATTATCTAACAAGCAACAATTGTAAGTACAGAGGGGAAAAAAAAAAGCTGTAGTCTGTAAAAAAAAAAAAAAAAGAAAAAAAAAAAAAGAAGGTAAGAACCCCGAATAGCAGTGTGCTGACAGGAATACAGTGAAGTGAATTCTCTTCATACTGTGAGACTGAAGAGCCAGATTGGCGAACAATCTCTGTCTGCTCTCCAGTGGTGTGGGTAATGTCTGTCCAGGAGAAAATGGGTAATCTGACTCTGCTTTCAATCTAAACATAAAACAGGAGCAGGATATGGTCCAGTGAAAAATGTTAGGCTTCATTCAACGCGCCTGCAAATGACTCCGCATAGAAGAAGTCCATGACAGTTTTGGATCCTACAGCTCACAAATCCAGCAGATGGAAACAAGGACTTGGGCTATGCTGCATTTAAGTTGTCAATTCAGTATTTGTGCACACAGAGTTGCATTTTTTTCATTTCTGCCTCAGGGCCAGTGAAAATGTTGCTAGGGCAAGTAAAAATCTGAACTACCGACCCTATGGGTTCAGCTGGAAAAAGAACTGAATGAATGAACTGTAAGCACCAGTCTTTACTCAACCATCAGTAAAAGCAAATTAGTTATTTCTCTAGACCAACAAAAATGGACCAATTGGGGAGACAATCAAATTCAATCTTCATGACTCATAATGGTTTGGGCACAAGCAAAGTTCTTCAACACCATCTTAGAGAATATGAATAACCAAACTAGCTCTACAAATTACAGCTTAATATCTGATATCTTTTTCTGGTTATGCTAATAATTGCATTTTGCTAATGAAAAACTACTTAGCAATAGCTACCGAAAAACATTTCCCCTAAAGTCATTAGACTGCTCTCCCCTCAAGATGTTTTTCTGTCTTGAAATAACAAGTACAAATACACATACCATCCATAAAGCACCATGATTTACATTCAAACAGTTACAGTGCATAAATAGTTTGACATTGTTTTGACTACAACTTACGGTTCTGCTATCTCAAGTTATGCATTCCACACCACAAAAGAAAATCAATGATGACATGCTAAAAAAAAAAGAAAAAGAAGCCATAATCCAAGAGTTTTGCATTTTGAAACCACTATTATAACTATAATAAAACCTTATTAGATGTGGTTTTACAATCGGTCTGTTCAAAAACACAAATTTTGCAAAGAGCATGACTCAGTTTCTCTGTGAAAATTCAATTTCCCCATGTAAAGACTTTCACTGGCTAGATTAATATGGTCACCTTCAGTAGAATCCTGCTTCAGTGATTAAAGATCGAGAAAGCGATCCAAATCACAGTAGGCCGCGAACAAGCAGACCTTGTCGAGCGACTCCTAAACATAATTTAATCAATATTTGGGAAACTCAGGGCTCAGAGGGAGTTTCTAAAAGGAACGTGACTGTTGGGTGATGAATGAGGGCCGCAGCCTGTGAAGATCTGGCGTCTCCAGATGTTATGAATAAATAGCGTATACCGCAAAGGCTCAGTGTGGATCTGCAGGCCAAAGAAAGCTAAACCTGCTCAGTATGAAAAATAAATGGACGTGGGGAGCCAGAGACACATACGAACAGTAAACATCAACAACGAGGAGCTATTATCCCTTGCTTACCTGAAGCGATAAAAGACTTTCTTTGTTTCGGGATTATGGTTTTCTATGTCTGCTGGATTAGCACTCTATACCTCAATAGTTTCACTGGTTTGTTTTTAATTATGCCCATCTGCTTTCTATAAGCAGGAATTATGACAACAAACAAGTACGGTGAGAACACAATAAGTCAGGGAACTGTATTTTAACAGATGGAGGTGTTAACCATGTGGCGGCAAATGCAGGCATATTGGCACTGAAATGTGAGAACTAAAAACCATATCTCTGTTTTCAAACCTACTGTATTCTCCAATAAGCAATCTTGCATGCAGCACCTTGACAAAAAAGAGACAGGTTTTGCCGTCGCAAACAATAAATGAACAGTGGTCGAACGAATAAGGACATGCAATGTGTTATTCAGCAGGAGCTCCCATCACCGCTCGCATGGCTGTCTCCAAATTGCCCTCTTTTCCCAGGACGGCCCATTTTGCCGACATTAGGAGGTGATTTTTCCATTGTCAGCAGATGTCATCATTCATTTGCATCAGCAGAGTGCTTCTGAAAGGGCCCTGGACTCGTTCATTCAACTCATTTCATTTCTCTGAAGATCTTTCAATAGTTCCCTACGGTTTTAGGTCTGACGGACTTACCTAAGAGGTGATTCCCAACCACTAGGAACTACATGGATGAGAAACCAAATGATCAAAGCAACGCACTTCACAGCGAGCTGGAATATATTCCCACTTCAGGTCTGAGCAGACAAACAAGTTTCAAGCTGCATATCCAAGCTTTCATCTCTCGTCGAAATTCCACAGGAATCGTAGTGCAACCGCTTCCTATTTTCCCCCAAGTTAAACAAGCAGATTTCAGGAGTCCCTGCTACATACTGTTCAATGTACAGTCAAAAAGAAATGCAATGCTAGGTAAACAAAACAACACTTTCTTGTCTTTCCCACACATTTCGACAACAAATACACAAAAACTCCAGACACAAGGCAGTAAAACTCAAAGTACTGACAGCTCTGGATGTGGTGATTAAGGAAAGTCAGGATGAAAGTGAGATGAAAAAAAAAAATGGGAAAAAAAAAAATACTTTGCTTTACTGTCCATATTCCCCTTCCGGCAGGTGTGAAATTTGAAGTGAACTTGTAAAATCGTTGTTCTTCCTTTATCCACACTGTTTCATCACTGTGCGGAGATTTTATGTCAGATGAAAGTTTGCTTGTTCTCCAACTCAGCAGGATTGCACACAACTTTATTGATGACTAGTATGCGAGATTCGGCTTTAGAGAGTCTCTGGCCAACTGGCTACTAATCTTCAAATGTAGGGGTGGGAAATATACCGTCTGAAACAATATAACGACCTACAATTTAATTTCTTTGGCAGTTATGCAAAACATCTTCTTATATAAGAAAAAAAAAAAAACAATTCTAAAACATTTGTGACTTCTTTTTTTAAAGAATCGTGTTTATACTAGTGCTGTCAAAATCAGCGCATTACAGTTTTTCTTGATTGCCTAAACACATTTCTTGAAATTATGCCTCTTTTTTGCGAAACTCTAAACACAAATCCATAACTTCTAACTCAATTCCCCAAACTTGCTATATTCAGGTCAAAATTAAGCTCTTCACTCAAAACAACTCAATCTTGCCGAAAAACCAAACTTTGCTCTCAGACATGACACAAAAACAGTCAAAAACACACACACAACAACACAGTTTTACACACTGATGAGATTAGGGATGGCTCGATACCATAATTTTGGCTTCAGTACGATACCAGAATGTAATACCTCGGTATCGATACTAAATCGATACCATAGTTGACAAATAACCAGCCTCAAAAGATAAGTGAACTGAAAACAATTTTATTAAAATAATAATAATAAAAACGTATTCATATCTTAATACCTTTGTATCAAACTGTAACAAAAACCCTACAGGGAACATAGGTTAGGCTACATTTTGTTGGAGAAAAAAATATATAACTGAAGTAATACGATGAAAATATATTAAAATCTTCTTATCTTTTCAGTGCAAACACATAGTGCAAACAAAATGTCTTAAAACGTAACAAAAATCCCACCGGGCACATAGGTTACATTTTGACTGAGTTTGAAGAAAAAAATACAACTGAAGTAATGCAATTAATGCAGCAAATGTTGCTTTATTGTAAAATGTTATTCTAACAGTCAAAGTAATATTTAAAATCATGTTATTATTTCTCTCTCTCTCTCAGATTGTTTTCAGATTTCAGACTCAGACAGCCAAAAAAAAAAGCATTAAATATAAATCTCACTCTCTCGGGTGCTTCATATTAGCGGTCGGCAGCGCAGCAGAAACATTCCCTTCATATTATTGATACTAAAATTAATATAGCAAAACTCTTGCTTAATTCAAATTCAATTACAGTTTTTATCGATTGCTAACACACTATAACTGATTCATTTGGCCCAATTTTCCAAACCATTCATACAGTTCTCGAAACAAAGACACAATTCTCAAAACTTTTAACAAATTTCACCTGTTTGCACACGTTCCAATTTGCTTAGTGTTTACTGCAAAACTCTACACAAAAACGCCATCATTTTGCAGAGGTTTAACCATGTTCTCATTCAGAAAACACAAACACACAATATAATTAACTCAAGCATCAAAAAATTAACTCAAACAGCACACATTTATCCATGTATGAACATTCAGTAGCAAAACTGATGACACAGCTCAGAATCTCAGGATGATATGAACAAGAGCACAAGTGATTATGTTTTGGAAAATTAATCCTGGTAGTGGGAAACAAAGAGGAATAGGAGGGGGAAATAAAAATGAAGGGTATGAGGTCAAAGGTCATTTGTTCCTGATAAAATATAAAGCAGTACATAGCAGCAGTACTTCAGATGAAAGAACTTTCACTATTCTATGTACAATAAATACTGTAGCACACGTTGTACACCCTCAAACTCATTACTGTTTACGTAATTGATTTGTAGCCAAGTATTCCTTTCATGTACTCTATTTTTGCAAAACTGAGAGATGACTGTCTAGGGGAGGCAGAGAAGTCTTTTGTCAGATGACTAAGAAACTGCTATAACAAACAATGATACTACCAATACTGTAATGCAATTTCATAGAGGATGCTGAATGAATGAATTAATTAATTTATTCATTATTTATTTATTTCTGTAAAGTAACTGACAGTATATTCCAATGTGTGTTTACTGTATATTCAATTGTCTGGTCTTTGAACTTTTCTCTAGTGCTTTTCATCTACTGTAAGATCTCTTTACAGTAGTGTAATGAAATTAAACTTTTCTTAAAGTTTATTGCTGAATTTTACTGTATATGCACCCCTCTATTTATGTTGTATACTGTAACAGACATTGACTGGCAAAAGGATTCCTGTTTCCCAAAAGGAGGTTTTAGTAACAGTGTTTTGAATTGATCTCACTAGTGTTCTCTAGGCAGTGGAATAGTCTGTGTATTTGGCAAGTTTGTGCATCATCTGAGGCCAAAGTTTGATTTTGACTGAAGATAATATGCTTTTGAATATAATATTTGGTTTTGACCTGGAAGTTTGAGGTTTGTGCAAGTTGGTGTATAGTTTTGAGATTGTGTTTATAGTGAGAAAATGGTGAATTGTTTCATGAATTGTGTGTTAGCAATCGAGAAAAACTGTAATATTTGATTGTATAAAATGCAAGTGGATATATTACGTGACCAAAACTTGTGACTTGTAAATGTGACTTGTATCACATCTGTATGTGCGTTGATCAGTTGTAAATTAAAGTTAAAATTAAATCTGAATTCATGAATGATGCACTCACCTGTCGATCTCTTAATTCTCTGAAAAGATCAGGATGTTGCCTCTGTGGTAACACATGATTAATAGCAACGCTTGCATACAGGTGCAGTAAGGTCAGTTCGTTCACCTTTGTCATCTGTTTTGTATGCAGAGTAATGCCATATTCCACTTCTACTCTTCTCTTTATTTATTAATTTTGGTTGCGTTGACAGAGTTTCATTTGTTTGATCCATCGCGTTGTTCTGTTGTCGCATTTACCGGTTGCACAGCAATTTGGGAAGCACTGCTACCTACAGGTGCACTTCGCAACAGCAGCTTATGAAATACCGAATTGAGCAAAATTATGATATCGTACCATTTGAAATATAATATATACCGGTATTTTTCCAGTACCGGTGTACCGCGCATCCTTAGATGAGATAAGTGTGGTACCCCCCAAATGTTTTATTCCTCAATTTAATGTACTATAGAGTACAGTACAATACAGCAAACAACAACAAAAATAATTATTCTGTCTCAGTATCTCGTCTTTGGTCAGGAACAGGCCAAAGAACCTCCTCAACATCACAGGCTATACTGGCCCTGGCCAGGCAGCGGAGGTAAAATCCTCTTGCATGCCTGATGTCCTTGTGTCATTGTTCACAAACAAGATAGGCAAAATGCTTAGTCATGTTGTCAATATAACAGTGCTCTCTGTTAGTATTACTTGATGTAAACTATGGCAACACTTTGGATGACAGTTACTGTACTAAAATGCAGAAGGCTGCACTTCTTATGTATGCCATATATCCATTTCAAAAGTACAAATTTACACATTACTGTATGTGGGATATTGATTGAAAAAGACTGGATATGATTCACAGTTACACTTTTACTACTGGTCTGACCAAGGGGAAAAAAATATAAAAAAACTAAAAAAAAAAAAAACACATTACCACATCATTGTGAAATAGAAAAGAAAAAGAAATATGTGCACAAAGGCGAAAATAAAAATTAGAAAGTCAACTGTCAGAATTTGTAACTCTTGTGTTGTCCTCTGTCTATCCAGTATATGCTTTCCAATTGAAGGTTCATGAGATGTACCTTTGAGCTATTTCAGAGAACTATATAATACATTTTGAGCAACATGACAATTGATAATGAGCAACTGATAATTTAGGAAACCACAGACAAATGTACATGATCGGTTTCATGAATGTACAAAAGCAATCGCAACTTGTTCAAAAGAATGAGAAACTTTTTATGATGTGCATAAGTGACTAGATGATGTGGAGGTTGAACAAATAGTTTTGAGAATTTCATTTCTGATCTGAGAAATGCACCAAAGCCACTGAGAAATACTGTAATATGACTTTGGCCCTTTGTTCATCGAAGATTGGTGTGTGATAAATTTTGATTCCGAGTGTTTCCACTTGGGTAATTGTGTGCTAACTGAGCTCAAACTGTGCAGACTTGAGTGAACAATATTGAATGCTAGTGCTTTCTAAATGACCACATGGTGTAAGCACTGAGAAATGTAGGGATTTGTGTGTAGAGTTTTGCAGTAACAGTTCACCAAATCTGACTCATGTGTCAAAGCAGGGGAATAGTGTAGTTCAGCAAAAAGGGTGTGCTTTTTGAAAAATGGCGTTATGGTTTTGAAACTTTAGCTCAAAAGCCTGGTTATAGTGTTTTAGCAATCGAGAAAAACTGTAATATGTTAATATGTCAGTAAAAACAAATTTTCCTGTCCTGTCAGCCATTTTTCTGTGCTCGTAGCACGTGCTCTTCAGTTGCATGCACAAATACGCCTGCATGCACTGTAGCCTGTCTCATTTCATGTTAAAGCGCAAATGAAACCATGAGCATGTGTGTCAGATTCGCGTCACATTCAGCAGCGGAAGCTCTTAAAGTAATAGCAGCCAAATAACCTAATAACCTGTGTCCTGTCTTGTCTTCTGGTTTTCTGTCTCGTGCTCCCCTTGACTTAGTTTTCCCTCTTGTATGCCCATATTTGGTTATTTTCCTGTTCCTGTCTTTATTAGTTCATTTGGTACCAGCTGTGTTTATTAATTATCTCGTTTAGTTTGATTATTTAAGAGTCTAGCGTCTGGTATTAACGTCGATGTCCTGTCCTGTGAGTCTCTCCCTGCCTTGTGTTACCCTGTTTTTGGATTAAAGACTATTATTTTGAAGTTTACCTCTTGTCTCCTTGCTTCCCTTTTGTTCACTGTGACAGAAGACCAGACCATTACAGAAAGTGAGCGGCGCCTTTTATCACCCCGTTTGTTTTCCCGTTTTTGAAAGTCTTTTGTTTTCCTGTTTTTTGTTTTCCCCCCGCGGCATGGATGTCGCCGCTCGCTCTTCCGCCCAAGCCCGCTAATGCTAAGTGTGGGAGTTTGGTGGGATCGCCGCGAGCGCTGCGAGTCCGCTGGCTGCTCGTCAGTCAAGTTCGCAGGCCGTTCATCTGTCCAGTCCACCGGCTGCGGCCAACCCAAGCCCACCGGCCGATCCTCAGTCAAGTAAGCCGGCCGTTCATATGTCCAGCCCGCCGGCTGCGGCTCCCTCAAGCCCGCCGGCCGTTCCGAAGTCAAGCCGCCGGCTGCGGCTCCCTCAAGCCCGCCGGCCGTTCCGAAGTCAAGCCGCCAGCTGCGGCTCCCTCAAGCCCACTGGCCGATCTGAAGTCTAGCCCGCCGGCCGCTCCGACGTCAAGCCCGCCAGCTGCGGCTCACTTCAGTTCCAAAGTTCACTCCAGTGTCCTGACCAAGAGTCCAGTGCAGGCTCCAGCCCCAGACCAAGAGTCCAGTGCAGGCTCCAGCCCCAGACCAAGAGTCCAGTGCAGGCTCCAGCCCCTGACCAGAGTCATGTCATGTCCCCTAAAGTATTATCCACAGGAACATTTTTAATCAGCCTTGTCTTGTCGGTCTTGTCTTGTCTGTTGGGGTTCTCTTGTTGCCTCAATGGAAGCGGTTCCTAAGATCACCCCTGAGAGGGCCCCTGACTCCACGTCCTGTCCTGAGGGGCCTCCAGAGTACCCACCCCCAGTACTGTCAGACTGTCCTGTCTTGTCTTGTGGTTTTCTGTCTCATGCTCCCCTTGATTTAGTTTTCCCTCTTGTATGCCCATATTTGGTTATTTTCCTGTTCCTTTCTTTATTAGTTCATTTGGTACCAGCTGTGTTTATTAATTATCTCGTTTAGTTTGATTATTTAAGCCCTGTGTTTCCCCGAGTCTAGCGTCTGGTATTAAAGTCGATGTCCTGTCCTGGGAGTCTCTCCCTGCCTTGTTACCCTGTTTTTGGATTAAAGACTGTTATTTTGAAATTTACCTCTCATCTCCTCGCTTCCCTTGTGTGCACCGTGACAGTTACAGCTGTCTTTAATCAAAGAAAATAGAGGAAATCAATAACTTTTGTAACTTTAAGGATTCATCTTTATTTAATTTAGAATTTAGTGTTTGATAACTTTATCCAGTTTCTGTATTCCTACTTGCTGAAGGGCACAGGTAAATATGACATTTATAATAATGGGTTTATGTGAAGATTCTTTTATGTTCACTTAAATTAGAAGTTGTTGTTTTTTAAAGTCTAACAAATGTTAAGATTGATGGCTCTCAATTATACTGTAATGTTGAATGGCTATAATCAATGGTTATATATATATATATATATATATATATATATATATATATATATATATATATATATATATATACACACACACACACACACACATACATATATATATATATATATATATATATATATATATATATATATATATATATAAATAAAAGAGCAATTTCTTAGAGACATCAGTAGTATTGGTATCAGTGATACTCGCCTTCAGTCAAAAAAGATGCCATTAAACAAATATTAAAAATATATTGTCTTTATGTTGTTTCTACATTAATTTGAAGATTGAATGTGAAATTATTGCAATCTAAAAGTATATTGAAAAACATTAATGTTAGGTGGGGTTAATCGCGATTAATTTCTGACTCGAAGGCTTTTGATTGGCCATTGACCATATTAAACTTTTAAAACTACTTTTAACAAAACTAAGGTAACAGCTACATTCAAAAATTTCGAAAAAGCACCAACCTGTGTGATAATTCATTTACTGCCAACAATTGCACTTTAGACTAACTCTGCCCTCTCTGTAAACCGTAAATTCATTGTGATATTGCAGGAGGTTTTGCTGATCACAAACTTCCCCTGTTCATTTGCTGCTCAGCAGTCTTATAACCTTGGGCGACTATTGTTTAATTAAGATCATTATGCACTTTCGAAAAGCGCCTTCTGTGGTTCTGCATTAGAGAAAGGTAAAATAGACATAACTGAGATGTAAATTCTAAAAGGAATGCAGTGCAGCAAGAAAGTGCATCAGGACAGTGGCATCTTCTGCTCTGCAGGGAGCTCTACAACTCGTTGCTTATATAGACTATCTCAGCCGTGGAATGGCCTGCTTATCTAACTAGAGGTCAGTCTGAGAACATGTAATAGAGCAGAGACTTTCTACCGTGGAGAAAAAGAGAGCAAAGAAAGTCTTTTTTTCTTTATTTATATATTTTCCCACCCTAACTAACAAAACCAATTGACCCACTGCAATGCTCTGTGGGAGTGCACAACACATCAATGTGGCGCCAAACGTAGGGACCGCTCAGTTGAGGCGGCAGCGGGCTGTTTCGTAATTAATAAAGAGGCTAAAGCCGATGCCATTGTGGACTGACCCTACAGAATCCACACAATCATCACATTGCTGCTAATGGAAAGTATTGATCCACTGGGCCTATGTCTGAAGTGAGAAAAACAAGCAGAGAGGAGAAGTGTGCTTGCTGAACTCGCTCTGTGTGGTTGTGCTACATACCGCCACTGTTGTTTCATGGCTAACGCAGCCACATGTGGTTTGCTACGGAGTAATTGTCATGACTGCTTAAAATGCAGCAAAATGTTGAACTTCAAAGGTTTTCTTCCTCGTCTGTAATGAGATATGATTAAGAGATAAGAAACACAGATAAAAAAACCAGAGAAGACAGAGGGAGAGGATCAGGAAGTGCTACAGAAGATCTCATTTAGCACAGCCTTCAAGCTTTTCAAAGAGACCATGGGGCGAATTAACTAAACACAGTTGTGCCAATTTAGCCTACGGCATTCCAGCGTAAAAACCTGTATCGTATTCACTCTGCACCTGCAATCCAGTTTAATGAGCTACTAGATTCGCAGAAACAGCGCTGTCATTGCATTGTCATTTTTTTCAAAGTCAACACACCTGCTTTCTTTGTAAATTACACTTATTATAAATTGTGCTTCAGTCACACAAGTCAGCGCTATTTGCTTGGCAGAATTACAAATACTGCATGCTGACAAGAGTTTCTGTCTGTATATTTGGTCTGTTTGTGCCAAATAAAATAAATGACACTTTCTATCACCTCCTTAGGTCTCTGGTGTTTTAAAACGTATTTAACATCTCTTTTAACTTTGAGCTGTTAAGGATCCAGTAAATAAATCAAATGTAATTAATATAGATGTTAATCAATATTATCAGTCAAACTAATCCCACTAATATAGAGGGGGAAAAAAATGCAGGGCTCTACCCTCACATTGAGGAAGCATGCATATATATATATATATATATATATATATATATATAAAATTCAAAGTAGTAACTTACTATTAACAGCCTGAAAATCACTGTGACATATTCACGAAACAATTCATGCTGAATGTGGCGTTCAAACTGTTAAGAACTGGGACCTCGAGGCAAATATTCTCCCCAGTGTATTTTCATAGTATAATGAACTTGCGTATCTAAAAAAATCAAGGAATTCATCATTATATGACAGATTTTTATAGCGCTTCTCAAAGCCATGTGAGTTTCTCCGCAGAGATTAGGGGACATTTGGTCACGCTCTGTAAGAGCTGCCATGAGCTCCTCTACTTTTGCTCCACTGCATTCGGAGAAGAAGACAGCAGAGACAAAACGAAGAACGAACAGCTGCGTTCATTAATCTTCAAACTTTAACCTTGAGCAGACTACTAGAACTCCATAAAACTCATCTTCTGACATCTCAGAGGACCTCGTGTATTTTCTGACCGCCCTCTGGTCCTTCCTTTGGAGGTGCGTTTGCCACAGTCTACCTGAAAAGTATCTCTAAACGCGTGAGCAGTGGACAGATCGATAAAAAGGCCAAAAGCTCAACAGGAAAGACATTATATACCTTCCACACAAGCGTGAACGAGACACTCAAGTGAGAGCTATAAAAACCACCCTGGGGTGCATTTCCCGAACAACGACGTAATTCGCTGATTAACCACCATAGTACGATGCATCGTTTTGGAAACGAACTAGCTAGTCACGACTGTTTCCCGAACACGGTTGCATCTCCGTCGTTTGAACCACGTTAGTTCAACAACATAGGGCCATTGTTAATGATGTCACACGCGTGTGGTGGAGGAATAACTTCTGCTATTTAACTGATTAGAGGTCTCTAAAATGCTACTGTATTGAACATGGCACCTACTGACTAATTTTGTTCCATGTCATTTTGCTTTATTTGATGTTTGATTCATCGCGGGTTTCCTCTTACGTCATACTCCAGGGTTCCCTTTGGCATTTATGCACATGCGCACTTTTCAAAAATGGTGCTTACAATGAATGCGCAAAAATACATAATTGAAATGCATTTTATATTTAGATAAAATGGAAGATACAGATAGTACTGCATGTTAGCTTGCTTGTTGTGTCCAAGAGCATTTTTATTTAAGCCCATATGTCATACAAACAAGAAACTATGCTTCTAACCACAGGTCGAGAACTGTAGTTCCAACCACGTAAGTTTGCGACACTGTTTGCGAACGTTCGTTTGAACTATGGTTTCGGGAAACACCGAATCGTTGAACTATGCTGGTAACGACGGAACTTGCAACCATAGTTGGCTAACGATGCTTTTGGGAAACGCACCCCTGAGCGATTGTCACAGTAATGGATAGAACAGAGTTGCTGGACCTTTAGGCTCGGTGTAAAAACTTATGTTCTGTGTTGGTTTTCAACTGGTAAAATAATGTGTAAGATCGCAATGCTCAGGGCGAGGTAACTATTTCCCACACAGCCCATCACCACCGACTGCCCTTGTTGCAGTAGGTGTCCAATACATGGCTTCTACAACAGCGGTAAGTGACAATGTTATTTGTGTCATTGCATTTTGTCTCTCTTTGACATTCACACCTTGTCCTTATCATGCCGAGCCTACAGTGTTGTAACTTCCATTATGAAGGAAGACAAAGTGTCCATTAGTAATCCTTAACCCTGAGCTGTTAAGTCACCTTCACACCCCTCTGTTTGCAAAACACAGTACTTAAATCAAGAGTTTCAAATTACATGGAAGCCACAAGAAAGGTGTTGTTCTCCATTAAGGGCCAACAAATTGTTTTAACAACCATGTATTTGAACAGCTACTTAGTTAGTGATGCACAGACCTTTTCAGAGTGTGTTTTTTTTTCTGAAAATGAAATAAAATTAAATTAAAATAAATTCTGGCTGATACCATTAAGCAACTGATAAATGGCCGATATTAAAAGCCTGTACTAATTTGTCTAAAAAAAAAAACAAAAAAATTAAAACTTAAAACCAATCATTTTAAATGACACATGAATTTAGACATCACAACATTATAAAATACAGTATGAAAAATTATATTCATCTCTAAATTTGCTAAAGATTACAACAGTTTTATTAAAATTGTGATAAACTTTAATTACATATATATCACATTTCACATATATATCGGTTAATATATATCCACCATTGATAGATATCACTGAATTAAAAAAATAAATAAATAATAATAATAATAATATCTAATAACTGATAAGTCACCAATATGTCATGCATCCTCACAATAAAGTCCAAATCAAAAGTGAAAACTGATTAGAAGCACAAATTTAAGGACAAACTATTAAGAACTGAGAAGCCATAGGAATCTTGCTGGATGCATTGTTTGAGAACACTGATTTAAATACTGTAAAAAGAAATAATATTTAAATACAAACAAATTATATTAATATATCTGTCATTTAAATGCAAAAAAGAAAATTTTGTTCGGTATTTTATGCATAATACAGGTCCTCTCTTTCAGGAGTGGTGTCCAAACTGTACTTGAACTTTAGCAGAAGCATTCTTCTCATCACTGGTGCTAGTTTGAGTGGGTTTTCCATCAGATTTGGTTCTTTGCTGATATAAAAGAGGAGCTCAGGACAGAGTGGAGAGATCATCTGCTTCTGTGCCTTTGGTGGAATGAGATCTTATTGATCGTTCTGACAGAACGAATAAATAAAGCATCCAACTGTAGCACCAGTGATGAAAGAAGAGAAGCAAGTCACCCCTGATCCATTAGCGTATTGCACATTGATCATACCCTCAAGCTCCTGTACATTCACATCCGACCCATTTATTGTCTATTTAAAATCTCCATATATGCTTCAATATTTAACTTTTGGCCATTTTTTTTTTTTTTTTTAGCTCTTCCTCAATTCTGAAGCTCAATGACAGCGCTGATCCAAGGAAGCCATCAGCGAACTGGAAGGCAAATCAAATTCTCTCACTTCTATTTGATATTCCTTTGCATTTATTGTGTGAAAAGTGAGTGGAGATGATTAATTGGCTGCACTGACGGTAAAGCAAACATGTACCGGTGATTAGATTTGGATTGTTTGAACAAGTTCCTGCTCAGACCTATAATTCCAGGCCAGAAAGCAACTTTCATCATTTCTAGAACATTTCAACTGGGCATTAAGAGAGAGATGGAAATAATTATTAGCAGTTTCCTCCTGAAACAGAAAGTCATGCTTTTCTAAGCCCTGTGATCTGGTCTGAATCCACCGACGTGACTTAAATCACACACATTAGCTCTTGTTGTGAAAGATTGTCTATTTGTCACTGTTAATGAGGACAAACACCAGATATTAATTCAAAATGTCTCTGTCAGGGTAAATCCTGTTTAAATTCACCACATCAGGGTCTGAAATACACACAAGGAGAAAATTTCATTCAGTTTTGTGAACTGTTGATGCCTGTATGATGAATCAGTAGTGCTAGTTTTCCTCATTTCCAAGTCACTGTGGATAAAAGCGGATGCTAAATGAATAAATAAATAAATGTAAATGTTGAAATGTACCAACAAAATGGATAAATCATACCCTCGAGAAAATCCAATATGGTTGGTAAGAAATACTCAAAGTTAAGTGTTTAAAATGAACTGTAAATTAAGAAATTAGACAGACAGACAGACAGATAGATATTAAAAAATTACAAATCAAAAAAATGAAAAGTATAAATATAAATAAATAAATAATTAGTTTATATTAAAAATATTAAATTATAAATAAATACATGTAAATGTAAATTCAAATATTTTAAAAAATAAAAAAATAAAAATGAAACTAATAAAAAAAGTTGAGTGTAAAAAAAGTAAAAATATAAAGAAATAATGTAAATGTAAATTAAAATATTTTAAAAATAAATATATTTAAAAAATAAAAATAAAATTGAATAGCTAAGTAACTCTACAAATATGACATAAGTCCTACTAAAAACGTGTTTTAACACCAAAAATCTTGTATGTTGTATCTCAATCTGTGATTCCACATCTGGATTTTAAAAAGACAAAATCAGACAACTTTGTCTGTGCACATAAGTACACAAATTCACAACAGATATCATACCCTGCAATTGCAACATACCTAAAAACTTTGTGTTGGATATGAAATACTCTCAGCTGAGTTTCAGACAAGTTTTTTAGCTGAAGTGTGAAAGAGTCTCAGATCTGTGTCTCTAAAGTGTTAATGATCTGTTTCTCTCTCTGTCACCGCTTTTGTTACGGAAGCAAATCCAGCTTTATTTGAGGCCGTCAATTGTCTCAGATCATCACCCATAAAAGCGCTGCGGATGGCCCTCCCACAGGCTTTGCCTTGCTTTAACAAAATAAAAGCTCTTCTCTCCTCTCACCTCAGACACACACACTCATTCACACAGATACAGTCATGGCCAAAAATATCGGCACCCTTGGTAAATATGATCAAAGAAGGCTGTGAAAATCAATCTACATTGTTAATCCTTTTGATCTTTTATTAAAAAAAAATAAAAATCACAAAAATCTAACCTTTCATTGGATAATAAGAATTTAAAATGGGGGGAAATATCATTATGAAATAAATGTTTTTCTCTAATACACGTTGGACACAATTATTGGTACCCCTAGAAATTCTTATGAGTAAAAATCTCTGAAGTATATTCCCATTCATATTCACAATTTTGAGCACTCCAGGGTGATTATGAACATGAAATTATCCAGCCATGGCTTCCTGTTTCACAGAAATATAAATAGGAGGGAAAACAAAGCCCAAATTCCCTTAATCATCCATCACAATGAGAAAAACCAAAGAATATATTTCTGATCTGCAGCAAAAAATAATTGAGCTTCACAAATTAATGAAGTGGCTTTAAGAAAAGAGCTAGAGCAGTGAAAATTCCCATTCCCACCATCAGGGCAATAATTAAGAATTTCCAGTCAACATAAAATGTTACGAAACTGCCTGGAAGAGGACGTGTGTCTATATCGTCCTAATGCACGGTGAGAAGGAGAGTTTGAGTGGCTAAAGACTCTCCAAGGACCACAGCTGGAGAATTGCAGAAAATAGTTGAGTCTCGGGGTCAGAAAACCTTACAAAAAAAAAAAAAAAAAATGGTCAAACAGCACCTACATCACCACATGTTGTTTGGGAGGGTTTCAAGAAAAATTCCTCCTACCTCATCCAAAAACAAACTCCAACATATTCAGTTATCAGACACGACTGGAACTTCAAATGGGACTGGCTTCTATGGTCAGATGAAACTAAAAAATGAGCTTTTTAGCAGCAAACACTCAAGATGAGTTTGGTGAACACAGGGATAAAAAGTACCCCATGTGTACAATGAAATATACTGCTGTATTTTTGATGTTGTGGGCCTATATTTCTGCTGGAGGTCCTGGACTTCTTGTTAAGACACATGGCATCATGGATTCTATCAAATACCAACAGATAAAAAATCAATACGTGACTGATTCTGTTAGAAATCTTATAATGGGCCATGTTTGGATCTTCAAACCATACAATAATCCAAACACAAACCTCAAAAACAACTCAAAAATGGGTCACTGAGCACAAAACCAAGCTTCTGCTATCGCCATTCCAGTCCTCTGACCTGAACCCTATAGAAAATGAGTGAGGTGAACTGACGAGAAGAAGCACCGTCATGGAGCTGGGAATCTAAAGGGTCTGGAGTGATTCTGGATGAAGGAATGGTCTCTGATCTCTTGTCAGGTGTTCTCTAACCTCATCAGGCATTATAGGAGAACATTTAGAGCTGTTAAACTGGCAAATGGAGGTTTCAAAAACTATTGAATAAAAGGGTGCCGTTAATTGTGGCCAATGTGTATTAGAGAAAAACATTTATTTCATAATGATATTTCCCCCCATTTTAAATTCTTATTATCAAGTGAAAGGTTATATTTTTGTGATTTTTTTTTAAATAAAAGATCAAAAGGATTAACAATGCAGATTAATTTTCACAGCCTTCTTTGATCATATTTACCAAGGGTGCCGATATTTTTGGCCATGACTGTAGGTCTTGATCAACATCAGCAACAGGAGGCCAACCGGTTGTCATGACAACATATTCTACAGCTGAGAGTGCCGGGAACACGTGTACTGAATAACAATGGCCCCACCACTGACTTAAGAAAAAAAAATAGCCAGCCGTTCTTCAACAGACTAACAATTCAGGCTGCAAATCATAAGAGTTTGTAGGTTTAAAGGAAAAGATATATACGGCTTTGAGGGAAAGTTTAAAGCGCTCGTTTCTTAACTCTGACATTTTTATGTGATCTCCCTCACTCCCCGAGTGTGTTACACACATCCATTAGTGTTTGTGTTGACACAATTTATATTAAAGTGATTAAAAAGAGATCAAATGAAACAAGGCGCCGGGCCGCTGACAGAATCGCAAGGCTTTGGAAAAGGTCAGAGCGAAACGAGAAAATCTGCTGCTGCTAGCGTAAATATTTTCTTGAACATAAAAACAGACACTAAAGGAAATTGCTCTCTTGTTTCAGCTGTTGTTTTGTGATCAAATGGCTTGTAGCAGTTCCTATTTCTTGAACGTTTTTAGCAGCAGCAGAGAAAAATGATGTGACAGTGCTTGTCTTTTGCAGAACGTAGCAATGAAGTAGACTGTGTAAATGCGAACGACATTGTAATGAATCTTGCGTGCGGGGCCAAATGGAGACGCGTCGGACTGTGACGTTAGGAGGAGCTGGGCTTGAGAGGTTCTTAACATCACAGCAGACGCAGGGAGATGTACCGACAGGTAGCACTTAGGTTAATACGATTTTTCACAAGGCTGAGAATGAGGTTCTGTTTTGTCGGTCTGCTGCTTCAATGGTACAACAGGTACATCTTGTTTCAACAAGATGAGAATTACCCTTAATAAACCACAGGCCACTTTCACCACCCTAAAAACAAACAAGCTCTCCTTAAAATTAATGATTGTAATTTTACAGCCTATCTGGCTTTTCATCTTAAAATGTTTCAAGTAGGCCAAACAGAAAAAACTAAAAAAAAAAAAAAGTGCGTACTGTGTGTGTGAAGGTTTCACATTTTAAAATAAATATTTCATTTATAACTAATATTTTAATAATTTATTATTAATTCATAAATGATTAAATTAATAAATGATTTAAAATATTACAGGCCAGATTTACTAACAGCTTGCACAAGCGCAAAACCTTTTGGCATAAAAAAAAAGTACTGTCAGGATGTACTAAAGACGTGCAGTGAAGAATTAACGCTGAAAAGGCGTGGACACAGTTATTTTTGCGCTTGACCTTATTGAATATGCATTTGTAGGAGTTTCCCTTTCAGATGCAAACTTTATGGGAGGAAAGTATTAAAATGAATCACGCAACATGATTTACTGATTTACTAATTATTTACTAAATTACTAGTATTTGTGCCATTATTTAACATGCAAAAAAAAGGATGTCTTAAAGCAGGCGGTAATTTGTGCTGCTCTTGGTAGATTGTGCTGGTCATTATGGAAATGATCTCTCTCCGTCTGTGTTCTTTAATGCGCGAATTGTCAGTAAATCACATGCAAAATTCCCCCCTTCCATCGGCACTTTTATGGAATTGTGCTCTAACGCTAATTTGCCTTGTTTAGTAAATCTGGCCCTAATATTTTAGTTTTTAAATAAATCCAAGTTATATAAATTTATATTCATTTTTAATGCAATTCATTAGGTTTACGCTTTTCAAAATTAAAATAAAAAATATTTCAGTATTTTTAATTATTGTAAACTATTAATTATTATTATTAAAGACTGAATAAAGGCCCGTTCACACCAAGAACGATAACTATATAAAGATAACTATATTAGCGTCCACACCAGCGGACGATATTGTCTTGTTATTCTAAGCACACGCTCGTCTGCCACTTTCAATTCTCAAGCTCGTTATAGCAGGATTGATTCTGATTGGGTGTCAATGTTTTTATTGTTCATCAGCTCAAAAAAACATTCTGAAAGTGATTCCAACAATATCGTTTCTCTGTGCCTTTATTGCTATAGCTATGGTGTGGACTCTGCTATCTTGAATATTGAAAACGATTTTTAGAACTGTATCTTTATCATTATCTTTATCGTTATCTATTGTAAGCCTTAAGTGACTCAAGTAACAAATGAGCTGGAACTAGAATAGATTCTGGCAGGGGAAAAAAGTGAGAAATGTGTGAGTACGCAACCATATGCAATAATTAGTGAATGAGACCCAGTTGTTTTCACAAACAACAACGCTAGGAAAAATAATTATCAGGCCTTCCCCAGGGAAATGACAGCACTGGATGTGAACCTGTGAACTTACCATAGGGAGACAAGTCGATGTCGACAAAATGATTTACCCAGAGAGTGGTGCGGGGCTAGCATGCCTGCCAAACTTAGCGAGGAGGCAGTGGGTCAAGAATCAACAGAGAGGCCTGTGAAAGAGTGTAGCGCCAGTTCTCACTCCAGCCTCTTTTATCCTTACACTAACAAGGTTAAGACTTTTCCCATACATTCATCGCCCCTTTCAACACCTTCCCACCTCATTGGGGGAGGAACAGCCTTCATTTTTCTACACAGCTATTGAGGTGAAAACTGGGAGTGTTTTGAGTTCAATGGGGTTTTAAAATAATGTAGAGAAGTGTGATAAAACAAGTAAAGCATGGTGGGAAGTAGAAGCTATGCCTTTTTTTCTTGTGAGGATTTCTGAAGAACATCCTGGTGAAAAACGTCAATATAATGAAAGTGAAAATGGGACTGGCATTCTTTAAAATGTCATAAAAGTAGTCTATATGACTTGTGTGATACGTTTTATTACTTTTGAAACCATGCAAAAGCTGTGTGTGAAGAATAAATAGAAATGAAATCAATTTAATCAAGAGTAAATGTTCAGATTTTTCAAATCAATCAGTTTATCTAGTTCGCAAAACTCATCTGAATGATTGTTCATGAATCAGATTTACAAGTTTTTCAAGTTCACTGACAATGATTTTGGCCTGTTTCTCACACATAAATGAGAATTACTTCAGAAGACACAACTTATATTAAATTTATACTGAGCACTTTTATGATATGTTTACAGCATGACTGCACTCAAAAAAAAAAGAAAAAAAAAAGAAAATACAAATCCTGACAAAAGCAATAATTAAACAAATGGTTTAAAATGTATTTAAATTAGATTAAAATATTCATTATTAAAATATTATAGACACACACACACATATATATTAGGGGTGTCAATGTTAACGCGTTAACGCATGCGATTAATCAAAAAATTTTAACGCGTTAATATTTTTTTTACGCAAATTAATCGTTTGATAAGGTTTGACCCCAAGTTCTTCCCGTCATCGCAGCGCGGAAGGTAATCTATCATTGTGTGATGAGGGTACAGTGAACCAGTGTTGCCAGGGCAGCGGCACAAGTGGGCTATTTTGAAAGTACAGTTGCGGGAAAAATTAAAGAGCCGTGGGTTGCGTTTTTTTGGGCTACTTTTATAATGTACTGCGGCTGCCCAAAGTGTATATAGACAAATAAAATTAAAATAGATCCTTTTACTAATGTGTATTATACTTGGAATGTATACATGGCAACTTAAGAACAGAGAGGCGGTTGTAACATCACAAACAACGTGAGTTTCAGCCAGAGCATACATGTTAAGGCTTTTACACAGCAGAAATAAACATGACAACAGCCACTATAGATTATATAAGATAATAAACACACGACTGCGATAGGATATGGTTTGTATGTGATTTTCTTGAGATGAATGTGTACATCTGAAATGCTAATTTGTGCAGCAATATAAAAGGCTATAAATAGCATATTTTAACAACAGTAAACGACCAAATTCCACATGTGATCGCAAAAGGAAGTTATTACAAACACTCGGTGGTTTGAAGTGAGTTCTGAGTAAAAGTGTACTATTAATCTCATAAATTGTCTTATGAAGCATAATGCTAACATTAGCTCTAATGCACCTGCAGAACAGGTCCAATTCTTCTTCATAATGCATTTTGTCATAATACTTCACGTAAGGTCGCAAGAAAATATTTTGTTGTATTTATTTGGAAATACTTTTGATAATAGTTGGGTAAATGTATACTGGGATTGAAGCAATGTGGCTTGGTAAATGTTTTGTTACCAGTATAAAGGCTGATAATGGCTGAATAAAAACAAATGAATAATGATAAAATAATAATTAGGATTATGTCTCATACCTGGCAGAAGTGTGAAAGGTTCTGTTTCCTTAAACTAGTTTGTCATGCATTTCATTTCAACACATTTACAGGTAAATCCTAGTATTTTAAATTTGTGATTAATCATGATTAATCACAGTCCATAACTGTGATTAACGCAATTAAATTTTTTAATCGATTGACAGCACTAATATATATATATATATATATATATATATATAAACACACTGTATATACATACATAATTAAAATATTAAAATAAATTTAAATATGATTAAATAAAGATTTATGTACAGTATCTCACAAAAGTGAGTACACCCCTCACATTTCAGCAACTATTTTATTATAACTTCTCAAGGGACAATACTATAAAAATGAAACTTGGATATATTTTAGAGTAGTCAATGTGCAACATGTATAGCAGTATAGATTTACTGTGCTCTGAAAATAACTCAACACACAGCCATTATTGTCAAAATAGCTGGCAACAAAAGTGAGTACACCCTAAGTGAACATTTCAAAACTGTGTCCAAAGTGTCAATATTTTGTGTGAGCATCACTGTTATCTAGCATTGCCTTAATCCTCCTGGGCTTGGAATTCACCAGAACTGCACAGGTTGTTGCTGGGATCCCCATCCACTCCTCCATAATGACATCACGGAGCTGCTGGATGTTAGACACATGACGCTTCTCCACCTTGCAGGCTTTCTTGTGAGCCAGCTTCAGAAGAGGCTTCCTTCTGGGACGACGGCCATGCAAACCGACATGTTGCAGTGTGTGGCGTATGGTCTGAGCACTGACAAGCTGACATTTCACTTCTGCAACCTCTAAAGCAATGCTGGCAGAACTCATGCGTATGGTTTTTGAGGCCAGCTTCTGCACCTGACGCACACCACGAGGACTCAACTTCTTTGATCGACCCTTGCGAGGCCTGTTCCGAGTGGAACCCGTCTTGTAAAACCTCTGTATGACACTGGCCACTGTACTGTAACTCAGTTTTAGGGTGTTACTGATCTTCTTATAGCCTAGGCCATCTTTGTGGAGAGCAACAATTCTAATTCTCAAATCCTCAGAAAATTTTTTGGCATGAGGTGCCATGTTGAACATCCAGTGGTCAGTATGAGAGAATTGTACTCAAAGCACCAAATTTTAACTGCTCTAATACAAGATACACAAATTTGTATAGTCCTGTTAAGCAGACAAAAACATGTACATGATGAATAGGACATGTAGCTTTGCATGGTTAAACGACGTATAGCTGTTATCACTTAGGGTGTACTCACTTTTGTTGCCAGCTATTTTGACAATAATGGCTGTATGTTGAGTTATTTTCAGAGGACAGTAAATCTACACTGCTATTCATGTTGCACACTGACTACTCTAAAATATATCCAAGTTTCATTTTTATAGTATTGTCCCTTGAGAAGATACAATAAAACAGTTGCTGAAATGTGAGGGGTGTACTCACTTTTGTGAGATACTATATATAACTTATTTAAATAACATAAAGCATGCATTCAGTGTAATTATTGCCAAAACAAATGTAGTTGCTTTGCAATTAAAATTTCATCATTTTAATAATTTAAGGATTTAAAGATTTAAACCATTTAAAGATTAAAATATTCATTAAATGTATAAAATATAGAAAATATATATAAAATATATAAAAATTGAGTTTCCACCAAAATCAGTATTGTATCTGGTCAGTATTGAAAAGTCCATTTTTAATTTTACGCAAAATGCGATATCCGCCGAGTTATTAGGTCATGTTTTCTCCCATTTTTTTCCAAACCACGACAAACACCAGTCTCCTTTCTCTGCAGAATGGGATATATCCGCTCAACCAATCACAGCGCACCATTCCACGCACTCTAGACAGTAAAGGCGGCGCTTTGAATACACCCGGCATCCTAGTTTTCCTCATCTACTTTGTACTTTGTGATCAACAAACAAGGGCTGCACAATAATTCGCATGTGATTGTCATGCGCATCTCGTCAGTAAAGCCGATTCTGTGATTAATAGTACCGGTAAATCTCCATCACGTGCTTTCAGATGGAGCGGCATTTAATACACAGAGCCGTAGATCACTGACAAGCTACGCAATATCGCGTTCATAATCGCAGATGAATCGCATTTGATTATGAACACAATATTGCGTAGCTTGTCAGTGTTAGTGTTTTTATTAATGCCATTTATGTTTTTGTTAATACAGCATATAGCACGTAGTCAACTAAATTAATGTAACATTAAAGATGAATGCACTTTTGGAAGTTGAATATAAGGGAAATGTCATTTTGGAATTTCTGTGGTCTAATGTGATATTATTGTTCATGTTCTTGTTCATGATGAAATTTTCTTTTATTGTTGTAATTAATTTATAGCAAACAAGATGACCTGTTGAATTCATTTTGGGAGCGATGACTGATGAATGTATTTTTAGTCCAGTGCCTGTATATAAGATTATGACCAAGTTCAGAGGCTGTCATATGTGGATCAACTTACTATGTTGTGTATTTTCAACAGTTTCAATATGAAAAATAACTTTCATATTGATTCAATGGATTTATTGCATTTTGAAAAAAAAAAAAAAACGTATCATGGATTTATTGCATTTTGGGAAAAAAATAATACAATTTTATAATAAATCTTTGAAAATTTAAAATCTGGATTTGATTTTTTAATGTTATTATAACCTAAAGATGCTATGTGAATGTTTGAAACAGAAAATAGTGTCAATAGTGAAAATTTTTCATCTTGCCACTTTCTTGGTAAAAAAAAACACATTTTTACTCAAATTAATCAAAATGGATTTATTGCGTTTTGGAACCAAACTCTTCATATATATGTAGCTTCATATATTTATATACGTGTATATATATACCCTCCTTGTGAAGGGTGTCAATGATTGTCTTCTGGACAACTGTCAGATCAACAGAAGAACTCATCCACAATATCCACTGCCCGCTGCCATCAGCTCCCGCATCTCACACACATGAGCGCGACTTTAGCACTATATTTAGCAACTTTCAGACCCTTTTAGCGGCTTTTTTTCCATAGAATATACAAACTGACAAACCTAGCGACTTTTTTGGATAAACATTAGCTATGGTTCAGTTGAAAGATGTCGCCAGTGCTGCCCCGCGAGCGCGAGATCTGACTCTTCCGGCGCAGTGTCGCCTCTCTCTGCATCTGTTCTGTGCAGTGAGCGGCAAAGAAGCACCGCATTCAGCTGGCCGGACCGCAGCAGACTCGTCAGTAAATGAGTACAAAACAGCGTTTCCAAGCACCTGCCGCTAACTGACTGTTTGGAATTATAAATATGAGCATAGTTCATCTGTTAATATTATGCACTTTTTTTTTATTTTTATTTTTTTTTAGTTTGTTACTCAGACGCAGGCAGTGCACTGCGTGAGACAAAAAATATAGCCAAAACCACCGCATAGCCGCTCTTTAGTGTAACGTTAGATGCATGTTGATTTTATCAGACGATGTCGCGACTATAAATGAGAGTGACTCCTGGTTAACATGTATTAATGGATTGTGTTTAGTCACTATTTAGTGTGGAATTTTTCTACAATATTCGCTCATCATGACAGTAAAATAGGGCATTCTAAGTCAATCTATTGCAGTTTTTCCTCTATCAATCAGTAGAAAATGTGGTTAACACCCGTTCATACATGAAAAAATAAATACCGTCATATACCGTGAAACCGGTCTAATTTTGAAAAATACCGTGATATAAATTTTTGGTCATACCGCCCAGCACTACTGTGTAGCCTAGTGAACCAAACTGAGAGACCACTTTGAAGGCTCAGGAAACCTTTGCAGGTGTTTTGAGTTGATTAGCTGATTGGCATGTCACCATATTCTAATTTGTTGAGATAGTGAATTGGTGGGTTTTTGTTAAATGTGAGCCAAAATCATCACAATTAAAAGAACCAAAGACTTAAACTACTTCAGTCTGTGTACACTGAATTTATTTAATACATGAGTTGAATTACTGAAATAAATTAACTTTTCCACGACATTCTAATTTATTGAGATGCACCTGTATGTATATATATATATATATATATATATATATACACACATACAGCTTGAGGCTTGAAAGCAGTCTCTGTTCATCATAATGGAAAGACTGACCAGTACAGTATTCAAAATATCTTCTTTTGTATTCCAGAGAAGAAAGCAAGTCAGGTTTGGAATGACATGAGTGTGAGTAAATTACAGAATTTTCATTTTCATATGAACTATCCCTTTAAAACAAACCTTTGATTTAGTTTAAAATGACTTATAGCACACATAAACAAAGCTGCACGAGTCCTCACAGTGACAGCAATAAATCACATCACATCATGTGGCTGATGGGATCGCCCACTCTCCGACAATACTGTTTTTTTTTTTGTTTTTTTTTTTTTTAATGCATCGTCCTACTTAGAACTTCAAGGTGTCAGGCCACGGGAGGACATGACAGCCCTAGTGAGGACAAATCCACTTCACCCTCTTTTTTTCTTCTCCTGAAACCTCTCCTATGCTATGAGAGATGGGGCCAGTGTGGCCATACAATAGCCCTCCAGAAAGCTCCCGAGAGAAAGACAGACATGTCAGCTCATCTCTCTCTCTCCCCTCCGCTGTGCCCATCAAAGCTTCTTGGAGACTTTTACAAATACTTTCTTTCTCTCCATGGCCACAGGCAGCAGGAGGGGGAAAAGGGAGGGAACTTGGCCTTGGTGCTGGAAATGAATCCAGTGTGCTTGGGTTTTCATTTATGACCTGACAAACAAACTTCCTGTCTCCTCTGAGACGGCTTTAAAGGAAAGATTAGGCCGTCAGGCTATTAAGAGGCTGTGGCGGCCACTCAAATGCTGCAAGATTCCACTCAGCTTACAATTTAATCTGCTGCTCACAGCTCAACACCAAACAAGAGAGTGACAGCATTTGGACCATGTGCTGAATCTGGATGCCATGACAGGGCGGTGTTGTGTCTGGGAGGTGAGGAAGTGTAAGTGACTTCTAGTTCACACAGCGCAGCCTCCTCCATTTGTTCAAGCTAAACTTAGGTGGCCATTAATCTGGGGCACATTCCAGGCTTGAGTCTACTAGACGATCCATCATGAAGGACTGACGATGGTTGAGACGGACGGCCATGCCCGAAAGCCCTCCTACTGTCTGTGCACAAGACTCTTTATATACGGCTCCGGGACAGGACGAAGAACCTTGGGTTACTAGAATTGTTCGCCATTCAGAATTGAATCGAGAATGTATTTTATATTCCAACTGAGGTAGAAAACAGGATGTAGAATTGCAATTTGAATTGTAATGTAAAGAAGTAGAATTAAAATAAACTGAAATTCAATTACATTCATAAAACAGCAAATGTAAATAGAAGACTAGAAGACAGACAGACAGACGACAGAAAGACAAATAGACAGACAAACAGATACATATATAGATACATAGAATGATGAAACTAGATATATAACGATAGAACAAGTAGGACACCAGACAGACAGACAGACAGACAGACAGACAGACAGACAGACAGATAGATAGATAGATAGATAGATAGATAGATAGATAGATAGATAGATAGATAGATAGATTTAGGACTTATCACACCATCTCTGCTGTGTAGTACATCTGTCCTCAAAAAGCAATAGATTTTTCCATTTTACTCTTAGCAAAACATTTCCCTCTCACTTCAGGGCCTTCAATACATCTGGGATGCTAAAAAAATAAAATAATAATAGTGCCTTCATGCATTAAAAAGACACATCAGTTTCAGTGGTTTGGAGGTTAATTAAGTCTATTAACCTTAAATTAATAAAAGAATATTTATACGTGGAAGTCCCATTAACGCATTTATAAACTTAATAAAAAGTCCAGGCCACCTGGAGTTGTAACTTATTTCATGAACATAATCATTTTTGACAAGGTGCTTACGATGCATCCCACGGCACCCCACTCGTAATGATAATCGACAGTTGTAGCGGTAAAATTGTTCAAAGACGATCACAGACAACCAGCCACTTGTGCTCTGAATATCAAGTATGTACTTCTGTTGCCCAGCCCTAAACGACAAGTCTCAGATGGGTGTGCTGTTATTACCCAGACAGCAGTATCTGGGGAGCATTTGTGTGTCAAGAAACAGGCCCATCATTACAGTGATGATGCGATTTGGTCTTTAAACATAGTCGTATGCCTGTTCCACATGTTGTTTACTCCAGAGACATACCTTACACAAGTACACAAACACAGATGGGAATGCTTGGCCGGTGCATTGCCAGGATCTTCTAGGATCTGTGGATTTCAGGTCTCTGTGGATACATCCTTTGATTAAATATTGGAATATTTTATACTTTAAGATAAATGGATCTGCAAGGTTTCATTTTTTGAAGAGAATTTTAAAATATTACTGGATACAAAACTAAAAAGTTCCAACTGTTTCCGCCTCAAACACTGTTTCAGCTTCAAAACGATGAGTTAAGAAAAAGTTTATCGCTTCAGGCCTTCCATAGTTCTCGGTGCATCAACAGCTGTTACTTTTATATAATGTCATTGACTTACTGACTGTTTTTAGCTTAGTTTAAAAGTTAGAGGAGTTTTTAAATGAGTGATTCTGAGACTCAATAAAGTTTGAAAAGTTCTTGCCATTGCATCTTATTAAAATAATACAGTTTTGGAGACAGATAGATATATACTGTAGACAGACAGACAGGAAGTTTCAATTGCGTACTATGATACTATAAGACTTTCTATACTCCTTTTATTGGGGCATGAGCCCTGAAATACCACTGTGCCCCAACAAAATATATTTGATAAATTCTTGCTTCACAATGGTGATGACCACATACCCTATTAGCTATTAAGAATCAGAATTTGCAATGCCAGATTTGTGAATAAAAAGTCACTCTTTTGAACTAACTGATCCAGTTAGTTCAAAAGAGCTTTTGTAAATAGGTGTTAAACTCTTCATGATTCAGTTTACATACGCTCTCAATCATTTGCAGCAGTTTCTCACACCAAAATAGTAATGGGATACTTTATAAGACAGAAAACAGCAAGAGAGCTGGATGAGATGGATATTTACATATATCCATACATTCATAAGAGTATTACAAAAAAATCTCCAATATATAAAGTACGAATAGTGAAGGTAGGTCTTTTCAAATTGCTGCGCCACCATAACAGTAGCTGTGAACGAGAAAAGTAAACAAAGAAGAAGAAAATGTGAAAGACGTGCTGAAATCGCGTTTGGTCTCGTACGTACCTTGTTACTGTCTGCGCTTGCGAGGCCATTTATTGTGATTAACAGGAAAGTGTGTCTGGCTGAATTCAATTAGTGATTTGTTAGACGGGTATAAAAAAAGGTTATTATACCGCGGCAGCAGTCGCGGCAGCCCTCATCATGTGAAGACCGAAGTGTGTAAAGACCATCGACTCTACCGAGCGACTCCACCGGACAGGGACACCGGCAAGGTATAAGTATCGCTTTTCATTTATTCTCTTTCCTATTACTTGTTTCACTTCTCTTTCAGTTTTTATAACCATTTCTTACTTGTATGTTTGGCACAGTTATTTTTTTAGGATTACTGTTAAACTAATGTAGTTTGATTTGTATATGTTATCTATTTTAATTTTAGTTACAGTTGTAGAAATGTTTGTCATTTTATTAGTTTTTTTCTATTATGTCTGTATAAGTTATTTATTAAGTTTTAGTTTTATTTAATTTGAGTTATTTTAGTACTTCAACAAACTACATGGAAATGAAATAATATTGAATTTATGGATATGTGTGTGCATATATGTCTCTGTGTGTGTGTACATACACGTAGTTGTTTTTGGTGTTTGGCTTAGTTTTATGTTAGAATCATTATTACACTCTTATACCTTTTGTTCTCTTAATATTTTGAATTGTTTGTAGCTTTATTTTGTTTTCATTTAAATGTTAAGTTTAGAAATTTTGTCATATGCATTTCTCATTTTTATTTAATTAATTTTTTTTAATGTGTGTGTATATATACTATTTATAAAGTTTTAGCGTTTAGTTTTGGATCAGTTTTAGTTGTTTTAATACTACAATTGATTGTTTCTGTTGTCCTCATTTGTAAGTCGCTTTGGATAAAAGCGTCTGCTAAATGACTAAAAGTAAAGTAAAGTAAAAGTAAAATGTAATGCATTATAGCACCCCTAGTGGCAATAATGAGAATGCAACTTGTAAAGCATAGTCTGACTCAAGTTATGGTCGCAATTACTGTTGTTTGGCGAATTTTGGCAGGTGAAATCCAGTCATTTAAATAGGAATCCACAGTCAGAAATTTTGCGTGAGGGTGAAAGATTTCCTTATGCAGAGTTCGCATCGGATCCGGCTGGTTGTGCAAATTTGCCACATTTACCAGCTTCTTGGCTTGAAAGCGACTTCTGTGTGAGCTGATTCATTCATCACTAGATGATAGACAATTGATCTTTTTTTGTCCGACATTTCGCAAATGTGACAGCACCTTTATTTCACAATGTAAAAAGAACATATGCATAGCTAGAAGCATTTGATTTACATACTTAAACAGAAGTGCTTCTTTTAGGGTGTAGGTAGGAGACAGAGAAAGTCTTTCACTTGTTATTATTACATTAGTGATGTCTTTATTATAGTCCTCTTCATTGTAGTATCTAATGGATTTTTCCATACCCGTACCCCCTGGGGTGTTATGATGCACAGAGGGACGCGGGGGGTTCACTTTATATGCCTTGAACAGCCATGTCTTCGTGCCCTGAGGTCAGTGTCAGGATGAGGTAATGCTGTCTCTATCATCCCAGCAGGGCCCCCCACCCTCGTTCCCCACGTCTGGCTGGCGCTGGTCTTCACCTCTCTCTCTTCAGCAAGCACTACATCACGGTCAACAATAGACTCCTAACATCTGCGCCGGGAGCCCTTCATGCACTAAGACTGCTCATGGGGAGCACTTTTTCAAGTAAGACAAAGCCCAACCGTGTGACGCACTGAGCGGCCCATTGTCTTGCACTGTCTTGCACAAATGGAGGGAGGGGACTATAGCTGCTAGAGCAAAAGAAAGTTTTGGAAAACCTAGAAAATCTCTAAGACAGTCGTCTGTTTGTACACAATTCAGTTATAAACGGAAACACCTTATTCTATAACCAATCTGACTCCAAATGCTGTTTGCTACATTCAAGTGGGTGTTTTTTGAACTACGGGCCACTTCCAGCTTGTGAATCTTTAGAAAGTAAACTCTCAAACTCTTTTAACACTCTCACTATTTTATTTAAATTGCCCACTAACAATGTCCAACAGTTGACATGAAATTTCTAATTTTTTTTTCCCTTAAAAAAGGTCTTGAAAATGCCCAACACACCTCAAAAGATGTACTGTGCTTGTGTGATGTAATTGTGGTGATGTAAATGACAATTTTAATATTTTGGTCACGCTTAGGCTGTATTTTATGTATCACAGATAGCATTTTATGTATCCCAAATCTTCATAATTTAACATTAAATAACACACACACACATACATATATATACATACATATACATATATATACACATATACATATACATTTATATACATATATACATATACATATATATACATATATATATACATATATAGTCTATATATTATACATACATACATATATATATATATATATATATATATATATATATATATATATATATATTTTTTTTTTTTTTTTTTTTCAATAATTTGACAATTACAGTTCAATTATGGGATGGCAGTAGATGTGTATTACAATATACACTAAATACACAGTGTTAAAAAGTTTGAGAGCAGTAAGAATTTTTTAAAGTACATTAATATTTATGTTCAGCAAGGACACATTACATTTATGAAAAATCGGTAAAAAAAACATTTATAATGTTAAAAAAAAAAAAAGATTTCTATTTCAAATAAATGCTCTATTTATCAAAGAATCCTGGAAAAATATATATTACAGTTTCCACAAAAATATTGAAAAAAGCTGTTTTCTACATTGACAACATAGAATGATTTCTGAAGGATCATGTGACACCCAAGACTATATAAAATAAAATAATACAATTTATTTAAAAATATACTAATATAGAAAACAGTTCTTTTAAATTCTAATATTTCACAATATTTCTGTTTTTCTGTATTTTTGATCATATAAATGCAGCCTTGGTGAGCAAAAGACTTCTTTCAAAAATATTTAAAAATCTTACCAACCCCAAATGTTTTAACAGTAGTATAAATTATAAAATACATAATATAAAGGTTATTATATATATATTAGGTTATATATTAGGGCTGCAACTAACGATTATTTTGATTTTTCGATTAATCAGATTTTTAAAAAAAAAGCTAAATTTTCTTCTTCTTTTATTTTACTGACAAAAACACTTCCACATTCTGCCCAATGTCCTTCAAACAAACGTGCCAACTGAATGCTATGAAAACATACAGCGCTTAACAATTTATTAGACCACCTGTCATAATAAAGAGAAAACACAAATATTTTAGGAATCTGTTAAAGAATTGTTTAAAATTAAAAATGTTACTGTCATTTATTGGGCAAATAACAAACTGAAACAACTACATTTTTATTCACAAAAAAATAAAAAAAATAGCCTCCTGCCTTTCATAACAGCATGCATTCTTGCTGGCATTGTTTAGCTACTTTTTGACTGTAATTGGGTATCTGAAAAAATCTTTCATAGATCTTTCATAGATCTAGATCTTCATTCTTTCACTGATAACAGAAATAATTATATTATAGCATTAGAAATAGCCCACTGTCACTAAAGAGCTTACGCATATTGGAGAACTAACCAATACAGATAGCTAAAAAATGATTTTAGTAAACACCAATACTGTTAGTTTAGAGCAGCAGTGGCACAAAGCTTACATTATTTGTTATAAACCTTAAATACATTTGTTTTAATAAATTTAAGCACTGTATATAGGCCTACAGTTTACATCTCTTCATCAAAAATTAAGATAATAATAAAGATAATAAAGACGAATATAAACACAAACTCAGTGTTAACCAACTTTTTGATCACAGTCACGTTTACTGTAATTTCTTTATCCTATGAAGCATCTGATATTTATATTCAGACAACTATACGCGGTTATCCCTTTACAGTTCCTACTCTCATAAAATATGTGCATTATATATTGACTTTTAAACCTTAATTTAACGTTCAACAACAGATATTTCAGCACAATGAATGTTTTTGTGCTGAATATTAATCCCTCTGTGACGTGCGCTCATGCATCCGCCGTGCCGGCGCTCATTCAGTAAAGAGTTAAACTTAACGCAGACTGTCAGGACGGAACTTTATGCATAAATGGAAATGCTCGTGTGAATGTGTGACATTTACAGATAAGGATATGACCGTAAACTCAACGTTTTTGCGCTGAGGATGCACATGCATCTATCAAAGCGCCTGACAAGGCAAGCCATTACGCTAATTCATTAACTTAAAGCTGAAAATAAAGAATTGTCATGTTTTGGGAGGCTTGGATCACGTACTTCTCCCGCAGCATCTCATTCTGTTTCCTCCACTATTTTTAGATGCATTTTGGTCATAGAAATGCGTTATTCAGTGCTGTAACGTTAATTTGACGCGACCGGCTGAAGTTGGACATCCACTGTGGGCAGACCCGACTAATCGATAATGAGAATCGTTGTCGATGATTTTCATTATCGATAATAATCGATTTTATCGATTAGTTGTTGCAGCCCTAATATATATTTAATAATATATATATATATAACTCTATAACTCTTTAAAAATATAAATATACATTATTTTTAATTAATGATTTATTTCACTCAAAACAACATTTAACTTGTTTAGATTATCTTAGGAGTAAACATTAATTAATTCATATTTTTATAATATGTTTATTTATTTTAGGATTGGAGGTCTGGGCCTTGGTTGAGGGTAAAACAAGAAAAACAAAAATAAAAAATAGACACAAAAATGCCCAAAGTTAAAATAACACCCAAATGCAGCACACAGCATGAAGTTGTTTAGCAAATTTACTGTCACTTTTACTGTCACTATGTTTACACTTATTATTCAGGAGAAAAGAAAAGGGGCTTGACTTTGTTACTCGTTGCTCACTCATGTAGAAACAGAATAATTTGAGAGTCCTACCGCTTCGTAAATACAGTCATTCCAAATGCTAACTTTGTGAATGTACCCTATGAACCGTTCAGCTCTGAGATACGGGCACCTGTAGAAGAATATGCGTGGTGAGCATTAGAGAAAATGATACGCATGCCGGTGATGACTGCGCCACACTCTGAACACTGCCGCCCGACCTTGAGAGTGCATTTGTAACATTTGCTTTGTTACACACTCCTGATCACACCTACACTCTTGCATACTGACCCTTTGAGAACATCACATGGTGATCTGCTCCAGCTCTGTTCAATCACAGAGCAGCAGCAGACAAAGCCCTGCCCCCTCTCAGGCACCTGTAGAGGCACGTTGTAGGCAGCAGACTCATCAGAAAGCTTCCCACGAGCACGGACCTGTACCACAGTGCTATAATGAGAAACCCCAGGCCTTTCATCACTAATATCATCTTCTCAGCACTCGTGTTGGCCTGTGTAAACAGCCTCAGTAATGTTGCAAATGTTATGTCATAAATCTTCAAGACTAAAAAGCTGCAGAAATAAATAAATAAGCTCCATTGGCTTTCTGCTCTATCGGCCGATGGGACGTGAGTGGCATCGTTAAGTCTTGGCCTGGAGCGTGTTGCATGTGTGTGAGATCCATTTATATAGCTGTCATGTATAGCTCATGCAAAAGAAATAGTTCAAACAAAAATGAGCATTCAGATCATTTATTCGCCCTCAAGTTCTCAGAAACCCCGAATGACTTTTTTTCTGTGAAGCATAAAAAAAAAGATATTTTGAAAAATGTGTTTTTGTCCATACAATGAAATCAGTGGGTTGTTTAGGACCCCACTGACTTTCATTGTATGGACAAAAAGTTGATTTTTTAGTTTTTTTTTTTTTTTTTTTTTTAAATATCTTCTTTTGTGTTCCACAGAAGAAAGTAAGTCATACAGATTTAGAGATTTTTTTGACAGAACTGTCATTTTCATTTTTGTGTGAACTGCCCCTTTAAATACTTATATTTTAAATAAACTCGACATGGTTAACAAAGGTCAAACAAAGGTTAATTATACCAATAACTATGTGTTGTCATCACTCAATATAGGCAAGCTTGGTAAATCATGATTGTTCCATACTGGACATAATCCATAATACAAAACTGTTGAAATCCTATTAAAACAAGACAGTTGAGAAAGCTTGTGAAGGCTGATTTGTTATTATATTTGTTTTCTCGACATGAACGTCAGGCTCAATTAAAAACGATCACGGCAGCTGATGTTTGGACAAAACAGTTCTATTAGCGGCTCAAAAATATTTCAAACATGCATACATTTACAGTACACACACTCAGATGCAAGCAATCTAGAAAGAAATTTCTTCTGTCTATTTTACGGTGCTGATAAACTGAAACAACAGTGTCTGACACAGAGAGAGTATAGAGGAAGATTATTACCAGAACCATATAATGCGTGATGGATGTTTTGAACACCAAACACCCACCCAATATCCAGCTTGTCAAGCTCCAGGGGAGCTGTAGAAAGCAATTCTTCTATCATTACCTGGCACTTCCTCAAGAATAAAAAGAAAAATCCAACCCAAACAATACCTCACACCTACCTGATCTTTAAATCAAAGGCTCCTGTGGGATTTCTGTGGAATTTTTCTCCTAATGATCAAAAGAGCTCTAGTCCTTCACATTTACAGTGTATTATATCTCTAATACTGTCATTTTGCCACCCTGTAGCTGAGTATTAGGCAAGGGAATGCATGAACATTTTTACATTTTTGGAGGTTATTTTAGGAGGAAAAAACTATTGGTAGCAGTCAAATATATATATACATATATATATATATATATATATATATATATATATATATATGTATTAGGGATGTGCGCTACGACTAATTTGACTGTCGTTTAAACGGAAGTTTTGTATCCGACTAGTCTAAAAGCTTGAAACCCCCCAAAAATGGCAAAAGAAAAAAAAACAGTGCGTGTGTCTATATAACAGCCAACACTTGAAATACTTAATCTTTGAATCACACTGTCAAATCCGTCAATGAATTCTTCTAAAAATAGGTCACGATTATGCCGTATGCTTACCTCGCGTTATCTTAATTTAATTTTAGGCGGTCGTTAAAAAGAAGAAAAAAAAGAGAAGAGCATACACTCAACATAAACCAGTGAATAGCTTATTTAATCAGATCGGCTGGAGCAATGCAGAATTGGAAAATCAATGAATAGACTGACAGAATTCTTCATCTTCATATAACGTTAGCCAACATATTAAAACACAAGTCAAAAACAATAGGAAAGTTTATCAAGGAATAGCATTAAAATGGCTATTAAAAATGTACTTCATGTAGGCTATATCGCAGTGGCGTTCCGTCCATATAAGCTGTGAATGCGCCGCATACCCAGGCCGTCTGAGAGAATGAGTTCACGGGCTAATTAATATAAACATGATTATAAGTTGATCCCTTGTCATTTGAGATGTGACTTAAAGCTTAATAAAGTGTTGGGAATAAGTATGTAAAATTATTTATTTGAAAACAATTCTCCGCAGCTTTCTCGTCTCCGGGGTGCTTAATCTTAGCACTCAGCATACCCAATTAAAAAAGTCACTGCTATATCGTCTAAAAACAAAACAATGCTCGTTTTACTTACTCAGACCATGCGCATTTGTTTAGTGAATTTAACGTTAACAGGATCTGGCGAAAGACGGGACTAGAGGCGATTCTGCACTTGAAAAAAGTGTGCTCGGCAGGAACTGAAGTCACAGACACGCAGACAGAAAATTACAAACAAGCAGACAGTTTTGAAAAGAGCCTGGAAATCCCGCTCCACCACTGAAGTGGGTCTTCGTTTAGAGGAACAGACGGCGCGGATGGGATCGCGGACCGCAGCGGCAGCTGGTTGTAGTGTACATGACATGATTGACATTTGCTGGCTTTGGCTAGCCTCTAAGCTAACACTACATGCCTGTATTGAATATGAGTACGCATCGTTATTGTAAGCCAGTTTGACATTACACAGTTTGCACAAGCTTTTCCGTTTCCATCTCATTCATAATAATCCCACACCTTGCTGTCAATTTGAGCTTGCCGCAACTCAGAAAACACATGCGAGGTCTGAGGTAAAAATGTAGTTTCCGCCCAGATACACTTTTTAAAATATTTATATATTTAAATATTTTCATATGTATTCTTTGTCAAACGTATTATTTTAATTTGTTATTTAAAATGTTTTAAAATGTAACGTTAAAATGATGGCAATTTGAATGATAAAATCTTTTTTTTTTCTCTCGTGTAATCGACTATTGTTTTCAGTGTCGACTAGTAGGAGCTGTACCGTTTAGTCGACTAGACCCGCACATCCCTAATATATATATATATATATATATATATATATATATATATATATATATATATATATATTTATTTATTTATTTATTTATATATATATATATATATATATATATATATATATATATATATATATATATATATATATGTGTGTGTATATGTATATATATGTATATATGTATATATGTATATATATATATATATATATATATATATATATATATATATATACATATACACACACACACACACACACACACACACATATATATATATATATATATATATATATATAAATATAAAGGGTACAGAAAATTTACTATTTGAAGTGGGAAAAAATGTCAAATGTTAATGGTAAAAATGACATTTAATATTTTTAAAAATGTAAAATAAAACTAATAATAATAAAATAAAATAAAGCCCCAATGTATTGTGCATTATGCAATATGACAAGGAGTGGCTCTTACCTTTGTGTGTTGCAAACAATGGTGCAAATGACAGCAAGTACATGATAAAAAAACAGAGAAATGAAACATGACAGTTAGTATTTTTTAAAACAAAAAGGATTATCATATTGAAATACATAAACAGTGTCCAACAGTGAGTTTAGTTTAGTTTTTTTTTTTTTTTTTTTTTTTTTTAAATCAGATCTTTTTGGTAAGGATATTCACTCATGCATAACACCTTCAACATTTTACCTTACTTTCACAGTTTTTAACAGCAGCAGTCACTGATACATATAGCTTAGTCTAAAGATTAGACCATATGTTCTATGTACTTCGGGCAACCGAGTGTGAAATTAGTAAAGTCAAAAGGGAGTGAGTTAAGTAATATTCAATGTCTCCATAAAGTCTGTTAAAGGCTTTTTGTCCTTCCAGTCATTTTCCCAACTGCAGACCATCAGGACACTCACAGATTTGCTAAGCTAAGCCCAGCTGCCCTTTTTGCTCACATACAATTACTTTCATAAGGTACCACTGCAATGCATCCTGAACAGCTTGTACTGCCCAACAGCAAGCGCTAGACTCCAAATAACACTTAAATACAAAAGTTGAGAGTCAAAATGTCAATGCAAACCATTAAGTTACTAATGCCAAGTACATGTTCTGTATTTAGAAATGGAGAAAGAAAGCAGACCATTACTAATGTGTTTCCTTTACTTTGACCCCAGGGTCACTGCCTGCTCTCCAGGTTACACTTTAATTCAACAGCCATTTTCTCAGAGGTACAGACTGTTCGAGAATGACACGATCGCTATCAAGGACAGACAAATGTGTCCTGAGTGTTTGTCTCTATCCTCTGTTTCTCATTACCGTCTGCTCTCTTGTTTGTTTGATTTAATGGATCAGATTGAAATACTGCCTCTCCAAGTGACAAAAACAGAACCAAAAGATGCTCAGGCAAAGGTCACACTAATGCTGTGCCAAAACCATATGACTTTCTTTCCTTCTTTCTCTTTCTTTCTTTCTTTCCTTCTTTCCTTCTTTCTTTCTTTCTTTCAATATCACAACAGTTGTTGTCGTTGGCTCATGTTCTCCATTTTTACATTTAGATTACCTTTGCCTCTCATCTAACTCACTCAAGTTATTTTTAATAACACCAATAATTCAATAAAACTGTTAAATGTTATTGAGTTAAATCTTTGTTAATGAGTTAAATCTTTAGCAAATGTCAAAATAAATATCCATTTTTCATACAGTACATTATAATTTTGTGATTATAATTCACATGTAGTGTCTAAATTCACATGTAGCTTTTCAAGTCAAAGTCAAAGTCAAAGTCTGCTTTATTGTCAATTCTGCCACATGTACAGCACATACATACAGAGAATTGAAATTGCGTGACTCTCAGACCCATGGTGCATACAGTTAACAATAAAACACTAACAGTAGACGTAGAATGCAAATAAATACAGTTTAAAATATAAAAACAAACTATACAGATATACAAATAAGGACATTGTAGAAAGAGTTCGATTAAGTGGCATAAGTGGCATAAGGCACATGGCAGATGAAATGCAAATCGGTTAAATAAACAAAACTAAACAAAACTGTGCAGATATGAGTGTAGTGCAAAAAGAGCTTAACAAAACGAAAACTGTGCAGATATAAAGAGTGTAGTGCAAAAATAGCTTATCAAGCTTGAAACAATTTCTTATAGCTTTTTGTGTTATTCAGACAAAATAGTACTTTAATACTGCCATTTATCTGTTATTGGGCATAACATGTAAATAATTTTAGCTTATCGGTACGCGACGACAAAGAGTTGATTTTGATGAAAAATATTAATTGACAACATTTTTATCTATTTTAAGATGAAATGAAGACAACAACAACATCATTAAACATTGTGACTATATCAACATCAACTATATCGACATCCAATATTGCTGACTAAAAATGACACAAAAATGTAGTTTAAAAAATAAAAACTCTCTATATTTAAAATCTCTCTACAGTTCTTCAACAAAAAAGGAGAAGAAAATATAGACCTACATGAGTTTTCATGCTAGTTTTCATTTAAATAATTTAAAAAAACTATGACTTAAAACAAACAGTTGACATTGTCTTTATTTGTGCTTATAGGTGAAAGTGCAACAATTCTAATTAAATTTCTCAAACGAAATCAATTATGATCGGTAATTGCAATTATAATTTTGAGCAAAACAATTGTGATGATCAGTTTAACCATTATGCAACATGACTAAAATATGTTTTCTTTGACTAAAATTAGCCTAAAAGCTGACAAAATGAACACTAATGGAACAGAATTTTAATACTCCTACTTTCAAGCTTTAAAAATAACAAAAAGCACGATAAAGAAGTCACATTTTTGCAATTGACTGGAAATGGACAACTAGCAACAGACATGATCATCATCTCTCATTTCACCCTCACCTGTTTTGGTGATTAATTAATGACATTTCAATGTTTTAATACTTTAACGAAGGCACATCTACTGCTGTCGATATTGCGCATTTGTGTTTGCTTTCATGCATTCTTTACAGATAAGCTCCATCTGCTCTGTTGCTGACGCTCGGTCGGCAACCAAAACAACTTCCCACAGCATGTCTTCAATGTGCACCTTTATTAACACTGGCATGTGTTATATTACAGGCCAACTACTCTACTGACTGGCTTAAATGAATAAGAAACACCGCTCTAAGTGATATGCACTGAATAAAGATGCACCTGTAGGTGAACTAAGCCAGATGCCTACAGTATGTCTGGCCATGAAGAACCTCATAAATGTGGATGCAAAAATTAAATACTTATCTAGGGACATACAGCCAGTTTAATTCAGAGGAACTATGTAAACTATGTGTTAACTGACTTAAGGGTTGGACAGGAGCATAACTGCTGTGAAGTGCTTATTTGAAATACAGAAAACTGCAGATCCCCTTCATGAGGAGCTCATAAGATCGTGGAAGGCACCTTTTACTGCCGGAAACAGGTGGAGCAGTCTGTGGCCATGCAACGGTGTCCAAAAGCCGCTACCACTCTGCGGGGTGACCCGTGTCTCCCCTCACGGGCCTATAAGTATTCGTCAGGTCTAACTGGCAGTGCTTATAGAGCTTGTGGGGAGGCGGCTTCTGCCCTCCACACCATGGCGTTCCTGCAGTTCCACCAGGCCAAAGCCCTGAAAGACCTGCACGAGGGTGGTCACGACCTGGCGGTTCTACATGAACTGTATGCTGCAACGGACCTCGCGCTTCGAGTGACGAAGGTAACCGCACAATCTCTGGGTCGTGCGATGTCCACGCTAGTGGTCCAGGAGCACCATCTCTGGCTGTGTCTAGCAGACATGAAGGAGCATTAGAAGGTACAGTTCCTGAATGCTCCCATGTCACAGACCGGCCTTTTCAGTGACGCTGTCGAGAGTTCTTGGCAGCACAAAAGCAGACTGAGGCGATCAAACACATCATGCACCGGGGGAAACCTGCTGCTTCCACTCCGGCTGCTGCCCCTCAGCCTGCTCATCGCCGTGGGCGTCCCCCTGTGGCCGCCCCTGCTCCCACGCAGCCACAGCAGCCTTCCACCAGGCAGTGCCGTGGAGCTGGTTGCAGGCAGGACGCCAAGCCCGTCCAGGCCCCCGCCAAACCTGCCCTGAGACGGGCGACTCAGAGATGGAGGAGACTGCTCATCAGGAGATGGTGACCGCACCACTCCCTGCCCCGGAGGAGGGCCGGATGGAGAATCTTTTGTTTCGTTTTGTTTTTTTTCCGCTGCTGGCCCAGAAGCCAGCAGTACCCAAAACTTCAATAAAAGAGCAGTTTCCTCAGTCTCTGGGTTTCAAGAGGAGGAGAGTTGCGAGCTGTGCATCACAGGTTCGCTTCCCTCCTCTCTCGCCAGCGGGCAGCAGTGGGTTGCCCAAGAGCATCCCTCCTGCCCATTTGTGAAACCAGGTAAGGGCTGTAACATTCAACTCCCCGCTTCATGTCGTCACACGCCTGGCTGTTGCAAGCCTCAAGCCGGGTTCCTGCGTTTCCTCCCGCACGAGGAGGAATCAGGTGAGTGTTACACTTCAGACCCCGACCCTGCCGTCACAGGCCAGGCCATCACAGGCCCCGGGCCGGGTCCCTGTGTTCCACCACGCTGCCCCACCGCTGGTACGTCGGTGGCCCCTTTGGTTCCGCTGGCACGGTCTCTCGGAGCCTGGCTAGCGCTCCCCAGTCCATCCCGGTGGCTCCTGCGGACCATCAGACACGGCTACGCGATTCAGTTTGCCCGGCATGCCCCCAAGTTCAGGGGCATCCGGTTCACTTCAGTCAAGGCCATCAATGCCTCTGTCTTGCGTGCGGAAATCGCAGTCTTGCTGGCGAAGGATGCGATAGAACCGGTCCCTCCAGCCGATATGAGATCAGGGTTTTACAGCCCTTACTTCATTGGACAACACTGCGACCATGGCATATATCAACCAACAAGGCGGTTTACGCTCCCGTCACATGTCGCAACTCGCCCGCCACCTCCTCCTCTGGAGTCAGAAGCGTCTGAGGTCCCTTCGTGCCATCCACATCCCAGGAGTGTTCAATCGGGCAGCCGACGAGCTGTCTCGAGCAGCATTTCCTGGGGAGTGGAGACTCCATCCCCAGGCGGTTCAGCTGATTTGGAGGCGGTTTGGAGTTGTAAGGTATTTGCTGATATTTCTGCCCACCACAACCCCGTAGAGGAGAGGTCAGTGGGGAAACATGATCTGGTCGTCAGGTTCCTTAGGGGGGCCAGGAGGTAAAATCCTCCTAGGCCTCCCTCCCTACCCTCTTGGGATTTGGCATTGGTGCTAAGAGCCCTTCAAACTGCCACCTTCGAGCCTTTGCAGTCAGTCGAGTTGAAGTTTCTTTCTATGAAAACCCTACTCCTGACTGCATTGGCTTCGATCAAGAGGGTGGGGGAACTGCAGGCATTTTCGGTTGACGAATTGTGCCTTGAGTTCGAGCTGGCTGACTCCAGTGCAACACTGAGACCCCGGCCCGGCTGCGTGCCCAAGGTTCCTACCACTTCCTTCAGGGACCAGGTGGTGAACCTGCAAGTGCTGCCCCTGGAGGAGGCAAACCCAGCCCTAGATTTGTTCTGTCCTGTACGTGCACAGCGACAGTACGTGGATAGAACTCAAGAGCTTTAGGACCTCAGAACAGCTCTTTGTCTGTTACGGAGGACAGCAGAAGGGGAAGGCTGTCTCCAAGCAGAGGATGGCCCACTGGATAGTGGATGCCATCACCTTGGCCTATGAAGTACAAGGTGTGTCCTGCCTGCTCAGCCTGTGTGCTCACTCCATTAGAGGTGTCGCATCTTCCTGGGCGCTGGCTCGTGGTGCCTCGCTAGCAGACATTTGTAGAGCTGCGGACTGGGCGACTCCTAACACGTTCGCTAGGTTCTATTGCCTGTGTGTCGAACCGGTTTCCTCCTGTGTTCTCACCTCAAACGGGTAGTAGCACTGAGAGGCCCAGTTCAGAGTCGGCTTGCGGTGTCCTTAACGCCTAAATTCTCCAGAGAGTTCCCTATTGGGCTAACCCTGTCGAGTCCTCCAGCACTCCGGCGGCCAGACATGGCGGAACGTCCAGTGCCAGGCCTTTCAGTCAATGAATTCTTGAAATCTGGTGTGAAGCTAGTTCCCATATGAGTGACCCTGTTGGGATCCCATATGTGTATTCCAGGGTACACTTACTAGGGCCGTGTTTTCCCTGGCAGACCACGTTCTGCCGTCTCTAAATGATGTAGCCTGAGCCATCTCAGAGACTTCCATGTGCAATAGGGCCCTACGGGGTTACTTCACATGAGTAATGTCACTTAACCCCTTCTGGGAGGAGGTGACTCCGCTTTCCCAGTGTTATCCAAGTCCTACTGTTTGGATTGCTCGAGGAACAGCAGTAGTCGACCTTCTCTGTGTAGAGCCCGGTCCTATCATCTGCCTTATAGGAAGGACCAGGAGACCTACACAGGGCACTGGAGGGGGCAGCTCCTATGGCGCTTTGGTAGGGATCCCATTCGTCGGTCACCGACGTGACTCGGAGTGACCGACTGAAGGGGAACGTCTCAGTTACATATGTAACCCTCGTTCCCTGAAGGAGGGAACGGAGACGTCACGTCCCGTCGCCACAGTCGCTTTACCACAGCTGAACTGCCGGGTCACCGGCTTGGCTCCTCAACGAAAACATGAATTAATGCGGTGCACCTGCTGCCTCTTATACCCGCGCTGAGGGGTGTGGCAGCCAGATGCGAAATACCGCATGCCAATTTCCCTTCAGGGAACGAGGGTTACATATGTAACCAAGACGTTCCTACCAATATAAAAAGGAAGTGGTGTAGATAGATAGATAGATGACATGATATGATGAAGATATGATCTATCTTGGTTTTAAAAACAACCAGATGACAGGAGACAGGATGTTTGACATAAACATTGGATTTGGATATGCACTGATCTCATCCATCCTCCAGATACTTCCTAAGAAAGCAGCATTTGTCAGGTTTAAGACACAGCCAGAGAGAGAGACACTGTTGCCACATCTGCCTCTCACCTGTCAGAGATAATTACATCCAAGACACAATGACACAATCTGTGATTGGCCAATTTGCTCTAATTCAAAATAGATTATCAGCCCTTGAAGTGGATCTGAGGTGTTGTTGGTCCTTTAGTGTACAGTAAAATGCATTTTGGCATCACTCCTGACACAGTTTACAGAGAAAAAAATGCAGATACCTTTGAGCAACGTGCTTCCTTCTTTCGGCAATTAGGACCTTAAATAATGCTTGGAAGGAAACCAAAATAATTTAGACTAATTTAATACTATTGTTTGTAATTCAGTGAGTTAGAACAGGGGTCTCGTAATTACAGACTCACCTCATTACCAACTGTGATTACGCTATTATTTTAAGAAAGTTGAAGTTATTATTATTTGTATGCATTCCTGAGATGAAATGTGTTTCAGTAAAAAACAAAAATGCTTTCTTTGGCAAAAGTTTATTTTAAAGGCTGTTCAAGGGTTACTGCTCCTGATTAAATCAGCCGATTTTTACGCTCAGACATTTTAGATTTAGGAATGTGCATAAATAGTGATCTTTTATCTTTCAAACATAAATGAGTGGGGTTCTTTGAACTCAGAAACAGACTTTGTTTACCAAGAAGGAGATAAATGTTGAATACAGAAAGAATATCTAAACACTGATTTCTTTCAAATTTGTAGGGAGGACACAAAAATATTGCGAATGCCAACGAGTAAGATCGAATATGAGGTTTTATGGAGGTCACTGGTTAGCAGAGGTCACCGGTTCAGGATGTCAGAAAGGGCATTGTGACTCCTAGACAGCCTGGGATGAATAAAAAAGTAGTTAGAACTTTATAAGCATCTGTGTGAATAACATGGAACTATTTGCCAATACATATGTTTTCAGGTAAACAAGGTTACTGTCATTTTACTTGTATTCTTTATGATTCTTAATTCTATTATTGGTTGATGTTAGGAATTATGTGTTGTATTCGACACACACATTTTGAACATCTACTTTTTTATTTAATACACTTACAAAAAGATCAATATGTTCCATCAGGTGCAAATTGGCAAACAGAACAGAATTGAGTGAAATAATAACAGTAGCACTATAAAAAACTGAAATTATTGATAAAAGAGAGCAATACATTCTACTTCAGACTCTCTCTGAATTTAAATGTATTAACTGGCCAACATCCCACCCACCATCAACCCCCCACAAGAAGAGAAGACAGACAAGACTGTGAGCTTAAGCCCAAAGCCTCCATCACGGTTCACCCATCCGGATCCAACCTGTCAGTAGAGATGGATCTGTCTTCAAGTTCCCTTTCAACATCACTGCTAGTCCATAATGCACTACCAGTGTGGTGAAACACAGCATCCGTGTCAAACATTACTCATTCCTCCAGCTAATGTTACAATTTATAAAGCAGCAGGGTGTCATCCATTCCCTAGTCCTGTAGAATCTGGGATGCCGGCTATACGATGAATAACAACAGGCCTGGGAAAACCCAGATCCATTGAGCAGCTTCTTCAACAGGTACCTCAAACTGTCTCGTTCTGCACTGGGTGTTCAGGAAATGAAAGCCCCTTGGAAGGCAATTAGGGATGCAGCAAAAGGAGAGAACCGAGGCACACCTCGGCGATAAAAAAGGTCACGGCATACCCAATTACTAATGACATTTCCTATTTGAATTCTCTATGCAGGATTTTAACTGGATCCCTTTGATTGGCGTATTGTTCATCTGAGAACACAGTTGAGATCTGATCCACATTTATGGATCAGAATGTCATGGAACGCATACGGCGGGGTCATCAAGCTTGACAACTGTCATGACCGCGTTCTGAAGTCTCCGTAAGTGCTGTATTAAACACAACATTCAGTCTCTGAATATATTGACACAGAGTAGAATAGAGCACAGGCAGATCTACAAGATACACGCTGACTAAGATACAAGTAGTTGTCTGAGCTTTCCTTGAAAACAGCCAATAGCTGTGAGCTGTACTTTTTACAGATCGCTTCTATGGGCTGGTTTTTCCCCATCGTGGTTTCTTATATATCATACGGGGATTATTTCTTTTTCCATGTTGATTAAATGTTCATGGAAACCTCAGAGGCAGGTGCTGATGATATCGCAAGGGAATGTGCACCACAAGCTGTTATGACTGGGTCAATGTCCAGACGTTAAGAAAAGGGTGTGTAAACACTCTTTCCTTTCATATTTACAATTTATTTAAACGAATAGTTTATCCAATAATGAAAGATCTGTCAGTATTCACTGTCATCTCACTCTGTTGTTCCAAACCTGTATGACTCTCTTGTGTGGAACACAAAAGAACATATATATATTAAAAAAAAAAAAAAAAGGTTTTTGTCCATATAATAAAAGTCAATGGAGTCCGAAAAATACCAAATATCTTCTTTTACGTTCCAAAGAGAAAAGAAAGTCAAGGTCTGCAACATGAAGAAGGTGAGTAAATGACAGCATTTTCATTATTCACTGAAAAACAGTACAAAAGCTGTCACTTTTACTTTTCAAAAGGTAATAAAATGTACATTTAAGGTACTAATATGCAACCTTGAGGGATGAATAAGGTACAGAGGTGTACCTTTTGAAAGAGTACTGCCCTAGAGACAGTTTTTGTACCCTTTTTTTCTGAGAGTGGGTGAATTATTCCTGTAAAATATATGCACACCCTATTTGGACAAGACAAGTTACATTTTTCCAAATTACAATTCAGTCACAGTTACTAACAGAAGATGTCTGTGCTTCATATAGGCTTACTAATTCTGGGATTGTCTGGACGTGGATGTTACCGCAGATCATTTGTGCTGAATGTGTATGTTATGAAACCCATTGAAACAAGATTTATGTGTGATCGATTGTAGGCTATGTATGCATATAATGACAGACAATTAAATAAGTAAATTTAAGCATTATATCTGAAAAATAATTGTATTGGTAAAACCTCAAGTTCAATTTACTAGCATGAATTCATTAGGTATCATGAACTAATAAAAATTGTTGTGTGCAATATTGCAACATATATCAAAATAAATGTAAACATAATTACATTCATCAACCAAATGTTAAAAATATATTAGCATATGTTGAAAATTAACTAAATTAATAAATGCAATTAAGGCATAGCATTTGTTCGCAATTACATTAACCCCTTAACTGTCACTCACATTTCTGAACATAGACATTAAAGTGCACTATCCAAACTTAAATTTTTACAATTCATGAACAAAAACATTTTGTAACATTATTTTGATGTACCATTTCCATTGTAATGCAATGTCTGATTTTAAAATGGGTTTTGAGATTTTAAGTTTTCAACTGATATATAATTTCTAAAGCGTGATAGGGAAAAAGGTAACCAAGAAGACTTTCTGAAACAAAGGTCAGAACTCCTGTTATGATGTAGATTTTTCAGGTCCACTCTTGTCATAAATTAATCTATTAATTTTCCTACATAATTTAACAAAAAAAGTGGTAAAATATCTATTTAGGAGTCTTAGACCTTTCCAGCGATATACAGGTGCATCTCAATAAATTAGAATGTCGTGGAAAAGTTCATTTATTTCAGTAATTCTACTCAAATTGTGAAACTCGTGTATTAAATAAATTCAATGCACACAGACTGAAGTAATTTAAGTCTTTGGTTCTTTTAATTGTGATGATTTTGACTCACATTTAACAAAAACCCACCAATTCACTAACTCAACAAATTAGAATATGGTGACATGCCAATCAGCTAATCAACTCAAAACACCTGCAAAGGTTTCCTGAGCCTTCAGAATGGTCTCTCAGTTTGGTTCACTAGGCTACACAATCATAGGGAAGACTGCTGATCTGACAGTTGTCCAGAAGACAATCATTGACACCCTTCACAAGGAGGGTAAGCCACAAACATTCATTGCCAAAGAAGCTGGCTGTTCACAGAGTGCTGTATCCAAGCATGTTAACAGAAAGTTGAGTGGAAGCAACCAACCGAGAGAACCGCAGCCTTATGAGGATTGTCAAGCAAAATCGATTCAAGAATTTAGGTGAACTTCACAAGGAATGGACTGAGGCTGGGGTCAAGGCATCAAGAGTCACCACACATAGATGTGTCAAGGAATTTGGCTACAGTTGCCGTATTCCTCGTTAAGCCACTCCTGAACCACAGACAACGTCAGAGGCGTCTTACCTGGGCTAAGGAGAAGAAGAACTGGACTGTTACCCAGTGGTCCAAAGTCCTCTTTTCAGATGAGAGCAAGTTTTGTATTTCATTTGGAAACTAAGGTCCTAGAGTCTGGAGGAAGGGTGGAGAAGCTCATAGCCCAAGTTGTTTGAAGTCCAGTGTTAAGTTTCCCCAGTCTGTGATGATTTGGGGTGCAATGTCATCTGCTGGTGTTGGTCCATTGTGTTTTTTGAAAACCAAAGTCACTGCACCCGTTTACCAAGAAATTTTGGAGCACTTAATGATTCCTTCTGCTGACCAGCTTTTTAAAGATGCTGATTTCATTTTCCAGCAGGATTTGGCACCTGTCCGCACTGCCAAAAGCACCAAAAGTTGGTTAAATGACCATGGTGTTGGTGTGCTTGACTGGCCAGCAAACTTACCAGACCTGAACCCCATAGAGAATCTATAGGGTATTGTCAAGAGGAAAATGAGAAACAAGAGACCAAAAAATGAAGATGAGCTGAAGGCCACTGTCAAAGAAACCTGATGTGATGCCACGCCGAATTGAGGCAGTAATTAAAGGAAAAGGAGCCCCTACCAAGTATTGAGTACATATACATTAAATAAACATACTCTCCAGAAGACCAACAATTCACTAAAAATGTTTTTTTTTGTTTGTTTGTTTTTTTTTTTATTGGTCTTATGAAGTATTCTAATTTGTTGAGATAGTGAATTGGTGGGTTTTTGTTAAATGTGAGCCAAAATCATCACAATTAAAAGAAGCAAAGACTTAAACTACTTCAGTCTGTGTGCACTGAATTTATTTAATACACAAGTTTCACAATTTGAGTTGAATTACTGAAATAAATGAACTTTTCCACGACATTCTAATTTATTGAGATGCACCTGTATAGTTTGTCATGATTAGATTAGGATTTAATTGTAATGTAGTGAAGTAAACTTAGGCGTCCCACAGAGGGAACGGGTGATAGAAGATAGAGATGTAAATGTTACCTCTAATATAGATTTTACTTATTAAACAAAGGTCAAAATAAAAAAGAAGCACTCTGAAAAGAAATTATTATGCAATCATGGCAAATATACTGCATGGAAGACACCAGAATACCCAAAAACAGTAACTTGTTTTGCTCTCCAAGTGGTGTGAGAAACACAGCTTAATTCAATTAAATTCTGATGGAATAAAAATGTATAATAGACATATAATAGACAAACAGACATAACCTCCACAATACAAGCAGAAAGCAGATGGGCTAGCAGACTTCTTCATGTTAATGGCAACAGTGGATATTTCAAGAGTCTTGTCTGCATAGCACACATGAAATGGCAAGGAGAGTGCCAGGTTTCAGACAGAAAGAGAATCGTCCCACTTTGTGTCTCATTTCTGCTCTGAGGCTGAACATGCTGTCCACTCGTCAGCTGGCCTTGCTGTACAGAATCTGTATTCACATGTGCCAGTCTGTATGTGCTGTAATGATTTTCTGGATTTAACAGCCATAGAGAGGACAAGGCCATGTCTGTGGAAGAATCCATGGTTCCATGATTCCACTGCTACATAAGTAACCAGACATGCAGCAAACTGATCAAATGTGTTATTCCAACCTAGAGTCTCTCCATCTGAGTTAACTCGGCTTTGGGTTTCTCATGCTGGACAATGTGAACTGTGCGTCAACAACACTGGGTGTTCCCAGTGTGTTCACTGAAGTGGTATAAAGCTGCTTGCAAACTGCACTAACAATTCATGAGGCTTTTTATTCAGTTTGTATAATGGGCTGCATCCCACATCTAAGCATGTCATCCTTCAAAAGCCTTTGCGGGAAGCATGACAGTTCAAAATCAAAAGACGCTCCTGACGCCAAATTGCCCATTCAAGAAGAGCGTTGTATTATATCTCCACTCGAGAATGAAAAGAGTTTACTCCAACCGCTTGAGTGATGGCCAACGAAAACAGCAAGTAAAACTGAATCGCGCCAAGTTAAAAATAATTCATGGCTGTGATGTTTCTTTCCGTCACTACTCCCGTTTAAGTATGACGTGGCTTATTCAGGCGGGTCCCTGGACTGCCTGGGTTTATTGACCCTTAGATGACCCAGCTAACGGTTTCTCTGAGAGCTTTTGAAGATACCTGCCTCTTTTTTGTACCACACAGACAAAAAAAGTAATGCCCGAGAGCAGAAGCAGCTCCCACAGCCGTACAAACACACACGCACTCACCTACACACTTTCACTTAATACAGCGAGCTGGCAAACCGTAAGGCTTGAAGATCAAGAATTGTACGCTGCATGCTTCTGGGAAATGTCTGACCTCTTTATTTGTTATCTTACGATAAAGTCCTCCTGAAGGAGACACCTCAAACTCAGGGTGAGGAATGTAGCGATCTAAGTCCAACGTGCTGTTATCTTCAGAGAAAATGAACAATGTGCTACACTGTAGGTGTGTTGCAAATATGTAAATTATTCCTCGGTTTAGGGATCAAGCACTCTGGGTCCTTCAGTGGGAGGAAGGACACGTTGCTTTCATGCCGTAAATGATTAACCATGATACTATTGGCGCAACACAGCTATCAAACTGCAACGGACAAAATGCAAACTGCAAATGCAGTGGCCATAAGAAGTGATGCAAATTCAATCTGACTAGACTTGAAGGCAGCAGGAGAAAGAATGTTCAGAATGTAAGGCAAAGGAACTGTTTTAAAATAACAGTACAAGCAAAAATGAAAACTGGTTCATCATTTACTTAGTCTCATGTTGTTTCAAAATTCAAAAAGACATTTTGAAGACTGGTTGTTCTTTTCCATGCAGTTACAATGAATGAGGATTAAAGCTTGGAATGCACTACATTCCAAGTCTTCTGATAACTTCCAGACTGAAATTTGAGTGAAAGATTATTAACAATAATCACTGAGCATTGAAACTCTGCAAGTGAACTGAACTAGAGAAACAGATCAACATGTTTTGATGAATCGTTCATCAGAATGTTTTTGAACCAGATAAAGAGATTGATTGAAAATAAGACATTGCTACTTCACGTCTACTATTTTTAATTACTTAAATTTCAGTCCGAAGAGTCTTCTAATGTCATGTGGACCACTTTTATTATGCCTTAACCGAAAAGATCTGACTCTGATTAATAGAAAAGATCCTACTAAAGAAAACTGTTTTTTCATAAATCTGCCATTGCTACTTCTCACATGAACTCTGCCAAGGAGAGCCAGCAGAAGAGTAATTTTATTCAATTACTGAAATATTAGTATGTTTCTCACATAAAGCTATTCTATCATTTCAAAAGAGTCATTTGGGGGACAAGACGTTTTTGCCCCATTTTTGAAGCTTGAAAGTTCAAGTCCTAATTCACTCTAACTTCACTGAAAGCGCTTAGGAAACAAGATTTCTCCTTTTGTATTCCACTGAGCGAAAACAATGTCATACAGGTTTGGAACATCATGAAGTAAATGATCACAGAATTTTTATTTCTGATTGAACTATTCCATTTTATCCAGTAAAAATGACCTACATCTAGATCTAGTACCTCCAAATTCTAATTAAATGAGGAGTGTGCATTCCAGATGACACTCTTATATCAGGCTAGCACCCAGGAATTTTAATGCCGTCTAGACAGATGTTCAGAGACTCTGGGTTTTCAAGCCTCTTCGGACGACTTCCTGTCTCCATGAGTCCTCACTACCAGCCTGCAGTCTATGCCACTTCATTCATATGTCTGGGTTCCCGTAGGGTGAGCACTCGGAACGGCCCACGCAGTGGCTGGTCGCTCAGCTCCTGCGCTGCAGAAATGATTAGGAACGTCTCATTTCAAGTTCCCAGGCCACAGCAGCAGACACATATTTTATTTCCATGTGTCATCTGCTAAAATCCTCATGCTACTCTAGTCCTGACACGTTTATTCCAGTTGGATTCTTCCGTGATATAACCCACATCTGGGTGACGCCGAAATGGGTAACTATACGCAGCTGTAAAGTTGAAACGACAGCGGAGACTCATAAAAAAAAACTCAAAAGTATCCTCGCAGTCAAAGATCAAATAGACTCAGTATTCTGTCTGCTGCTGGCTGACGGCTCGAATCAAACCCATTCCCAAGTAGATCTGGGCTGCGAAGCTGTCGAAACTAGGAAAATCTAAGGTAACAAATTCTCACTTTCGGAAAAAGTCAGAATAGTTGGAAACAGTAAAAACTATTTCAAGAAGCTCTTGTTATTTAAAGGAACAGTTTTCAAAAAAACGATAACCATTTTAAATGAAATTAAATTAAATTCAATTCAATTTAATTTAATTTTGAAAAAAAAGTATATAACTATATGGGGCTCTTTTACTCCACAAAAAAAGTGGAGTGACATTATAGTAATCCATATGAACTATATTCCAGGCCTTCTGAATCTAAACAAAAACTATTTGTGAGAAATAGACTGAAAAATAATTCAATAAAAAGTCAAACAGCATTCACAGTTTCACATATTGAAACTTGGTACAACACAATCAGTTAAAATCAATTCATTGTGCGACATGTCTTTATGTAGCAATATGTGCAAGATTGAATACAATTTCAGAGTTATGGCAGAGGGATAGATGTATAATTTTTTAGGTGAGTGGTTTCTTATATTTTATACTTTAGAAAAATACACTTTGTTTACTAACATATGAACATTAGCAAATGTTTCAAATGTTTCTCTACAAACAATCACTGCGGGAGAGAAAAAATATATTTCTCTTTAAAAAAACTATTCAAAGACTATCACAATCATTCCATTTCAACATAATATACTGTATCCGCATTAAGCAGTTCAAGCTAATCCACGTTTAGTCTAGAATACTAAATGATGCCACATTTGACATAATGTGCACATTCAGCATTTCCATTGATCCTCTCTAACGGCTTTTTGGATTCCAGCCTGTTGCCAGGGCAGCCTCAAATTTGGCGGGGTCACAGATGGACAATGTGAGACATTACCATGACAATGAGACGCACATTGGGATTGTCTTCCGTATTATATCTTCCCTGTCTTTTTGCTCTGTTTAGATAATAAACTGAGGGGAAAACCATGGCAATTCAATCTCTACCGAAGCTAACCGAGAAAAAGCAGTGAGGTCATGGAATATGCAAAGGCCTAACTTGAAATCTGACATCTTCTGGGGTGTAAATAAATGATGGAAAAATGTCTGATCTAGCCTCCTCTGCCATGCTGGGCTGACCAGGCACTCAACAGCTCTTAAGATTGTAGAGATCAGACAGCATGTGCCTTGTGGGAGAGAGAAAGTCATGGTTAACTCCCCTCTCTAGTTAGACCTCCAATCACTGCCTCAGTTAAACAGCCCACCAGGACCCATAAATAAAGACATGTCTCTGTGCTTCTAAAGAGATGGAAGCATTTAAAGAGATAAAGAATGGACAGAAAGCACGGGCCACAAACACTGACACTAATTATGAGCCAAGCTCTAAATGTTTCTAAATGAAATATGTTAGTCGCTGTAGAGCGTTTTACACATTTGGGAGCATCTAATTTTGTCAATTACAACACAAGGATATATGAACAACCATTAACCTCACTCAAATGTTGTGCATTATACCAGCACTAAAAAGTACCATAACATTTTGAAAATTCCGGTTGCTGCTAAGGCAGTGTGATGTGAAGCATAATGTGAGAGATTCACAGAATTTGACAATATAGATGTTTCGTTCTGTAATTTATCTATAAATCAAACCCAAATGGGAAGTTCAACAAACATAAAGTTATTTGTAATCATAAATGGTGGAACTGAATTTGTGTACAAACGTTCAAAAGAAGAATCATCATCAAAGAATCATTACTGATATTACCTACTTCAAGGACTACTTGTGTAATGAAAATTTGTACCTGTGAGTTTTGTGTCACGTACAGTTTTTGGAAAAACTCAAAGTGTCCGTAGTCTGGCTTCATAAGGTTGCTGAGACTGCTGTACTCCCCAAAGGCTTCAGTTTCTGCCTTTATATCCCCCAATAGCCTGAGCAATGTGTCTGACAGCTGGTCGGATATGAGGGTCCCTCTGACTCTCTGTAGACTAACGTCTTAGGCTTAGCAAAAGCACAGAGACCAGCTGCATACAGCTGTCCAGATATGAGAAGAAAAAAGCAGGAAATAAAAGAGAGGGAGGCATATGGAGGAAAAGTGGACACTATAGATGCTCTCAGCCTACAGATTTATGGGTAAAAAGAGGAGTGCAAATAAGGGAGTTTGGAGATAGTCTCCATGAGTCGGACTAATTCTGGCTTCGGCTGTATTTCATAGTGCAGCAAAACAGCCAGAGGCTGGAATTAATCGGTGATGCCTGTGCATTTAAGGGTTACAGTTCAACCTCCCACGTTAATAAATATGAGAGACCCATCTAAGAGAAGAGCAAATGAGGACAAGAAAATAGTTTGTACTCATGCTTAATCATCGCTCTACTAAAACCCAACTAACGCCAAGCAATTCCTCAAAAGAAGTGCACACAACAGCAGATCAATGTGTTCTGTGTTCAGAAAAGTGACTGGGCTATTGTACAGCCAGCGAGCCACTGAGAAGTATTGAATTGACCTCTTTACCACAAGTATGGCTCACATTAGAGCGACTGGATGCCTTGACGCAATTCAATGGTAATTGAAATGCTGGTAGATCCAGTTCCTTTCAGTATAACGTTTCAAAGATGCACAGATGTAGAAATGGTAATCCATACTGCTGATCATGTTAAAACGGTAATCCCTGCATGCAAGTCCATTATGCTTCCTCTGTAATTAGATTGACTGTGGTGTTCTGGTCAGAGACCATGAAAATTGGTCAAATGGTCAGGGGTCAATAACGCACTTACATGACATTTTATTAGATTAGTTCTGCACTAAAACCCACCAATCTGTTTTAAGTCATTGATGAGTGATCCAACTGAGGTAATGTCTCCCAAGTTTCTGGTAGGAATTGTCTCTTGTTAATGGAGTGACACAAGTGTCTGTACTTGGCCCAATGAAATTTATATATTTTTTTAACAATAAAGGGTGAATTGAGAAATTTTACAAGCCATATATATTTTGCTGTTTTTTCTTGCACATCAGTAACAAAGATCCATGTGTCACTTGCATCTATGTGAAACGTAACCTCTCAAAAAACACTAATACACTTACTATAGTGGCGTAGTGCTATTAACTACAAAAAAGTTACTTTTCTTATATAAACTTCTGATGGTAACATTTCCTCAGAGGTAGGTTAAATGCTTTTAGAAAATGCATAAGTCCTGACATTTACATGATGGCTTACCTCTTTACGACAAAATGCTCACATTCTAAAAGATCAGAGGAGGAGAGCTCTGCATGTAAATGCAAAAATTTCCATCATTATTAGACAGTAAAGCTCTTATATGTCTTCATTTGATTTCTTCACTGTCAGGTAAAAAAACATCAAGTGTCAGACTATCATTCTAGTTATTTAAATTATGTTGCAGCTCCTAAAAATTTTGTACTTGGTACAAGCCAAATAACATTTTACTTACCAAAGCCAAATTTTACTAACACCTGGTGCTTAGCAAGTGTCATTTTGATGCCTGTCTACATATTAATTGTTGTTATAAAACTCTCTGTTTTATTTATAAAAAGAAAAGAAAAAAAAATTGTACATGCAGCATACAGTCAACCACAGAATTTACATTTGTCCCGGATAACAGGTTGGCTTTGTATTTGTATCATTTCTTTAGACACAAAAAACCTGTGTGAGGGAACAGCCGCTTGGGTTACCTCAAGGTCCGTAATCTGAGATTTCTGTGCTTTGTTCTCCTAGCCAAAAAAAGACAATAAAAAAAGAGAACTAGAATGTTTTAACCATGCACAAGAGTAGGAAAACTGAAACAGTGCCACGGTCAAGACCACAGCTGGAAAAAATCACAATGCAGATGACCACAGTAAGTGGAACGTCGATGCTAAAATAGGCCTACGTGTATTTCTTGAGCCACATCCAGGAAAGTGATCCATGTGTTCTCAGAGGAGTAGAATGATTCAGGATGAAGGAATGTTCTACTGTTTTGCGCTTTAAATTATCTGCATGCTCGATACGCACAATCTACTGCTAAAATTGCTGCACCTGCCAAAACCATGTCCCTGAAATGGACTAAGCATATGAAAAACGTCTAATATACATCCTCAAATAGTCATTCTTTCATTATTGCACATCTGCTTTACACATTAGCAAATTCTCACTGAAACCATAGAGAGCAGAATGAGGTAATCGTCTATTCTAGGCTATTCTCCTTGCAGGTCTGAAAAAGGAAGGTGCTCTAGGTTACACATTATTCTGGTTTATTCTCTATCCTTTTGAGAGCTGAAAGTCTAATTACATGTTTGCAGGCATCTCGTTTGAGAACCTGTATTTTGAACCCTCTGAAAGCTCTCCATTTTTTTGGATTCTCAGCCTGTGATGTGGCGAGAGTGAATCACACTAATGAAATCTCACTCAGAAGTCGAACAGCTTTCACTCTTTCTTCATGAACACAATTCTGTGGCTTAACCTAATCTCGCTCCATGCAAATGCCTTCCCACCCTGAGCTCCAGTTCTATTCATGGCATTGGAAATAAATAAACTGCTGTTTTAAAAATGTATTTGCTCGCTGTGAGTATTAACGGAACAAAGTCAATGGAAGTCATGCAAAACGTTCTTCTTGAATAAGCAGGCTTGGTGAGCATTGAGAATCGTTGGTGGATTACCTTTTGAGAGATTAACTGAGACTATTGGAATAAGGCAACTTGATGTAGGGTGGAAATTAAAGTGAGAATGATTTTCTACTTGTGGGAGTTTTTCTTGTTCTTTCTTGTTTATCCAATAACTCCATTTCCACATAAAAGCATTGTTACTCACTCTGAGAAATACAGTTGGCACCATGTTAGCCACTAAAAAGATACTAAATATCCTCTTACACATTAACAAATACAAACAATCAGAGTTTAGTAAAACCAATCCTGAATCTGTCTACACTACTTTTATTACATTGTGTGTTCAGTTGTGTTGACTCCCTATTCTCCATTGTTTGACTTCACTGATTCTGCAAACTTTAGTTTTATGTTGTGTTTTGTTGGTTAGAGGCTATGAAAAGCTAAATTCAGGTCTTGTTTTGCCTTCAAATGAAAATTTATAGCTTGCCACAGTCACTCTGACAATTAGTAACCACAAACTTCTGTTTCTTTGTCCCCTAAAACAATGTATTCACTGAGGTTTAAGGTCTATAAACAAAATTACTTTGAAAAGAAGATAAATGTGGCTCAGTATTGCAAGCTAAATACTGACAGAACAAAAAATGGCTGTTATTTGTAAGAAATCTCTAATGCTGTTAATGGTTCTTATATGTTTAACACTTTTTTAGAATATGTTTAAGATATTTTAGAAAATGTTTAGAAAAGCCAATCAGAACATATCTGATGCTTAATGAACAGTTACGTAAAGCACAATTCTGGACCAATCAGATTTAATAATGGGTGGGGCTAACCTGTGTGACACTGCAGAAATAGAAATCAAGTGACTGGTACAATGTTCATTTGCAGTTGCTTAGACCAAAAACAATATATTTTGATAAATGAGCTAGATTTTATCGCTTGTTTAACGTGTCGCACTTGCTTAGGACATAGTGTAACATTATCTTTCTCACTGTACTGTCTGTAAGGCGCTAATGGCAAATCCATTTATGACAATACCATAAAAGAGGGGGTGAACGTGCAGACCCGAGGCCTTAATGGATCAAAGTATCGACAATAAATGCATGAATAAACATTACAGTAAAGGATAGTGTTCCTGGAGCAGACGAAAGCAGAGCAGGGGAGTGTGAGAGAACCAGTAAAAGCCTCTGTCAGAAGTGTAATTGAGTTTCAGCAGGACTGGGATGGGGGGATCTGATTAGATGCGGAGGGGAGAGCTGTGATGGATGAGGCGGTCTCTACCACTTCCTCTCAGCACCGTGCAAAATGGCAGAACAGACTCTCCTTCAACACATTGATCTCTACCATTACCTAGCCTGAGCCATATGGCTGCAGACCCCTCAGGACCTCCAGCATCAACCTCATTCTCCTTCGATTTCTCCTTTTCTTTCAGTCTAACCCATGTGTGTAGCTTTATTTGGGTGTTTGCTGAGGCATCCAGTCATTCATTGGCAGATCGTATTCTGATTGAGGGGAGTGGAAGCCTCTCAAACCATTACTGAAAGTGCTAATCTGTGATGACAGATCCCAAACACCTCATTCACTTTCAAGAGCTGGTTCAGAGGAACCATATGTTTACATCAACCATCACTAGAATACATAAGAGCTAAAAACAAGCTTGAATTTTCAAGCAAATGCACTGGAAAACAAAATTTGACATGATCAACCATGCTAGCAAAGTTATTCAAGCTATTTAGGAAGTTCAGTGTCCACAGTTTTCATGGAATCTCTTAAAAAGAAGTGTTCTTTATTGGTGCGATGGTTCCATTAAGAACCTTTAACATTTGTATTGCACAACAGACAGATGCTGAAAAAATGGCAAAAGACATGTTCGTCTAATTTTGTCTGATCAGAGTGCTACCCCGTTGAAGTCTGTTGCCATTGGTCGGTGCCTGTTTTCACCAATTGAACATATTGAATCAGCATTTGTTGGGTCTTGGAATGTCTGAGAAGTAAAAGAACTTTTGGTCGGCACTGGTCTGTGTTTGTCGGTGTGGTGTGAATTGGCCTTTATAGTGGAAAAAGGTTCTTTAGATTATTCAAATGTTCTTCACACACAAAAAAAAACTTGGTTCTCATGGTTAAAAACAGTTCACGTTCTTTGGGGAAACCAGAATTTTTCTGCAAAAACACCCCTTTGTAAACTTTATTTTTACTTAAAAGAATAGTTCAACCGAAAATGAAAATTCAAATTTTTGAAGAACTGTTTTTGTCCATACAATGAAAGTCATTGGGGTCCAAAACTCATTGCATGGTCACAAAAAAAACAAAACACTAGGGGTCGACCGATTATTAGTCTGGCTGATTAGCGGCGCTGATATTAATAATTTTTATGGTTATCGGTATCGGTCATTTTCAAAACCAATTTGCAGATAAAATAATTTAAAAGCATTTAAAGAAAGTTTTTGTCAGAGCCCTTGTTATTCTTAATTTTGACATTCATTTTCATTTTTACACCAGACATATCTCAGTTCAAAATATCGGTTATCAGTCTACTTGATCTGTAATAATCGGTATTGCATCAGCACTGAAAAACACGTATCGGTTGACCCCAAAAAAAACACTAGAAACATTTTTCAAAATTCCAGAAGGAAAGAAAGCCGTACAGGTTTAAACAACATGAAGTTGAGTAAATGATGACAGAATGTTATTTTTTTGGTTGAACTGGGATTTTAACATTGAAAAATTTCACACAGTGACACAAAGCACTAAAAACTTCCAGCTTTCTTTGGATGCTTTTTTTGAGATCTTTCCGGAGTAGTGCTCTTTGCCTGAGCAATGACAAACCGCTGTGCTGAATAACCTAGCCTGTAGTAGTCTGAGCTTTCCATGTCAGGCAACCAAGCAGTTAATGTCAAACAGTTTTTTGCCTGTCAAGCCTGTAGGCAGCTGCTTTCTATTAGTCCGATAAAAGCCTTGATGCAATTAAACCAAGCTGCACTCTCTTTGGTGTGCACTACCACGTATGTTCAAAACCACTCTCTCCACCTCTCGTATCAAGCTGGCCTCTAGTTAAAAACACATTAAACGTGCATATATGATTATGCTGAAAAAACGGCGGCGGTGAAATCAGTCACCTGTGCTGCGCTGTCATCAAGTCTGCTGTCAGTGTTTAAAGAGGCAAAACCTATTAGAACTGAAAAATATCCATGTGTGCAACCAGGGAAAACATTTCCCACAAATAATAATAGCAGGAAAAAACACCATTTGTTATAAAACTAAGAGTGTGGAGAGTTTAGAGAGAATAATTTGACATGCTGCTACAATATAAAGGCTGGTTGAACAGGTCTTGCTAAAGGCTTAAACTTATGGCCCCAGACACGCCAGGAATAAGCTGAACTGCAGCTATTTAAAGGCAGTGACACAATTCAATATTTCTGGTCAGGATATAAACGGCTCAAACAGTCAAAAAGGATAGAGATCCGATTGCACTTCCTCATGCAAAATGAAAAACGGCACTTACTGTACACAGAGACTCATACATGCATACATACACATTGTGTGTGCGTGTGTGTGTGCGTGTGTGTGTGTGTGTGTGTGTGTGTGTGTGTGTGTGTGTGTGTGTGTGTGTAATCAACACCAAAATAAGAGAGAAAACAAAGCACTCAGTCACCATTATTGTAAACCTTTAATTTATTATGCCAGAAAAAAAGCCTTTTTCAAGGAATAAACATAAAAAAAGGTTTCTAATATATTGTGTTTCTCTACTTTATTCTAATATTCACAGTAAATGATGCTATAAAATAAAGAAAAAGTGGAAAAGCAACTCATAAAAACAGACCATAAGAGAAATGTGTATTGATGTGTGTTGTTTTTTAGAGAATTAAAAAAAGTTCTCATATATTTTACAATAAAGCAAGTAACCTATTATCCAGTCCTTCAAAGTCACAGATAATTGTATCTAGTTATTTGCAATATGTAATCGAATGTGGTTTCAGTGCAATGAGTTTTGGGTGCATTTACATCTGGCTTCTAATATGATCATATTTTATCCAATTAATAATCCAAAAACACATGCTAATGTCAAATATAAAGGAGGTCTGGGATGCTGGCCTATCTTAAGCTATGCAATAATGTACAGTGCATTATGTTAGCGGCGATGCATGGCTTACATTAAGTATATTATAAAGGGAAGAAGATTAAAACACTGGCAGAGCTAAAGCTGAGATATTAATACTCCATGTGTAAAACAATTACGTTTTATCCCCCCACCACTTAATCACATTCTGTACTTAGGAATCCTGTTCCACGTTATGAAATGGATGCCACAACATCAAATGGTCTGATAAATCACGTCTTTATTATAATTAATTTGATTTCTGAGACACCAATGGCAGCCGAACGGAAAAGGCACGAGCTGTTTTTATTCCTGTGAGATTAAAAAAAAAATAAAAATCTTGTGGTGAATATTCATTTTCTACAAACCAGTCTTCTGCGAGCACAACTTATGAACTGCCCGGGTAATAACATGATCTAAAAATGGCATGGAGATGAAAGCCAAATCAACGCTAGTGAAATCCGTGACTCAAGCGGATTTTACTGGACTCCTTCCCTCAAGCAGTACTCCGCCCATCATTCTTTTTAAAACTCGGGCTTTCTCAGGGTTTTAATTGTGGGCTGTTGTGTAATTTTGAGGGTACGACTATATGGTTCTTGTTTTTGGGAACACGAGTGTGGTCGCCTTTGAACCAAAGCTCTGCTTATATATGTCAGTGAGGCTGTGTTTTGCAGACACCACAGACTCTTTACATGTCTGACCTCCATCTCTGGACTCTCAATGGCAGCTGAGCTAGGGCAGGTTATGAAAGGGCGGGAAAAGGGCCGCAATAAATATCTGAAAGTGTCACGCCGTAAAGGAGAAGATTCATTAGCTCTGCTCGCTATAAAGAGGTCGCCCTGCTTTCAAAAACTGCTCGACATATGGCATACACTAGCACAAGTCACAACCAGCCGATACCGAGCCCCCAGTGGCCAATTGGAGGACAGCTTGTAAAAATAGATGGATGTCAGCGCTGCGGATGTTTCTGCGAGCAGACAGAGCCATTAAATATTCTCATCCTTCACTCTCTCTGACGTTCTACGTAACCTACCGCGATCCTTTTGACACGCCAAATTAGAGAACCAGGCTGCGCTGACATTTAAGTCAACTATTTGTAGCTCTCTTCGAAATTTCTCTATTTGTATTCAGCAAGACAATTTGGTAGTTCCACAGAGGACGGTGTGAAATAATAGTTATCATTGGAGATGAGCGTAGGCTACGGCAGACGACAACCACCCGAAGTGCCTCTCATTTTTTAGCTTTGTCAAGGTAGAAAGTGTAAAAATAGACCAGGACTGTGCAAAACGACATACTTTTAATACTGACTAGTTGCTGGATGCCTGAATGACTATTTGGTTAATCTGCCAAACCAATTAAGTTTGGGTTTACCTAGCCTTCTCTGGATGCATTTCTTAAGGTTAATGTACTGATAATAATATATTTAATATATCTCAGTGTAATGTATTATGACACATTCTTATAATTAATGGCAAATGATTGGAGTGCAAAGAAATGGCACAGTATGGCATCTCAATCCATTAAAAAAAAAATTGCTAGATGGCTGTAAAATTTACAATTGGCTGTAAAATGCCAATTGAATTGCCTGAAAAATGCCACTGAAAGCATAACTAAATAAATTAAAAAAATACAAAAATACATTCAAATACATAGCATACGATAAAATAAAATATTACTATTTTTAATAAATGTAAAAACATTCATTTAAAACATAACAAACATCTTAATCCATAACCCATACATATGTTAAACATAGTAAATATTTATAATATTTTTTTTAAATAATAAATATCTTTCATTTTTAAACCTTTTTATGTAGACTAGAGAAGTTGCAATCCTTTATCATGATTTTACTGAATCTTGATCTGTAATAAAAAATAATAATATTAGCTTCAAGATGCTCCAAAAACTAGATGGTACCCAATTTGTAACTTTTGTCTGAAAGTATAACTGTAAAATGCCACTAAAATCATAACTAAATAAATATATTAAAAATACATAAAATATAGTATAATACAAAATGAAATAAACATATATTAAATGCAATTAAAACATAACATGCAAATCATATACTCCATAAATATGTTAAATATATGTAGTCAATATTTATAATAATTTTTAAAATAAATAAATAAATACAAAGTTTAAGTAGACTTGAGTAGTCAAAATGCTTTATAATGACTTCACTGAATCTTGGTCTCAATGTTATTAAAAAAATAATAATAATAACACTTGTGGCAGGATATTCCAAAAACAGTGCTAGATGGGATTTCATTAGTAAACACATCTGTCTGTAAAGTGCCCCTAAAAACATGACTAAATAATACACAAAAAAAAAATAAATTAATTAAAAAAATAAATAAAAATCCAACAATACAAACACATGAAATATTATTATATCCTTTATAATGATTCACTGAATCTTTCTAGATTTTAAATACTTTAAAATCATTAAAAAACACTTGGGTTTAGTCCACTGTAAACAGATGTGTGTGCATCGGCAGAGTCGCCTTCTTTCAAACAGTCACTTTTCTATCAAATGATCTTGATCAGCCTCATTTGTTATAGTCCCACAGGCCTACAGACTTCGCCGCTTTGTGATATAACATGGTACACAAGTGTTCATTTCATAAGTGCATCACTGGCAGAGCCCACAGTACGGACAGTGACAACTCCAATGACCACGCCATAGCCTTCACGTTCTGTCACGAGCCAAATTAAAATGTCTATACCAATTAGAGAGCTCTCGCTACTGAAAGTGCTTGATAACATGGCTGCCAGACACCCACAGGCATCTGCCACAGGGAAATGTGTCTGTGAGCTTTTTGAAAATGTGAGATCAATGTCACTATGCTACTAAGCGTTTGTTCCAAAAAAGCACACAAAATTCAAATGCCAGATCTGTTTTTTTTTTTTTTTTTTTATCTTTTAGCAAATGACTTTCATTTCAGCAAACGTAATGTTCTAAGGTGTGGAATAAGATAAGAAACACTATTGCATTGCGGTGAAGCCTTATTTTATGTGTCCCTCGTTTTGGACTACAATAATAACAGCTAGCAGACAGGATTTGCCAGTTATCAGGTGTCATTAAATAAATTCATACAGCTTAGAGAGCTTTTCCATGGGCCACTCAGCTTTCTCTTACTTTTCAGGTGCATTTGAATGAATACCGATATGGTTCATAAAAACATTGTTCCTGCTCTCCGCCAGTTGAAAGAGGCAGCTGATGGCAAGCGGCTTAAAACACATATTTATCAAATGTGACATCCAGCAGAGGCAGCGTCAGGCCGTGCGGCTTGCAGACAGGCTTGTGTTGATGACACATCAGTGCTCGTCTGGCTCAGTGCCGTTAGTGCGGCTGTTTGTACCTGCTCTTGGCAGGTGCTTTCAGGTGGCGTCTTACAATGAGGGCGACTACATCACTGTGTTTCAACCTATGGTAAAAAACAGTCAAAAACAAGCACCTCTATAGCTCTGGACCAAGTCCAACATATTAGGCTATAGTCCAACCTATCCATTACTGTCTAATAGTGAGTAGGATGCTACAGAGCAGGGCAGCACAGTCTAGATGGGATTAACAACAAAGAGAGTGAAATACATGTATTATGTAGAATGTATATATTTGTTTAATATAATATATATATATATATATATATATATTAGTGCTGTCAATCGATTAAAAAATTTAATCGCGTTAATCACAGTCATGGACTGTGATTAATCATGATTAATCGCACATTTAAAATATTAGGATTTACCTGTAAATGTGTTGAAATAAAGAAATGCATGACAAACTAGTTTAAGGAAACAGAATCTTTCACACCTCCGCCAGGTATGAGACATAATCCTTATTATTCTTTTATCATTATTCATTTGTTTTTATTCAGCCATTATCAGTCTTTATACTGGCAATAAAACGTTTACTAAACCACATCGCTTCAATCCTAGTTTACATTTACCCAATTATTATCAAAAGTATTTCTAAATAAATACAACAAAACATTTTCTTGCGACCTTACATGAAGTATTATGACAAAATGCATTATGAAGAAGAATTGGACCTGTTCTGCAGTTGCATTAGCGCTAACATCAGCATCATGCTTCATTAGACAATTTATGAGATTAATAGTACACTTTTACTCAGAACTCACTTTAAACCACCATCGAGTGTTTGTAATAACTTCCTTTTATGATCACATGTGGAATTTGATCATTTACTGTTGTTAAAATATGCTATTTATAGCCTTTTATATCGCTGCACAAATTAGCATTTCAGATGTACACATTCATCTCAAGAAAATCACATACAAACCATATCCTATCATAATCGTGTGTTTATTATCTTATATAATCTATAGTGGCTGTTGTCATGTTTATTTCTGCTGTGTAAAAGCCTTAACGTGTGCTCTGGCTGAACTCACGTTGTTTGTGATGTTTACAGCCGCCTCTCCGTTCTTCAGTTGCAGGTATACATTCCAACTATAATACACATTAGTAAAAGGATCTATTTTAATTTTTATTTGTCTATATACACTTTGGTCGGCAGCGTTACATTATAAAAATAGCCCAAAAAAACGCAACCCGCGGCTCTGTATTTTTTCCCGCGACTGTATTTTCAAAATAGCCCACTTGTGTCGCTGCCCTGGCAACACTGGTTCACTGTACCCTCATCACACAATGATAGATAACCTTCCGCGCTGCGATGACTGGAAGAAGATGGGGTCAAGCATTATCACATGATTAATTTGCGTTAAAAAAATATTAACGCGTTAAAATTTTTAGATTAATCGCATGCGTTAACGCGTTAACGTTGACACCCCTAATATATATATATATATATATATATATATATATATATATATATATATATATATTTAATATGTTTCATATTTCATTTTATATTATACTATATTTTATGTATTTTTTAGTATACGTGTTTTTATTTAGTTATGATTTTAGTGGCATTTTACAGTTATAGTTTCAGATAAATGTGTATATATATATATATATATATATATATATATATATATACACATACACATACACACACACACACATTTCGGCACAACAGGGGGAAAAAACTAAGCTTTTTTTTTTATAAACAGTGGTTTACTGAACAGGTTGATATTTCTTTAAATACATTTAGTTATAGTTAAAATTTTCTTAGTGATAAAAATCTATCTCAGCTTATGCTTAAAACTATAGGGAGCCCTTTTACATCATAAGGTTACAATTAGGCCTAACAACTAAACCCAAACTTAAATTTAATTACTATTTATTTTTAAATAGATGATCAACACTCAACTTAAAAAAAAAATGTATGCAAACATCTAAATTGCATATAATGCAGTTTTTAAATTAACTTAAAAATTGTAGGCTATTTGTTAAAATATATTCAATTACACACTGGCTGTCATAGCATGTTTCATAAAAGATTAATTTAAACATACATTAAATATTTAAGACTAACAGGTTTAGTGAAATACAATGAGTATATGATATAATATTTCGCGAACTGCTCCTCTCTAGACTTCATTTCTCTAGTGAACTAATGAGCTGTGGACACTGATGACATGCCTGAGGTAAATGAAATGCTACGTGACATTTTACTTCCACGCTGTTTTGTTGATGTCTTTTCGCGGTTGAAACACTGATTGAGCAATTACATGAGGCATGAGATGTTCAGTCATGTTTATTCGAATTAAAACTAGTAGTAGCCTACAGAGGAAGGAATGATTGCGTTTACTCGTGCTCCGCTCTGCCATTTACACTGCACAAGTCTGTGGCGCGTCACTGCACAGACACGGGAACCGGAGCTGATCATGGGCCGCTCTAGTTGATGCTTGTGTTGGGTTTATACCAGCAAGTTTCTGAACCGTCCCAGAAGCAGCTCTCCAAGGCGTTTATACAGCAATCTGTCATGCCACAAAGATTGTCAAAACGCCATTATTTTATTATTTTAATTTCCTGGAAAAAAAAAATACTGTATTTATTCAAAAATAAATATTCTTGATAAAGACCCATACCGAAACGGTTCAGTACGAATACGTGTACCGTTACATCCCTATATATATATATATATATATATATATATTAATTATGTATTATATGTATATGTATGTTATACATTCACATATTTTAAAAATATTTATGTGATACGTAGATTTTGTATGCGATTAATTAATCGATTAATATATAATAAAATTATATATAAATATCACATATTTTTCGGTAACACTTTATTTTAGGGTCTCTTAACTAGTTGCTTATTAGCATGCATATTACTAGAATATTAGCCAGTTATTAGAACTAATTAAACACACATTAATGTCTTATTCTATATGACTTTATTCTACATCCCTAATCCTACCCAATACCTAAACTTAACAACTACCTTACTAACTATTAATAAGCAGCAAATTAGGAATTAATTGAGGGAAAATTCGTAGTTAATAGTGAATAAGTGTTCCCTATTCTAAAGTGTTACCTATTTTTCTTTAATACGTGCATGTATATATATACACACACATATACATATATATTGTAATTCATAATATGTGACCCTGGACCACAAAAGTAGCAAAAAGTAGTCTTAAGTAGCATGAGTATATTTGTAGCAATAGCCAAAATTACATTGTATGCGTCAAAATTTTTCTTTTATGGCAAAAATCATTAGGATATTAAGTAAAGATCATGTTCCATGAAGATATTTTGTAAATTTCCTACCATAAATATATCAAAACTTAATTTTTGATTATTAATGTCCATTGCTAAGAACTTCATTTGGACAACTTTAAAGGCGATTTTCTCAGTATTTAGATTTTTTTGCACCCTCAAATAGCTGTATCTCAGCCAAATATTGTCCTATCCTAACAAACCATACATCAATGGAAAACAAAATGACCCTTATGACTTGTTTTGCGGTCCAGGGTCACATATATGTTATTATTAAGTACCACAATATATAAAACGTATTAGAAATTATCATTTAAGCACTGTTATATGGCTAAGCATATTGATTATTATCACTAAGTAAACAAATAAAAAAAATGGATATACATATTTATTGCCATCACGTGTCACACAGTCCAGGTCACATTTCATCCCAAAATGCCAAAAGAAAAAAGATTTGTGCATGTGTATGTATGTAAAAACAACAAATTGTGTAGAAATTGTGTACAGACTGTGTATCACAGTCTGGAAGGGACAATTAGCAAAGAGAGATAGAGTGGGAAAAGCGGAAATGAAGAAGGGCTGGGCACGATTACCTGAGTACTCGGAAATAACAGCAATAATCACCAATCCTCCATCAGAGAGCATTAATTACTGTCATAATATGTACAATCTTGCCTGTCTACTGGAGTGTTCTACTTAACATGCCCCTATCGTCGCTGACAGGAACTAGCTTACGGGGATTACTGAAATATATTCACCAACTTGTCTCCTATCTATTTTTTTAACCAGGTTTCAGATATAACTGATGTGTTTGAAATCATACCAAAAAAATAAATGGTTTTAACAGCAAATCAGCATGTCCCTCAAGGCATACAGAGCTGAAAAAAGACGCCAACTCCCCTTTGAAACCCCCAGAGTAAAGGGAGTGTACTAAAGGTCATGTTTCTCTCTCATTAGGCCTGCTGCTTCACTCTAATGCATGAGCTCCTGCCTAATGTGACATATCAGAGGGATGACAGGTAGCTGCCACTGTTTTCCAGGCCTGCCCTTGACCCCGGTCAGCAGACAGCGTGGTGGGCCTCTGCTCTCGCTCTCTTGGGGAGCAGGCCTTTGGCCGTGCAACTTGCAGATGCTTGTGTTTAGAAAGACAAGCGGCTGGCTAATGGACAGCATCCAAAGAGACTCACTGAGCTGGTTAATCACAACCAGATTTGCAGCATTAAAACTGAAACCAAACTCTGTGAGTTTGTAAACTACTCGGATATGTCTTTCTCTATTTGTGTATGTGTGTGTAAGAGAAAGAGAGAGAGAGAATGTGTCTCTCTGGCAAATTGTAATGTTTAGTTCCATAAAAAAAAAAAAATTACAACCCATGACAGATATCATGTGCACTCAAACACATAAGTGAATCTCACACAGTCCAGGTCACATTTCATCCCAAAATGCCAAATGAAAAAAGATTTGTGTGTGTGTGTGTGTGTGTGTGTATGTTTGTATGTATGTATGTGTGTGTAAAAACAACCAGTTATTTTTATTTTCATTGTGACTCTATTTTCATGACATTTAAGCCCATGTAATGCAAAAAATGAAAATTAAATAGAATTTCATTAAACAAAAATCACATAAGTGTAATGCAAGAATAAACAAATAAATAAATTTAATTACTTAATATGTATTTTAAATGAGTATATACACATGATAGTGGTGTTTGACGAAAAGTCTTCAATTTAAGCTGATTTTAATAAAACCTTTCTATTACAGTGTTTTTTTTTTTGTTGTTGTTGTTGTTGTTTTTTTATAACTATAGGAATTATTAAAAACCTAAAAAGTTACAAAAAAAAAGGCTGGAGGCATATCATGTATTGTAATGAGAATCTGGAGGAAAATATCATTTAAAAAAAAATTTAATAAAAAAGAAAAACAGGCTTTATATTCCTCATCCAAAATATATGTTGTTATTTTATTCCTTTTAATTGTTGGGCCAAGTATGCCCTGGACTTTTACCAACACATTTAAAGATTAATACATACATATTTTATCCACTAGCAAGAGCAGCATGGTGATTATTAAGTTAATGTAAAATTATTGAGAAATATAATACCTTACCTTAAAAGAGGGAAGTCACAGAAGAGGTGTTTCACAGAGGGAGGCCAGGCCGGAAAAAGAAACACAAAGAAACAAAGCAAACATTAATTGATATGCCATGACATGAAACATTATACAGTGAAAATAACATGCTAGTTCCCTAATCCTCGCATGAAACCAGAAATGACTCTAGACAAAACCCCAGCCTACAGGAAATTAAACAGTTGTCTTGATCTTGCACTCAGAGGTATCGCAAGGAGATATTTCTCATGTATAATCCATGGCAATAAATCACTCTCAACAAGAACAAAAGTGAAAACAAGACACATGGCTTTCAAGCAAAGTAATCATATAATCACATTTATCGCCATCCTGATGAAAAGGATGGCCTGATCAACCATGACAGACGAAATAAAAGTGAAGTCTTTTTAAAAAGTTTTCAAGGGTATCGTTATGGTTTTATTGTCAACGGGCGTTCAGAACCTCATCAGGAGAAGTACCAGACTGTTTGCCAGTCAGTAATTAAATTTGTGTTGGCTTAAAAGATTACCAATATCTCAGCTTACATCTCATCCTTTCTGCACTGAGGTCACACAATTATCAGGCCCGTAAGCACGGAAACAGATGAAATTTTCCGTGTTTGTTATGACCAAAATGTCCCTCCAAATCTCTATGATATTTTACCAAACCAGTTCCCTTGGCTGGACAATATGTGTGCTGAACAATCAAATGTGTCAAACACAGTCAAACTTAAAGCCCCAAAACCCATCAGTGACCACACAGAGAATTCCAGCCGACAACACACAAAAACACTTCCTAATTCATCTAATGAAGTCAGAATGAATGGAGGGGCGATGGGGGTAACCAGGCAGAAAACAGAAGGGGGGAAGAAAGCACAGCTAGTCCATCAAGGGGCATTTTCAGAGCAGCAGGTCGTGATGAATGAGAGGGGTGAACAGTTCCGTGTGAGAATGTAACACATATGACCCAGTGCACAAGATGTAATTAGTACAGCGATGGCGAATATGTGCGGTGCAAAAGGCCAGGGGAGAAAGTTCACACAAAGAGGCCTGGATGGGAAAAATACATGCTATACAATGTTGCCATTTATATCAAAAAGGCGTTTATACATTGGTACGGATTTGCACTTAAATACAAACAGATGGTAGTTATGTGTAATATGTGCAATAATTGTGCATAACGTTACAGTAACATTAAATAAACTAACAGATATGACCCATCTTTTAATCATACTGTGTCATATAATAAACTACTAACAGTATAACAGCATATACAAGTGGAATGATCATGACAAGGCATTTCCAAGGAATATTCCCCCAATATACTAGAACTAGTGCTGGGCAGCGATTAATCGCAAACCAAAATAAAAGTTTTTTGTGTACATAATATATGTGTGTACTGTGTATATTTATTATGTATATATAAATACACACACATGCATGTATATATTTAAGAAAAATGTTATGTTTATATATTAAATATATTTATATACAATATAAATTATATGAATACAAATATATTCATGTAAATACATGTAAATATTTTCAAAATATATACTGTGTGTATTTATATATACATAATAAATATACACGATACACACACATATATTATATAAACAAAACTTTTATTTTCGATGTGATTAATCGCGATTAATCGTTGCCCAGCAATTACCAGAACATAAGCATTAGATATCACAAAAGAGCAGAGAACAACTAAAATTAACTTTTTTTTCAGTCTCACATGCTCAGCATCTTTTGCAAGAAAGTGTATGTAATCTGAGATAGCCTCCATATCACATATTAAATGGAAATAATAAATTAAATCATTCATTACTTAGTCAATTAAAATATTCAAAAAATGTAAATAATTAATTAAAAAAATATATAAATATATCATTTCTTTGATCTATGCCTTAAATATTTATTCTCAAATTAAGCATCAGTGCATGTTTTTATGCCCCTAATTAACCTTCTTAAACTGGCAAAGTGTGTTGAATAAAAATCAGACAGCCTTCAGATACAGATATTTGCAAAATTTGTGGCATTTGGTACCATTGAATTTTTTGCTCCAGTCTACTGAAAGCAAGTACACAGCAAGAACTTTATCAGGAAAATGGAAGTGCTGGTGCAGTTCAAAAGGGTTAGAGATTAAAAAAAAATTACAAAACAATCCACGAATGCAGAAAGGTCGGCAAAGCTCTCGAATTAAACATTGTACTTGATGTGCATAATTTTCTGTCATGTGGTATGAAATGGAGAACCAACTCATCAATCCACTTAGTAAGAGGACGAGGGAAATAAATAACACTTACTGCTTTTGTTATTCATATCTTTCTTCATTTTAAACAGTGCTGGAGTATGCAGATAAAGCATCTTGAAAAAAGAGATTTCAGTTGTAATTCAGGAGCGTGGCCCCATCGGTGGAGCTAAGAAACTCTCCATTCAAAGAAGAGTGAGATGAGGATGTTGAATCAGAATGAAAGCCATCCTCAAACCTGCTCTCTGTGCTTACTCAGGTCTCATACGGCCTCTTTCTGAGAGTGTGCAGTAGCATCTTTGGACATGAGACACAAGATGTGCTTAACTCTGATGAAGTTCATTGTGACAGCTGCACAGCCATGACTTGGACCACAAGTATCTGTCCGTGATGCCTGCTGGAATATTTTTTTTTCTCAAAGTAGGCCACCATATGTTGAGCCCAAATGGAGTGTGACATCAAGACTGCATTCTTCACTGGGATTGCTGGGATTAGGACCTCCACTATCAAATCAAAAACTATGAATATGATGCTGGGGAGTAACTAAACAAAAAGTAGCAATACAACTAAACTAACTATATTTTTGACAATAGCTGAGTTGTTTGCAATATACTGTAGCTTTTCCAGTAACAAGCTAGTTTTGCCAATAATAAGCTGTGTAGCACAACATTACATTGCTGTCACATTGTTTGTGTGTGTAGCTTTACTGCCGGGTGGGCTGAGGGAATAATCAAACATGCTCTCATATTGGAAAAATCTAATTCATTCAAGAGAATCAGTTTGTTCAGAAGGTTCATGTGAATAAAAAAATAAAAAATAAAAATCACTGGTTTGAGTAAAATCACATACAAATCATATGTCGCAATTGTGTGTTATTAGCTTCATGTTTCATCCATGGAAATGTTTTCATGGGTTTCTTATGTACAGAACTGAATGTGGAAGTGAAATGAACATTCATGATCTGAAGAGACAGGGTGGGTTATGAACACGTAATATGATTGACATATGAACAGCCAGTGAGCGGTCAGAATAGCAATCAAAGAAAATAAAACACAGCATGGGAAGCAGCTAATGCTCATCAGTAAAACAGTGGAAAATGAATAGAAATGACGTTTCAGTCTGAGCTATGCTTTTTATAATGAAGACGCACTAGTGTAAGCGTAGCCTAATAGATGTAGCCTAAAACTGTTTGCACTGATTTATTGTGTTGGTTACATTTTGTTCCATTGTGCAGTGGCTCAGGAGTCTTTAAGTCTGTAAAACAAATAAAACCAAAAAAAATAAAACCAAAGTTTGAGGATATGTGTAATGTAATCTTCTTAAAATGGATGGTATCAAAAAAAAAGTATCATTCAGGTATCGAAGTCAAGGTATCTGTATCAGTATTGAAAATTTTTGAACGATACCTAGCCCTTGGTTTGAGTCCCTGTGTGTTATAGATACACTTCAGATTCATAACACTCACTGAAGATTTCAATATTTTTACCTGAAAAAAATAATTTCAAGATAATTGTGGGGTAAAATAAAGTCACACTATGAGATTAAGTCACATTGTGAGAAAAGTCACAATTGTAAGAAATCTACTTGAAATTATAAGATATGAAGCCTCTGCAGTGTAAACAGGCTTCCATACTAACATGTTTTAGATATAAATAAATAAATACATAAATAAATAAATAAATAAAATGTTTAATATAAATGTATCAGTTAAAATTTTAATGCTGTCACCTAGACTCTCCATTCACTCCCAACCCTTACAGTGTAGCAAATAACTTTTTCAAAACAGTAGCTGTGAATTATGACTAGCTTCTAGCTTGGCAAACCTCAGTTTCAATGCAGCTTCTCCAACAGTGGGGCCTGAATCATTGTGCATGTCAGGAGTCTAGGTGATTATTTGTCTCTAAGAAGAAGAGCCTGGGAAAATAGGAGATTTTGGCAGAAAAACTAAGCAAGGAGGAAGAAAAATACTTCACAGGTGTAGCATCAAAAATGGATGAAAAATATGATTCAAAGCCGCTAGACTCCAAAGCCAGGGAGAAGGGTTTACACCACTGTAAAATATACCATTAATGCCATTTTAGTCAACCTACAAGGAATAAACAGAATAGCTGCTGTGCCATAGCAATACCACAACACTCATATCACACAGTACCAGCAGGTTTATTGAAACAGCAAACAATGAAAACCACAGAGGTAGTATTTTATGAGAGCTCCATGAACATGCAGCCTGTAAATCTGGAATAAAACACAGTTTTTGATGTCAACAAAAGCGATCTGTACCCACACACCAAACTCTGTAAACTTCCTCTCTGTTTGCATCAGATGCTGTTTTGAAACAGTGCCAGCAATGACCAGACGCACAAAACAGCAACATTTTGCACTTAGAGCCATTTCTAATTATCTAATTATTCTCGACTCTATATTGTGAGAACAAACAAACCCTGACTCCAACCTCTTGCCATAAGCTCACAGGGTCTGCTGTTGGTGCGGTCAAATCTCGGTAGTGGATAATCTTGTTCTTTTAAATCAGCGCTCAATAAAGAGCTAAACAAGCCCTTCTGCTTTCGCCGACCTCATTTGGAGGTCTGACACCACACAAGAAGCCAGATTTCAGAGAAACGAGACGGGAGAGAGTTGCTAATTAGTTATCACGATTAATAATCAGCTCTGTAAATGAACAGAGGGAAGGGACGGCGAGATATCGGTGGTGCTCTTCTGATTTCAGTCCAGAGTGCTTTTGATAGAACTGTGCCGTGCTGGTGCTCCAGCATCTCAATAATTAATGAACTCTGGGTGCCAAAATAAAAAAAAGTTCATGAATGCCAAAGCAAAAATAAGTGATTTTATGAAATACAAGCACTTTTATTAACACAAAAATGCCTTTGGACAGGGAAAATAAACGGGTGTTTGAAGACAAACTTTACAGAGGCAACACCATCCCCTTTTTGATTAAGTTAATTAAAGAGATTTTTTTTATTCATAATCTTAAACTTTTAATCACTATCTCTCTGTCGTCATCCAATAAGCATCGCTCTATTAAATCATTTGAAAAGACACTGCAATCATTCCTCTTAGATAAGGGTAATGGAGGTTCTTTAAACAGGCCTGTGCCAAGGAATTTAATTCTTCAAGTCACCCAAAACAATATATTCAACAGACTGCCAGTTGCTTAATGGACACACTCTGTCTTACTTATCTTAGTTAAAATCCTTCTCACACTCCAATATCCCTGTCATAATAAATGTTTATCTTCGTATTATGCAGATATGGCCAGATCTGGTCACTTTGGAATTGATAAATATTCTATGCAAGGTCAATGATCCTTAAAAAAGTTATCCACAACAACATCAAGCACCTAAACAGACCATCGATCGAGCTTATTAAAGTCCAATCAGACGTACAAGGCTGTGTCACATTTTTAAAGTGACATTCTACTTAATTTCCACTTTGCTGCTAATTCTCATATTTATATTCATAGTTTAATGAAAAATCTCTCATCATTTACTCACCCTATTACCGTTTGGCTTTGTTTTTTCCATGGAACACAGAAGAGTAAAATATAAAAAGAGTCAAAATATAAAAATCCTATGGTCAGCATGTGCTGTAAATCATGTGCAAGAACTGTATGACTTGAGAAGAGATAACAGCAGTTTCAAATTTGCTATATATTTTGTAAGGAGTGAAATGAAACGTTTGTTTCTTCGGTGGATGAAAGCAAGCGTGCTCACCGCTCCTCTAAAGTGTGTTTAGTTGAAGAACTTGGTGTACACTGACGCAATTTAAGTCAACAGAAAGACAGAAGACTGTATTACAAAAGGATGGAACAAACATGCACAACACCCTGCTGCTAGCCTACAGGAGGGAGTTCACGCCGGTTTTAGCCGGGTGTACACTGTCTGATTTTTTTCTGTCTTTCAAGACTGTTGCTTAACAGATTGTACGATATGATCCCGGTGAGATCTTGGGTGAAAGCCAAGGCAGACAGTCCAAATTTCACTGTCAAAACTCCGTTGGAGACTAAGACAAATGGCAATTAATTGATCATTGGTGAGCAAGGTGACAAAATTGTGCCAAAAATCAAAGTGCATTCAGTGGGCTTTTATCAATTTCCCACACTAAGCATAGAAGATTCGCTTGTGTTTTATCATGTAAAGAAAAATGCACTGGAATAAACAGCCTGTGTTGAGACAGGGATGCCTGTGATTGCCATCAGACAGCTGTCATGTATTATAGAACGGTGTTCAGGGCTTTCGTGTGATAACATCCTCGGCTCCTGTCACGTTTCACCGCAAACTGCCTAAAAGAGACAGCTTCATGCCCTTTGTCCTAATAGGGCGAAAAACATTGTGCAGTATAAACCAATATTTGCTCTGCCATAATGGAATAAAGGTTATTACATTTTTGGTAACAAGTTATTCTTCTGAGGCAAATTTAGGCCTATTTGTGCCTTTTCAATAAAAGGTTTTCAGTCACAGTTTTGAAAACTCATTTCAAAGTCTATAAAGGGACTTTGGGGCTGAAACTTGTGCTCCCAAATGGCACAGATGACCCTCAGCAAATATGGAGGATAAAAAGTGCCTAGATACCCAAAAGACCCTGTTTTTGCAGTCCACACAAATTTTCCTGTTGTCTATTATCCTCTGGAGACGTATCTGTGAAATCTTCAGTAGTACAGTAAGGTCACTTGTCGGACAGTAATTTCTGCTGAGACATGATTCAACATCAAATAAGCTCACACTGCAAATTCTCAACATTAATTCACTCACCCGCTTGTTCCAAACCTGAATGACTCGCTCTGTTCTGTGGAACACAAAAGGTGAAATATCCAGGAATATCCGCGTTCTTTTCAGTATAATGAAAGTAAATTGGGACCAGGTCTGTCAAGCTCAAAAATGGCAAAAAAAAGGCACCATAAAAGTGGTTAATATGACTAAGCAGCCTGAAATTCATTCAGGTTTCAACATTATTCATTGATTATCTTCCTCTCTGAAACTCTAACATTAGTAACAAAAGTCGTATGGACTACAACCATTACACACAGATGTCATCTGTCACAATCAACATCTAATATCACTGGCTTTTGTATGTCTTGTGACTAATCGTCATTGGTCTCATATTTGATTTGTGAGCTACAGCACAAAGAAAGATTTTCAGAAATAAATGACTTTTTGAGCTTGACAGAATTAGTCCCCATTCATGGAAAATAGCCCAAGGATATTCTTCTATTCTTAATATTTAAACAAAGCAAAGAATACCTTTCAGGTCTGAAACAACATGAGGATGAGTAAATAATTACAATTTTCATTTTTTGGTGAGCTACTATTTACGTGGCCCACTCAAGTCCATGCATTTCCTCTAAGATTGATCCAAACATCTCTTAAATAGCACCTGTCAACAAGCTCTGGTTTCAGAAAATAAGAAATCATCCTCGCAAAATAGGGAAATAATTTCCATGCCACAATGGTTGTAGCATTCGAAAAATACCAGGGTCATTAGCATCAGCTTGGGACGAACTAGCCTATATTTAAATCTGTGCTCCTGCAGTAAAGCAGAAGCTATGGTGTGTGTAATGTCTGAGGACTTAAAGGGCTCTCTCGATTTTGTCTCAATGACTCAGACGTTTTCTCCTCTGATCCACTCCAAGAATAAATATGAGGGCCTGCAGAGCAGAAGCCAGTAAAACCGAAACACAGACTACTGATCCTACGATATCCTCAGAGATGCAAAAAGACTACGGGGGGAAAAAAATTATTGCATTTGATTCTGCGCATGCAACCAGCTTTACAGCAAACCACTGGAGAATGCCATCAATTCAGATATCTTTTACACTTTTACAGTTCAGTAAATTTCTAAATAACAAGAAAAAAAAGGAATTGAAAAAAAAAAGGAAAAGATTTATAAAAGCTTCCAGATGTTGAGGTCAGTCATTCAAATCTGAAGCAGCAGTGGTGGGGGGGGGGACTCCAGACCACAAATAAAAAAAATTCAATACAAGTTAATATCCTTTTGTGTTTGACTGCTATATTTCATTACAGAGGAGCTGGCATGTTACAAGGTCCAGACTAATAATAACCAGTCAGGAAGGATAGAACGTTTTTGATGGCTGTTTACCAAGGGGCAAACCTGGCCATGCAGAAAAAGAATATGGCGAAATGTTGATTTAGTAGCCGTAATACTATCTTGGAGGGTTTAATAATGTTAAAGTGAAAAATCTGTCCTCATTTACTCACCCTCATGTTGTTCCAAACCTGTTTAACTTCCTTTCCTCAGTGGAACTTAGAAGAAGAAATTCTGAAGAATGTTTCAATTGTTTTTGTACATTCAATGAAAGTCAATGGGGTCCAAAACAACATCAAACCCCACTTACTTACTTTGTATAGACAAAGACAAAGAAAACTTTTTAAAAATAGCTTGTTTGTGTGAATTTTTATTTTTTGGTGAACTATCCCTTTAAGGACCATCAAGGGATTTTGTGTCTTTTCGAAGAACTTTTCATCCAAACTTTGTCTAAAAAGTATTAATTAATTATGTCACACTTGCAAACATCCTTTAGGACTTTCATTACATTAGCACTTTTGCTCATATGATATTATTTTAATACGACAACTGCACATGTTTTTTGCATGAACGGAAAATAAATTCCAGAATGCAAGCTGGTTATGCAAAGCAACTCATCGCCATTTCATTAAAAGGTAAAGAACCATGACAGTCCCATCGTTTAATTTGAGTCCTCTTCAAGCCCTCCGGAAAACAAGGCCATTAAGAAGGCTGACAGGCACTTAAAGTGACAAGAGTCGAATCATTTCCCCATTAAGTCCTGCAAATTAAGCACTCCGCTCAAGTCGCTCCTGTTGAGATAAGTAAGCTTAAATTTTTAATAAGTTCTGAGCGTCTCTCTTTAATACGCAACCCTGAAACCTCAGAGGTTTTATGGAATAATTAGACTAACTAACTGAAAACTACTTATGTTGGTGGCTTTTTTCCTTATACTCGCCTGAAATGATGAGGCGCCCCTGAGTGGATGAAGATTTTCGCCCATTAATCACTCGGCAATTGCTAACTAGAGTCTCGGACAAAGTGACGAGGTGTAGAGAGGAAGGGTGACACAAGGGCAGTCATGTCACAGAGCAAAGCACAGCAATATACTCCTGATTAGCATAAGCTAGAACACTTCACTGTCACTCTCAACACCAGGAGGAGGCAACAAAAGCTGTAGTTCACTGGACCTATTAACTTACAGCTACTGAGGGTAAAGCCTCCTAACCTATTACTATGCGCGAGATGGCAACTGGACTCAATCAAATTGAGGAGCTATAATAGAGCTTTCGTTATTTTAAGTAATTGGACGATTTCTGTGGCTATCTGAGCAGGCTGGTCGACATGTCGAGTGCTATTAAGAGTTTGAGGATTGTCAAAAATAATAGATCAACACTGCACTTTGTGAAAAGCTCAAACTGCCCAACTGTGCAAAAACAATTTGTCAATTAAAATGAGGATGAAAAAAATGATTGCAGGCTCAGAACTGCAGCCTAGTGGTTAGAACACATGGTCTAGAGTAATGGTGCTCATGCAGGGGGAAACATGTTCAAATCTGGCCCACATAATGTTTTGATGCCATTCCTTTGTCTTCTGCCCATAATTTCCCATTTTAGCTTCAATAAAAGAGCAAAAATAAATAAATAAAAAGTTTTTATGTATGTATGTATGTGTGTGTGTGTGTGTGTGTGTGTGTGTGTTTGCATATATATATATATATATATATATATATATATACACACACACACACACACACACACACACACACACACACACACACACATACATATGTTTGTTTTTGTTGTGGGGACATTCCATAGGTGTAATGGTTTTTATACTGTACAAACTGCATGTGCTATTGCCTTACACCAACCCTACCCCTTACAGGAAACTTTGTGCATTTTTACTTTCTCAAAAAAACTCACTCTATATGATTTATAAGCATTTTGAAAAATAGGGACATGGGGTAATGTCCTCATAAGTCACCTTCTCCTAGTCATACCCATGTCATTATACAAATTTGTGTCCTCATATGTCACAAAAACGCGCACACACATACACACACACACACACACACACACAAACTTTATATTTGTTTTTCTATATAAACATCAAACTAATTTGTATTTATAAACAAAAAATAGCTTGACACAACCTATGGTTAAGTTTTTTTTTTCATGTATGTATGAATACAAAAATATATTTATATGTTTGCATATATAAAAAATAACTTTTTTGCAAATATAAATATATAAAAATAATTTTATTTATTTTATAAATATAAAAAATACCTGATTAGTTTGACTCATGGTGTAAAAAAAATACATCTATGTTTATATGTATATAATAATAGCTTTATATTTATACATATATAAATTATTTTTATTTATAAATATAAACAAAAAACCTGATTATACATAAACAAAACTTTATTTATATTTATAAATACACAAAATAATAGTATTTATATTTATACATTTTAAAAATACCTGGTTAGCCTGAGGGTTTTTTTAATGTATAAATATAAAAATATATTTATATTTATACATGTACAAAACTAGAAAAACACCTGGTTAGTTTGGCTATGAGATGAGTTAGTTTAGCTATGATATGGGCAGGAGTCTGTTTTGATCAATGACATACAGGGGGAGTGTCTGGGAAAACCTGCTTGAAAACAGTCATTATATTTCCAAAGAAACAGCACACATCACCTGTAAAACAGGGATGCTGAAGATACTGAGGCTGACATACATCTTTAGACAGCAAAGGCTTTAGAAAGTGCTGTCAAATGAGGTCTTTGACCCCTGTCATCTAAACAGACCAGTGTAACTCCACAGATCTTGTCCTTGAAAAGTGCTGAGTGTGTCTTGCCAGTACACTGGCTGCACAGAAGCGCTGAATCCACCGAAAGTGGACCAGTATTTAAGAGAAGGCCATAGGAGTAACTACCTCTTCAGTCACCCAGAAAAGAAATCCTCATACTTTTCCCCTTTCCTCATAGCATGACTGTCACACATTCAGCAATGGGTAGGAGAAAACAGTCAGACTGTGAATCCCCTGGACCTCAGTGTCACATCGCTGTCCGGTTCATAGGCCGTATGTGTAGCAGTCACGATATGTTCCTGAGGCTTCCCTCTGGAACTTTATAGGACAATTCTGACTGAGAACACGCAGACTACATTTTAACAGAGGGTCTGGTACAAAAGGCTGACAGGGGTCAGATCACTCCGATCAGCCCCTGGAGTTCTGAAGTGCTGATTAAATTCCAGGAATTGTCCAGCATTCATCACAGTCCAGCACAAGGTGAAAACCCCATGTTAAAATGAAAGAAATCACAGGAATGGTTTAAAAGCAAAAATGGAAGTAGAGCATTGTGGATCCTTTGCTTCAAGAGGTTGGCAAGTCATATTATTAGAGCAGTGAATAACTTGAAACAAAATAATTACATGAAATGCTGAAAATGAGGAAGGAAGAAGGAGAACATATTAAATTGCACAGTACATTTCTAAGAAAACCTGTACCTTCCAATGTGACCCTTTGTGGCCGCCAGGTTACATAACACCTTTCCCACTGAGTTTCCTGTTGCAAGCAGAGCACTAGCATCCAGACCTTGCTGCACATATGTCTTATCAGACTGAAGTCATGCTGATTAACAGTGGTGCAAAGAAAGTTCAGATGCCTTTATAAATGAATTCTTACCGAGACAAGTCTGAAAACTGAGACAAAGCAGGAGGATTCCATCAATCTCACCTAGAGCACCTAGGAAAGCGCACATCAACTCTGTCCATCTTTTTGGGTTATGCAGCAGGAACTGGAGTATTAGGTCTATTTTTTTTTTATAGCCCCGGAAACCTTGAAACCCAGAGCCAACCTAAACTTTTGACTCTGCTAGAAAGAGCAGACTCCACAGACAATCCCTGCAAGCTGAATAGAGCTCTCAGAGTCTTTATCAGTGATCTTGTATTGACACCATAAAAAACTCCCCAAGCATTTGAAAAATATACAGTATACGAAAACAAATGTATGCATTGGCTTACCATACATCACTGGGAGAAAATCAGATAGAAGATAACATTTCTGGCAAATGAAAAGGCTGCCATGCCTGACTGGGGAAATGATGAATTATTGTTCTAACAACACTAAAATTCACGGAGCATAAATTTAAAGCAATGCAAAGCAAAGCAAAAACAATCTAGAGAAAAATGACAGATGCAGCAAACAAAACCTGCTAGTACTGCAACTCTGAATATTGACTTACAGGAGAGGTTTATTGCTCAAAGGTCAACTCAAGACTTAATGGAGTATTCAGGTATATGTCATTATAACTATACATACACACACATATACATATATATATATATATATATATATATATATATATATATATATATATATATATATATATATATATATATATATATATATATATATATATGTATGTATGTATGTATGTATGTATGTATATATAGTAGTCAACATTTGAAGTGGATCAAAACCTTTCATCAGAGTTGTCCTAAAACAAAAACAATACCCATTCTTGTCTTAGGACAACTTTGATGAACTCTTTTGATCCACTTCAAATGTTGACTACTGTATATATGAAAACAATCATACAAATTAGGCAAAATGTACTGAAAGTAACCAGGAAAAATCTGTACATTAAGTATGATGTTAAAATTGTTAAAAATTCCCATTAGTATATATAGCATTAAAACAACTGTGGATAATATAGCTCCAATTATTTGATCTTGGAAGATTTTGTCAAATTTTACATATTGGGATCTCCTTCCAAAGATGTGAGATTACTGGGGAGAAATCTACGAACTTAAAGGGATAGTTCACCCAAAAAAGAAAATTCTGTCATTAATTACTAGGGATGTACGATATTGGATTTTTGCCGATATTTTTCAACTCATTTTGGCTGATACCAATATATTTCCTTTTGTTTGGAAACAACACCAAGTCTCTCCTGTCAGGGCTCTAGACTGCGACCGTTTTTTGAGAATGTGCGAGTTAAAATTTGACGTGGTCGTATTTGTGCTAGTGCACAGTCTGCGCTGCTCCAAAGCTCCTGCTCCATACAGTGTGCGCAGCCGATCCGCAGCACATTGTAGCAGGAGTCAGATTTCACTGATAACGTGGAGAGAGGCGCTTTCAGCGCGAGCGCTTCGGGGTAGAGCCTGGTTTTGTAGAACTTGCGGACGCGTCAAGTATAAATCAGCCTTCAGCCTTTACTCGCAGCGTCAGCACGAGCGCGAAGGTGGGACAGAGCGCAACAGAGGATTTGGTTTTCAAGTTAAAGTAAAAGACGGCTTCTTAAACCAGAGAAGGTGAACATGTTGGCATCCTTGTGGAAAAAAAAAAACATTTAAAACCTGTCAGCAACATCCAGTTTAGTTTTACTTTTCTTTTTGTTTTCATTTTGAAAAGTCTTTTATCTTTGCTGTGTACCTCACGTCTCTCGAAAATGAAAGTGAAAGCGCACGAAGCCCGGGTTATAACACACCAAAAGAGGATCTCCCATTCACAAAATTTAAATCACAAATAAAGATGATGAAAAAGAACGCGTTGAATGTTGAACACTTCCGTTACCATATAACTATAAACTATGATAAACGCTCATCAGCATACATTGATTAATCCCATGTTGCAGAAAAAAATAAAATAAATTGCGACCAAATTATGTGCTCGTGTGACCAACTGAGAAAGTTAGTCACAAAAGAGCGACCAGTGGGAAGAATGAGTCCTGCCTGTGGAGAAATAATAAGCAAAATATTTTAATTTTGGTTAGTTTTTAACAATAACTTATTTGCTAGAATTAAATAAACAATAATGAAGGTTTTTTGACAGTACATTGAAGCTTTGAAAATAACTATAAATAAGCTATATATCAATCGCTGGATTTTTCCCCCCAGAAAGATGCAGTGTTAACCTTAACATTTTATTTTAAGATTTAACATTTGTAGATGGTCTAAAGAAAAAGAGTTGTAAAAATTCTGAAAATCTTTTAGAGCTTATGGTTTCTTTAAAAAACATAACATTACACATTAATGAATAAATCATTATATATAAAATTATTTAATTTACAAGTGTCATGTTTGTGATTTTTTCTTCATGTAAGCTATAGCTTCTGACCTTTAAATCAAAACATACTCATTATTTTATGACATCAATTACTGCTTTATTTAATCACAAACACAGTCTAAATGTTATTTTTATAGGCTGTTTTACTTTGATTTAATTAGAAGTAGGCCAACAGCGCCCCCTACAGATTAAAACTCCTTATTGAGTGGGCATTAGGACCCGGGGGAGGCTGCCGCTGCACGTGCTATTACTGTTTATCACACACCGAAGCGTCATTCTGTACGTGCTTTCACAGATTGACTGTTTTGGACCGCTGCATTTAATCTAATCATCATTCAGACAAAACTTTGCTTGAAGAATGAGCCACACTGCTGAAGTGATATAATCACTAGCACACCCTGAGCACATGTGAGTTAACCTATTCCTCTTATGGGCAAGACATATGAGCATAATTTTTCATATCGGGCCGATGCCGATATCTACATTTAAAGCCATTATCGGCCGATTCTGATATCGGTCCGATAATATCGTGCATCCCTATTAATTACTCACCCTCATGGCGTTCCAATCTCTAAGACCTTTGCTCATCTTCGGAACACAAATTAAGATATTTTCGATGAAATCCAAGAGTTTTCTGACCCTGCATTGACAGCAACGCAACTGACATGTTCAAGGCCCAGAAATGTAGTAAGGACATCATTAAAATAGTCCATGTGACATCAGTGTTTCAACCTTATTTTTATGAAGCTAAAAGAATACTTTTGGGTGCAAAACCCCCCCCAAAATATTGACTTTATTCAACAATTTGTGCATGCATGTGGTACTGCTGACGCAGGAGACTATTTTATCGATGTCCTTACTACCTTCCTGGGCCTTGAACGTGGTAGTTGTGTTGCTGTCTATGGAGGGTCAGAAAGCTTTCAAATTTCATCAAAAATATCTTATTTTGTGTTCCGAAGATGAACTAAGGTCTTATGGGTTTGGAACGACAATAGGATGAGTAATTAATGACAGAAGTTTCATTTCTGGTTAACTATGCCTTTAAGACCCCATTTGCTCTCTATTTAATCTCACAGCTGTGCTCGAAAACATATTTGCAATAATAAAGCAATCTTATTTGTGATTATTCTGTAGATTTTGCTTCATGTGCACTTACTGTTAGCTGGGTTTGAGGGGATTAAACCCTAACTGGTGTCATTCCAGTACACAATAGGAGAGCAAAGAACATTCACTTCAAGTTCAGTCATCATGTCCTTCTGAGACTTTAGGTACCCTTTGTGTCTTCCAGTGAGTCTGTTAATGGACAATGTGTGACAGTGTTGTGACAGCCATGTCAAGGAACAGAAATAAAAAGCTAAAATGGCTAAAATGTGAACACAAAGGGAGGCATGTTAACCACCGGCAGTCTCGCCAACAGCTGCATGAAGACTGTCCTTTCCACTTGCTTTTCAATAGTCGTCTTGTTGTCCAGGCCCTCAAAGGCATCCTTATGTAGTGTTCTAGCAGCACAACAACTGCTGAGGGAGTGGACAGACATTTGAGAACGGGTTTAGTATATCACTAGTGCTTTTACACAATGCATTTAAATTGTGTAAGCATGGTAAGGACAGATAAGCTGACCATTTCTCTAACCGCAAAAACATTTGACATTAGCATTCCTGCAAATTTGCTGTCTGTCATGGATGCACTAAAATATATTTTAGAGAATGTAACAGTGTAAAGATAGTGTATACTAACACATTTTCTATGTTGCATTTGGCAGCAGTTTTCGCACAGCAAGCGAAAACCCACCTTGGTATGTGGATGGCGTCCAAAAAAAGTAAGTATACATGCAGCTAATTCCTCTGCTATGGGAAAAATTGTATCTGTGCAAAAAAGGTAACACAGATAGAGACAAAGTGATTAAACTAGCTATCCAAACATGCTGCACAAATAATCCTAAATCTTCAAAACATTCCAAAATGCAACTTAATCCCCTCCATCGCAACTGTGCGAGCACTGCCCTCCCCATATACGTTCACAGGGACCATAAACACATGCCGACAATCAGTTCCTCAACCACAGACCAGTTTGCTCTCATATACAATCTCCGTGAACTAACGTTGCTAAGTGAAGTCTTTAGAATATGGACTCTGCTTACACAAGTCTAGACAAATAAGCCATCCAATTCAACCGGGTGAGTAACTCTGACCTGACAACTTTATTAATGCTTCAGGGAAGTAATCTACGTGTAGATGGACTCCAGTCAAGCGGTCTAAAATATATGATTGCTTAAAAATGGCCAGAATCAATAAAAGTGCTTTATTAGAGTACAAAGATAATGAAACTGCCGGTATGAAAAGAAACAGAAAATTGTTGTACTAATGAGAGATGCTTTTGAATAGGTTGTTAGCAAGATTGCTAGTAAGGTTTAAAATTGAGCAAATTTCAGTATACAGTATGTTGCTATTCAGCAGTTTAGCAGTTAAAAATCACTAACATTTAGGGGTGTAAAAAGGCACTGCTAAATTTAAAATAAAATAAAATGAAATAATTTAAATTAAATTTAAAAAGTGGGTTAAAATTAAATGCATCAATTAAGGAATTTGGAATTTAATAAGGGATTAATAATTGATGGTAAATTTCATGTAGGCAATCATTATTGAATTTAAATATTTTACATTTTTCTCTGTAAATGCATGCAAGTTACTACTTTTAACTTTTTTTTGTAAATGTAACAAATTTAGTGCATTTTCTATATTTTTAAATACATATTTATTCTGAATTTGAAATCATAGATTATTATTATTATTATTATTATTAAAAAATAATCAAATTTCCCCTGCCTGAAAATCATGTTTAATCAATAGTGTCAATTTATTATTATTATTAAGATAGCAGGGGCTGGTATTGCACCAAAGCCAACATTTTGATATCCAGCCAACCCCATTTGACTACACATGAAAGCAGTTTAGAAGAAAGTCATTACTGTAAGCCTCAGTTGCTTATGCACACAGCACACTGTCTTCTTATGTACATGGTTAAAACTGTCTGTGCGTTTTATCCCATTCACAGAATAAATAAATAATGTCCTCGATTATTTCTGCTCTCCAAGCGTGAAAAGTTAAATACTAGAGTTCTTTTCAGAGCAGGATAACAGAGACTACTGTAGACTATAATCTGTTGGAGAAGTTCAAATCCCAAAGCACCAGAACTCCAAAATACATGTGGTCATAAAAGAACAACAGCCATGAAAATGTCATTACTGGTGCGGGCAACCCACTGTGACCCGAGAGGACCAATGGGCTGCCATTTCCAGAGGGTGAAGACGGTTAACATCGGCACACAAACACAAAAGCGAGAGTCAGAGAAGGAAAGCGAGAGATCAGGGAGAGACAGTCACAGAGGGACCATGGGGAAATCAGACTTCACTAGTTTCTTTGTATATTTTCTAACAGAGAATAAATGTCACCTCTCAAAAACAAAGCGTTGCCAAGCTAAAAAAGTAGATGCGATTGAAGCAAAACCAGCTAGTAATTCCCAAGCCCGACACAAAAGCCCAAATCAAAAATAAATCCGGCTGACAGTTGTAACTTTTCCACACAATTCAAACAGGCTGGCCGCAGAAATATAGCTACGCTCCCTTGGCTCGCTTTCCAGAGCAAAACAATTGTGGTGGGAATTTGAGCCGTAAGACCACACGAGGAGCTAGCATCACACATTTGTGGACTCCATTATCGGCACACCTTGAGCAAAATACGATCTATTCATCTCACTGAGAACATTTGCGAGGTGTTATTTGTGTCATAACACTGTATCTACATCCACAGCACCAGCAGTTGGACCATGCTAACCACCTAAACCTTTGCTAATACGGTTTGACAAAAAACACTGAGTGCTGATGACTCACAGTTCCTTTCCCTTTTGTAATTCCTCAGAAACCAGGTTAAATCTCATCTGGCGCTCAAGCGTTTAATTTCTCTGCTCTGTTTCTGCTGTGAATGCTTCATCACATCTTCTAAAAGTGGAGTAGAGTCACGTTTGCTAATCTCGCAGGGGAGGGGGTGAGCCGTTTCACTCTAACCTTGACACATTTTCCTGTTTTCTCCTTGTCGCTATTTTAGGAGTGGAGCGAGAAGCTAGGACAGAACCTGATGCAGTACAATGCTCCTGGGAGAGATGAAAAAAGGAGGGAAAGAAGATAGAGAACAGAGCCACACCTACTCTATCACATCCTAGGGGGTTGCACCAACTAGATTAGTTCTGCCACGCTGGGTTTGCACCAACTAGTTAAGGATCACATGACTTCAGGGATGCATCTGTATTTAAATTCTAGCCGTTAAGTATTTTCATGCTGCAACCGTTACATGGCTGATATTAAATTCAATACTATTTTGTTTAAATGAATCATTTTAAATGCTACAAGTGAATTCAGGCATAGCATCATTGCAATGTATGGATATTCATTTTGAGATTTGCTAAATATTACATTATTAAAGTATTGGGGTTCTTTAAGATTAAGTGATCTAAATGTAAAAAGTCATGAAAATGAGCATGCATAATTAAACATCAGAGATGGCCTGAGCTCACGGGAGGGCCACTTTCCTGCAGAGTTCAGCTTCAACTTGCTCCGACACATCTGCTTGTGAGTTTCTCGTATTCCTGAAGACCTTGATTAGCTGGTTGAGGAGAGTTTAATTAAGGTTGGATCTAAACCCTGCAGGAAAGCAGCCTTCTAGGAGCAAAACTGGACACCACTGATTTAGAAAGTTCATATACTGTACACTACCGTTTAAAAGTTTGGGGTCAGTAAGTGTTTTTTTTTTTTCTTTTTAAAGAAATTAATAATTTTATTCAGCAAGGATGCATAAACTGATCAAAAGTGACAGTAAAGACATTTTACATTTTAAATATTTGGTCACACTTTGTTTTAAGGTCCAATTCTCGCTGTTAACAAACCATTAACTGCAAGTTTTGCCTCAAACTCCTAATTTGCTGCTTATTTAATAGTTAGTAAGGTAGTTGTTAAGTTTAGGTATTGGGTTTGATTAGGAATGTAGAATATGTGCTTTATATGTACTAATAAACAGTAAATATGTTAATAATAGGCATGCTAATAAACAACTAGTGAGAACTGGTCCCTATACTAAAGTGTTACCAATATTAAGCAGTTTTCAACTGTTTTCAACATTGATAATAATAAGAAATGTTTCTTGAGCACCAACAGTTTAACATAAACGATTTTTAAAACCAAAGCTTTTTGAGAACTTTTGTTCTCATTAATATTGCATGAGCAGGGTATGCAATATCTATGGTAACAAACATACTAAACCATAAAATGAATGTAAAAAAATTATGATTTAAACAACATTACAGTTAAAATAAATGCTTTAATGAAATTAAAAGGTTTTATAAAATGATAAACCTCACATTTCAGTCTTTTTCTTTTTGTAAGAAAAGGGTGAGTCAAATATAAATTACTACATTAAAATTTATTCCAAATATATCTTATTACCTTCAATGTTTGGATTTTTAGAATGCACATTTGTTTCTTGTTGATCCACTGGTTCACATTTACAACTTTGCATGTTTTTTTTTTTTAAAGACTTTTCTTATACCATTTAAGATATTTCAGTCTTTTTATAGCCTTGAATTTGGTAAAACTGAATTTAAGACTTTTTAAGAACCCAAATCAGCCAAATCAGCTTATTAGAATGATTTCTGAAGGATCACTGTGTGATACTGAAGACTGGAGTAATGATGCTGAAATTTCAGCTTTGCCTCCACAAGAATAAACTACATTTTAAAATATATTAAAATAGAAAACAGTCCATTTAAGTTGTAATAACCCCAACCCCAAAATTACCACATGAATGGTAGTGTACAAAAAAAAATCAAAAATCAAAATCAAACTATAAGCAAAAGGAAAATATAAACAAGACGAGTCTCTAAAATATATTTTTGCACCATTCATGTCAATGTAAGCTGCATAAATATGTCAATGGAGATATTCTTAGCCGCTCGGATATTCTCTCACAGAACGCTGATGCTGCAAGATGCACGGTGAGTCATTTCAAAAAGGTAAACAGTGACCCGCTGAGTAGGTTTTTCTGTAAAAATCAGTATTTGTGCAACTGTATCTCTGTTGTAACTCTGATTTAACAGCAGTGTTAATATGCTCAGTTTTCCTGGTAGACTCTGATCAGCCATACAGGACACAAAATTGGCAAAACATTTGATTAAGCCAGACAACTTAATTAGTCTAGACACAGATCGCATTTTTTGTTTGTGGATAAACCGCTCATCAGCCTCAGATTTGATAAGACGGTGATTCAGACCCCCAGATCTCCACGCCAAGAGATGCCAGGCACAGTGTTGATTCAATAACCGCCTTACCATGTATCCAGCACAGGGGCGTAACAATCATAATAGAAAACATATTTTCTAATTTCTAGGGAACAGAAAGACAGAAACAGAAACATCCTAACTCGGAATCGTACCTTATCCATTTAGTAACCATGGTGATTTCTGATTTCAGGTCTCATAACTGAAGACTTGAGAAGTTTCTGTAATACATACATCCCTTGGTCTCTATCATAGGATGTTGTTGTACCCTGCAGGCTTCCTAATTTATTTAACCATCAAGACTTTCCTGATCATAAGTATCCTATGAAAAAGATCATGATAGTCGAACAGCTTAATCAGCCAACTTTTGATTGGCCATGACTAACCAATAACCAAGCCAGACCAGATTGGAAATTTATGCTGGTGTAACCTGAAGAAAATACCAAAGAAATTAATATAAATATAAATTATAAAATATTAGTCTATACATAAATAATTGTTTTTATAATTAAAAAGAATTATAATTATTTTACCTGATATGGGGATCAATATTACGTTTAATTTCTTTCTGTTAAAAAAAACTTTTAATATAAATATAAATTATGAAATATTATTCTATATCTTGTATTTATATAAATAAATATAAATAATTATTTTAATTATAATTAAAAACAACTATAATTATTTTACCTGATATGGGGATCAATATTATGTTTAATTTCCTTCTGCTAAAAAAGCTTTTAATATAAATATAAATTATAAAATATTATTCTATACATTGTATTCATATAAATAGATATAAATAATTATTTTTATTTATAATTAAAAATAATTATAATTATTTTACCTGATAAGGGGATCATTATTTTTTTCATTTCCTTCTGTTATAAAAGCCTTTAATATAAATATGAATTATTTTTTTTCTATACATTGTATTTATATAAATAAATAAATAATTATTTTTAATTATAATTAAAAATAATTTAAATTATTTTACCTGATATGTGGATCAATATTATGTTTAATTTATTTCTGTTAAAAATGCTTTTTATTTTGTACAATAGAAAAGATCTTTAAGAGTTTAATATTTTTATAACCTGCCACAGTAAGGAGATTCTAATAAACTTAAAAAAACAAACAAATAAATAAATAAAATACATAAATAAGCCCTCATATTATCTGCTTCCAACAGAAGCCAAATTAGACCAATACTGACAACCCAAGCAGTCGATACTGACATAATTACCTATATATCTTGAAATCCCAGAAATTTCAATGTTCGTCTTTGTTGGAAGATAATCAATACCGAAGGCCTCATATGACATTTCTAAACTGCCTTAAAAATTGTTTTTATGTCCCGATCCAAAAACAACTCAATTTCTCTCTCTCTCCTCCTTTCTTGCTCTCTGCACCAAATGTTTTGTTTTGTTCTTTTTTTTCCAGCCCTTAGTAGAGAAAGCTGGAAAGGTTGCTGCTGTGAAGTGGACTTAAGAGAGAGAGATAAAGCCAGAGCTCAAAGTCTGGGGGCTGATTGTATCTTCTAATAACAGGTAGCGTGAGAAGCCAGGGCAAACAAGCCCACTGACTAATGCCCGAGAGAGTGTGCTGTCCCTATGAGACAACTCCATGCACACTCAGAATGTGCAGCCCTCGCCAGGCAGCCTCTGTGCCGCCACTGTGCTTTCCTGCTTCCTAGAGATGCTCCCAAAATCCAGCCATCTTGGAAGAGAGGGAATCAAGCATACATAAAGTTAAAAACTAGACAAAATTATATTTAAACTGCATTTAACTGCTGCAAAGTGTCATATTTTAGAAGGAAACTGAATATTCAAGAAAAAGACTTGGATTAGATAGCAAAAAGCAAGTTATGGTACAACATGATATTACTATTTCTTTATTATTATTATTATTATTATTATTATTATTATTATTATTACTATATTAATTATCACTTCTGAAATTGACAATTTAAGACTATATAATAAAAATAATGACACATTATCATACTATCATCACATTAAAACATATCATATTAATAATAATAACAAATTAATTATAATAATAATAAATAATAATGTTTACTTCTGAAATTCTGACAAAACTATGACTATATAATAAAAACAATCATCATCACAAGATATTCCAACAGAATGTCACTGTTTCCTTTACCACAAAATTATTGCATAAATTATTATTATTATTATTATTATTATTATTATTATTATTATTATATAATCAATTCTGAAATGCTGGGAAAACTAAGACTACATTATAAAAATAATTATCATCATAGGACATTACCATTGAGTATGATTTTTTATTATTAATAATAAAATTCTGACAAAACTATGACTATATAATAAAAATAATCATCATCACAATCACACAATATTACAACAGGATGTTATTGTTTCCATACCTGCATTTCTTACATCGACAGCATTTTAGAAGAGAAAATTACTGCATAAATTATTATTATTATTATGACATAATCAATTCTGAAATGCTGGGAAAACTAGACTATATAATAAAATAATATAATATAATATAATATAATATAATAACAATAATAATAATAATAATAATAATAATAATAACTATTAATTCACCTTTATACTCTCTTATTACAGCACAGAAACATCACTGATGAAATGTGCATAATAGAACCATTTATTATTTTTATTATATATATATATATATATATATATATATATATATATATATATATATATATATATAAAAAAAAATTCTGAAATGCTGGGAAAACTAAGACTATCTTTACAGGACATTACTATTGAATATTATTTTTATTATTAATACAATTCTGACAAAACTATGACTATATAATAAAAAATATTCATTATCGCAAGATATTACAACAGGATGTTGTTTCCTTACCCACATTTCTTATGTCAACAGCATTTCAGAAGAGAAAATTACTGCATAAACTATTATTATTATTATTATTATTATTATTATTATTATTACAATTCTGAAATGCTGGGAAAACTAGACTATATAATAAAAAAAAATTATCATTACAGCATGTTACCATTGAACATTATTAATAATAATAATAACTATTAATTTGCCTTTATATTCTTTCATTACAGGACAGAAACCTCACTGATAAAATGTGCATAACAAAAACATTTATCAATAAAGTAAATTGGGTCAATTTTGATTCCCGGCTTTCTTAAATCTCATTACATATTTTGCATTTTCTTAAAAAAAAAAAAAAAGATAAAAATGCCCAGCAGTTTGCATGTTCATGCATTATTGACTCGGGTCTAGCACTCTGCACTAGCTCCCTGCGGAGCAGTCAAAGTAAATCTCTCCGAGGGCAGTCACCTGCTAGTCTGGCGCTGAGCCATATGCCACAGTCTCACCTGCTACTATCATAACCACAGAGCTGTTCCTTCCTCTACCCAAAGCCACACCCAGACCCAGCAGGAGTCCCTGTCTATACGCCATCCCAGAGCCAGCCGACGTTCTGAAAAAAACAGTTAATTATTCATCCGCACAAAGTCTGTGTACTCTCTAGGCGCTGGCACAGAAGCACCTCAGCGAATCGTGCAGGTTAGTTGGCGCCGGCAACTCGATTCTTAAGGGAAGTGGTATTTCTCTGCTTATTTTTCCTAATGCATTCTGTGTCTACAATATTTCATACTGTGCAATGTTTTCCAGCAAAATGTCAACAGTGATGCATGTTTTTGTTTGAATCTGAGCAGGTAGATTAAGCATTGCCGGTGCTTGTACAGCTGAATTCTCCCATCACGCATTTCATACATTCATGTATTTTATCTCCAGAGCAACAGGGATTTAAGGAGGAATATATCAATTTGCTTCCATTTCGGCTTGGCCGTGATGAATGTTTAACAGCTGTGTCCTTCACAATAAATACAATGAACATTTCTGAAGTTGCAGTTGAAAGAAGCGTGTCGATCTGGAAAGATCTTTTTTTTTCTCTCTTTACAGTACTATACTAGAGGTTTCTTTGAACCAATGTACTGCCTGAGACTACTATCAAATTACAAAAAAGAATAAATGCATTTAGACTACTATCAAATTATAAAAAAGAATAAATAAATATAAAGTACAGAAATTTCAGATGAAAGACTATTATTTTTTAATAAAAACATTAAAATATTTTAAAAAATACATTTTAAAATAAAACAAAATTTTTTTTTAAATTATATTATCATTTTTATGTTATTTTATAATAACAAGTTAAAACAGAATAGTTCTATATAAAATATAGAATATACATTACATTCAGTAATATACGTTAAATTCAGTTTCTGTTTATTTTTATATATAATAATCAACACGCAAATAAAAAATTGCATGTGTGTGTGTTTGTGTGTGTGTGTGTGACCCTGGACCACAAAACCAGTCTTATGTTGCACGGGTATATTTGTAGCAATAGCCAAAAATACACTGTATGGGTCAAAATTATCGATTTTTCTTTTATGCCAAAAATCATTAGGCTATTAAAGTAAAGATCATGTTCCATGAAGATATTTTGTAAATTTCCTACCGTAAATATATCAAAACTCAATTTTTGATTAGTAATATGCATCACTAAGAACTTCATTTGGACAACTTTAAAGGTGCTGTATGTAGGATTGAAACCTAACGGTTGAACTAGGTATTGCAGTCCAAATTCAAAATATTGCAGAGGGTTTTTTTCACCCGGCCCCTCCTCCTCAGACTTGACGCACAGGCAGGTTGCCAGATTAATGGGACAAACAGGAACGAGTGCACATGACGATGAATGACATGAAATACGCTGTGTTTTCCGCCAACTGGCAACCCGGGGTGCCGAAATACAATTGGGTAAACTGGCAGTGGGCGGGTTTCACAAACCAAAACAGAGACCGACATTCTGGCCCGGAACGCACATTTTTAAAGGAGAATAACTGACTGTAGCATTGTTTTTCAGATAAACAAGTATGTTAACTTAACATGTTTCTTTAATATGTTTGCAGATATTTTGGTATTGTTATGCTTTAGTAGAGTCAAAAACTTACATACAGCACCTTTAAAGGCAATTTTCTCAGTACTTTGATTTTTTTCCACCCTCAGATTCCAGATTTTCAAATAGTTGTTTCTCAGCCAAATATTGTCCTAACAAACCATACATCAACGGAAAGCTTATTTATTCAGCTTTCAGATGATGTATAAACCTCAATTTAAAAAAAATTTACCCTTATAACTGGTTTTGTGGTCCAGGGTCACATATACATACACACACGGGGGGTGAAAACTTTTTCAATTTGAAGATCAAGGTAAATTGTACTTCATTTGTTTTCCGGGAAACATAGAAGTATCTTCTGTTGCTTCTGAAGGGCAGTACTAAAAATTTGGACATCTTCATCCTGTTCAAAAGTTTTCACCCCCTGGCTCTGAATGCATCGTGTTTCCTTCTGAAGCATCAGTGAATGTTTGAACCTTTTTTACTAGTTGCATTTGACTCCCTCAATTGTCCTCAGTGTGAAAAGATGGATCTCAAAATCATACAGTCACTGCTGGAAAGGGTTCAAATATGCAAAAGATGCTGGAAAGCTGAAGATTCCGCAGGACACTGAGGATTTTTCTGAAGAACAGTGCTCAGTTTAACTGTTCAGAACAAACATGGGACTCATGAACAACCATGACAAAACAAAAAACAGTCTTGGATCATCCAGGTAACCACACACAGTATTAAGAACCAACGGTTCACAAACTTTTGCATGGGGTTTTTAATAATTTCAGCTATTTTTTTGTCTTGTGGACTAAATGTAAACATCTTTCATGTAAAATATCTTACTCAGGACAGTACTAAATAAAAAAAATAACACGCATTTTGTATGATCTCTCTTATTTTGTTAAAATTACTAATTTTCACAGATTCTGCAAGGGGTTCACAAACTTTCAAGTGGCACTGTATATATAATTTCTTTTTTTATTTGAGTATTGATTATTGAACAAACAGATTATTTAAAATAAACAGAAATTGAATTTTATATATATATATATATATATATATATATATATATATATATATATATATATATATCACAAAAACACACATCCAATTCAAAAATATTTCAATCACATCCTACTTTATTTGACTGAATTTACTTTTTTACTCAAAAGCACGTCACATTACAGAATCTACATGGATTGCGAACAATTTTATGCTGCCTTTCAAAGTCAGTGCTAAACAATAACTAATGTAATGGTGTGACATTTACAACAGTATCTTCTGCATAAACAATGATGTCATAAGTCAATGGAGGAAGCATGCCCACATGGTTACTATAGTTACCTAAAGTCACACCTACACAGCAGCATCCACACTCCCACACACAGCCACACCTCCACACAAACAGATAATGGGCATCACTGGATACCGATTAGAAACCAGGAGCGCAAATACGCCTAATGACAGCATTGAATAAAGGACAACCATGGAGTCTCCTAGAGAAGCTTTAAAGCCCCCTGCCAGCCCCAGTATAAATCGAGGGTCAACGATTAATGAGGTTGTTTGTGGTGAGAGGCCTGTGTGCTCCGCAGACCAACCCTCTCCAAGTCCATTAGAGCCGGACTGCACTAATGACAGATTACTGACAAACGACGCCGTTTGTTTTCAAAGAAAAAGTAATAAGCTTAGGTGGACATGACAGTCATTCTTAATCTCCTAGCTATCTATTATCACTCTGAAATGGGAATGCTGTCTTTTCATATGAAATGTGAGCTGTCGATACACTGTGGCATCGACAAAGAGCCCGTGATCAATCATGAGAGAGCTGCATAAAGATTATTTGGCACCTTCTCATAAAACCTCCACTAAAACAACCTGCTCAAACTAGCCACTCACCATCTCGTCACACTGCAAGATAATACAAATGAATACATCAGCTTTTTAACATCTTTTTGGCCAATTAACAAGCACAAATAACAGGAAGAAAAATGAATGCAGTTAGTTGTTCTGTTCACTGATTCCTGATGAGGGTTTGTTTCATCTAAAGCTGTAATGGATGGCAATATATTCATTTTTATCCTCACATTAATGGAGATTTTGTTATTTTCATTAGCACACGAGTGCCCAATCTGGAGGGCCAACAGTTCAGCTTTAAACCCTAATTAAACACCAAGTAATGAACCAGGTAATCAAGGTTTTTAGCAAGTTGGCGCTAAACTCAAAAGGACGGTGACCTTCCAGAAACAGGATTGGGCACCCCTTGATTGAATAATGGGGGGGTATGGAAACTTGTACTCTCTCCAACTTCATCTGGTGAATACAAAAATTAAATAAAACATAAGTCATATTGTGAATATACTGTAAAAACAAACAAAAGAACTGTGAAAAATATATTTGTATTGTATTTGTATATATTTGTCAGTGTTGAGAATCGATAAAAAAATTAACTAATTAATCGCATGTTTTTTCTGAAATTAATCGTGATTAATCGCGATTAATCTCACCTAAAATTAAACTTTTAAATATACATTTATATTGCAATAATTTCACATTTAATCTTCAAATTAAAGTAGAAACAACATAAAGACAGTATATTTTTAATATTTGTTTAATGCCATCTTTTTTATGACTGAAGGCCAGTATCACTGATACCAATACTACTGATGCCTCTATGAAATTGTTCTTTTTTTCCTAATATTTAACCATTGACTATAGCCATTCAACATTACAGTATAACTGAGAACTATCAATTTTAATATTTATTAGACTTTAATAAAATAACTTCAAATTTAAGTGAACTTTAAACAATCTTCACATAAACCCATTAAAACAAATGTCATATCTAGCTACCTGTGCCCTTCAGCAAGTAGGAAATATACAGAAATTGAATAGTTTAGTTATCAAACACTAAATTAAATAAAGATGAATCCTTACATTTATAAAAGTTATTGATTTGCTCTTTTTTTTTCTTTTTCTTTGATGAACAGACATCACAGCAGCTGGTTATTAGGTTATTTTGGGTGCTGTTTCTTTAATATATAATATAAAAGCAAAGTGACGGCGAGTTGTGCGCCTTCACACTAGAGTTTACGTTACGTGAAACACAGGTGCGCTGCGCATCCATTGAGATGAACTGAAAAATAGCACAGATCGCTTGACGGAGAGTGAAACTCTGACATGGTCAGTCAGTGTTCGGCGAGTGAAAATATATCTGTGCTTAACTTATACTTAGCCTCCCACTCACACACTGGCGAGTAAAATCTGAGAATTTATTAGCCAGTGGCTAATATAAGACATCATTTAGTCGCCCAGAGTGAAATTTAGTCGCATATGCGAGTGATTTACTCACAATGTAGAGGGTTGTGTTTTATTTTATTGTTTGGGTCATATTAACAACATAGGCAGCAGTATAGGTACTGTATATTATGCTGCTGTCACTTAATACACAGATCTAATATAAAAACGTGATTTCTTTCCCAGCTGTTTGCCATCACAGACATAACTGACTGTGTATATGTAACTTATGTGTGTTTTTCACATAAACTTGCATGTATTTGACAGTTTAAGCTCAATAAGATGAAAGAGAATTTAGTTTAGTACTCACATGCTGTGTGACAGCCGCTTTCTGTGCACGTGTTTCGGATGTGTGCATTCAGAAAACCGTATATCAGAAGTTTAAACTGGTATGGCTTTAAAACGCATGATTTCAGCGTGATAGACATGATAATCAAAACCAAACAGATGTTTTTAAGCAGAGTATCTGAAGTACGAGCTGTAAAGGCACAGCCCTATTCTGGAAATGGGGGCGGGGAGCAGCAGCTCATTTGCATTTAAAGAGTCATGCAAGAAAACAGCATGTTTCAGCTTCCACTCAAAATACACATTTTGATATACACATAAATACACAAAATACACATAAATACACAAAATACACATACTCAAAATTCCACTCAAAATACACAAAATACAATTTTTTTCTAAATGTAAGCTATTGCTTTTTTGTTTTATTAATTAAAGGGCACCTATTATACCCCTTTTTACAATATGTAATATAAGTCTCAGGTGTCCACAGAATGTGTCTGTGGAGTTTCAACTCAAAATAAACCATAGGTTATTTATTATATCATTTTGAACTGAAACTTCACAGGCACGTTCTGTGGACACCTGAGACTTATATTACATATTGTAAAAAGGGGTATAATAGGTGCCCTTTAATTAATAAAACAAAAAAAGCAATAGCTTACATTTAGAGAAGTCTATATGTATAAATATATAGTTTATAATATATTAGTCTCAGCCTCAGACGTCACGCCCCCGGAACGCTGGCTAAACGTCTGATGCATATGGCACACTTATCTGGAAACACTTCAGGAGTTTCGAAGTCATCATCGGATTGGTTAAATTATACAGGATTTCCAGGAGTCGTGTGTGTCGCATTCTTTAACGTTCTGCCCTGAAACAAAGATGTCGTGGCGGCAAACTCCCTTATCGAAGAAGAAAGCTGTCGTGTTTACAACTGTGACAATGAGCGCTTATCAGTATCAACTAAACTCTGGATTTTCAAAAGTATGTGAAATATTTCAATTTTGAGGCATAGAATGGTTAAAATATGTCCAAGAGTTTTACACACTGGTCTGTTATTGTGGCGACATTTCCACGCCCCTAAACATGACACGCCACAAAACGAAATGTGATTGGTTGCTTTACCTGTCAGTCAAATGGCCTCTTGGGTGGGTCTTGGCCGTTCAAAGCAGGCAAAGTTCCCAGACCTTCATCCTTCAGTCTGAAGGTCTGGCTACGCGAGACTAATAAAATATTAAGTCTAAGTATTCCATGATCATGAACAGTGTTGGGCACGTTACTTTAAAAAAGTAATTAGTTATAGTTACTAGTTACTTCTTACAAATAGTAACTTAGTTAGTAACTGAGTTACATCATTATAAAAGTAACTAATTACCAGGCAAAGTAACTATTGCGTTACTTTAAAAAAAAATGTTCAAATATGTCAAATAACTTGGATGCCACAAATATTAAATATGTTAAATGAATGAAATGGACACTAAATAGAATAAATTACTATTATAAAATATTGTACACTAATCTACACTATTTTAATGTTTCTGTGGAACAATGTGAGAGACACCTATCAAATTCAATATATTATTGTAAATATTATCAACCCTCTATGGACACCTTGGCAATAGAATTGCCATTGGCTAGTAAATTTTTTAGTTTACTCACCAGACTAATATTAATTATCTGATATACTATTTTATATTATATACAGTATATATATACAGTATATATATATATATACACACAGTATATATATATATATATATATACAGTATATATATATATACAGTATATATATATATATACAGTATATATATATATATATATATATATATATATATATATATATAGCTTATGCTTGTAAAATGGCACAGTTTTTTTAATATCTGACACTTAGCATCAGTCAGTCAAGCATTATAATATGATATTATGATAATTTAGCATTATGTGATGATAGAACTTTAGTAATTAGAATAATCATGTATGAATGCATATTTGTCATGTTGACTGAACTTAGGACTGGTGGTGGTGCTGCTTAAGATATTGTTTGTCATTTAGTGTTTCTATAAAAAAGGGGAGAAAAACTGAAAATAATATTGATAAGATAACAAAACTACTACGAGATCTACTACTAATAACAATATAAAACGCACTAAGGATTCATGAATATTAACGTTGTCTGCGTTCGCTCGAACTGATTTGCTGAAATCAAAATAGGGGCGATAATAGGTGAGCGCCAGCCAATGAGATTGTCGTGTACGTATTAGTTCCGCCCACTACCAGAGAACCCGGCAGTTCTTAAAAGCTGTCTCCGTTATTTTGACAGGAAAATACAACAAATAATATCATTTACATGTAGCGCGTCAATTCTGCATGTTATGTAAGACTTTCTCACTCTGTCTCTTTCTTTGTGTGTGTGAGACAAAGCGACGGCGAGCTGTGCGCCTTCACACTAGAGTTTACGGTACGTCAAATAGAGCTACACTACGCATCCATTCAGATGAACTGAAAAATACAATGATAGTAATATTATAATATATTATAGTAACGCTTCATTTTATTGTCAGTAACGGTAATGGCGTTGTAACGGGGGAAAACGTAATTCGTTTGATTACTCGTTACTGAAAAAAATAACGCCGTTAGTAACGCCGTTTATTTATAACGCCGTTTTTCCCATCACTGATCATGAATAAGATTTAAGAAAAGACACTTTCTCAGTGTTCAGAGAAAAAGGATGAAAAAAGTGTTAATAAGAATTTATAACATTTATAAAGTGACCGCTGATAATCTACTGTTGATGAATTACTTGACTAGTTTTTTTATGTTGCAAAATGTTACAGATTATTGAAAAACTGCATATTTTGTTCTTATGTGTTCATGAATAACAGGTAAAGAATTTTAAGAAAGAATTTTTGGTTGCATAACTGGAATTTCACATATTTTTGTCTCCTGTAGCCTGGCTTGGGCTGTGCTGTCACACATGTCCTGATTTTGCTGAGTTAGATGTGCTCCTAGGTCAGGGGTTGGCAACCTCTTTCATCCCTCTGCGGTGGCTCCCTGTAGCATGGGTGTATTCTATAAATATTAAAGAAGACAAATGATTTATTGTTGTCCAGCAGTGTAGGCTATTTTATTTCTTAGCCAATTAAAAGTAAGAGATAAGTTTTTTTTTTTTTTTCAATTAGACATACATAAATAAATATTATTAGACCTATTATTATTATTATTATTTTTTATTATTATTATTATTATTATTATTATTATTACTACATTTGACATTTCTGTCCCCCTCACCTCTGAAATGATTGCTACGCCCCTGCCCTGTAACATAACTGAATATAAAACTTTAGCTATATGCCGTGTTCTTTATTTGGGGATAAAATACAGGTGCATCTCAATAAATTAGAATGTCGTGGAAAAGTTCATTTATTTCAGTAATTCTCAACTCAAATTGCGAAACTCAAGTATTAAATAAATTCAACGCACACAGACTGAAGTAGTTTAAGTCTTTGGTTCTTTTGGCTCACATTTAACAAAAACCCACCAATTCACTATCTCAACAAATTAGAATATGGTGACATGCCAATCAGCTAATCAACTCAAAACACCTGCAAAGGTTTCCTGAGCCTTCAAAATGGTCTCTCAGTTTGGTTCACTAGGCTACACAATCATGGGGAAGACTGCTGATCTGACAGTTGTCCAGAAGACAATCATTGACACCCTTCACAAGGAGGGTAAGCCACAAACATTCATTGCCAAAGAAGCTGGCTGTTCACAGAGTGCTGTATCCAAGCATGTTAACAGAAAGTTGAGTGGAAGGAAAAAATGTGGAAGAAAAAGATGCACAACCAACTGAGAGAACTGCAGACTTGAGAGGATTGTCAAGCAAAATCGATTCAAGAATTTGGGTGAACTTCACAAGGAATGGACTGAGGCTGGCATCAAGAGCCACCACACACAGACGTTGGAATTTGGCTACAGTTGTCATATTCCTCTTGTTAAGCCACTCCTGAACCACAGACAACGTCAGAGGCATCTTACCTGGGCTAAGGAGAAGAAGAACTGGACTGTTGCCCAGCGGTCCAAAGTCCTCTTTTCAGATGAGAGCAAGTTTTGTATTTCATTTGGAAACCAAGGTCCTAGAGTCTGGAGGAAGGGTGGAGAAGCTCATAGAACAAGTTGCTTGAAGTCCAGTGTTAGGTTTCCACAGTCTGTGATTGATTTGTGGTGCAATGTCATCTGCTGGTGTTGGTCCATTGTGTTTTTTGAAAACCAAAGTCACTGCATGCGTTTACCAAAAAATTTTGGAGTACTTCATGCTTCCTTCTTCTGACCAGCTTTTTAAAGATGCTGATTTCATTTTCCAGCAGGATTTGGCACCTGCCCACACTGCCAAAAGCACCAAAAGTTGGTTAAATGACCATGGTGTTGGTGTGCTTGACTGGCCAGCAAACTCACCAGACCTGAACCCCATAGAGAATCTATGGGGTATTGTCAAGAGGAAAATGAGAAACAAGAGACCAAAAAATGCAGATGAGCTGAAGGCCACTGTCAAAGAAACCTGGGCTTCCATACCACCTCAGCAGTGCCACAAACTGATCAGCTCCATGCCACGCCGAATTGAGGCAGTAATTAAAGCAAAAGGAGCCCCTACCAAGTACTGAGTACATATACAGTAAATGAGCATACTTTCCAGAAGGCCAACAATTCACTAAAAATGTTTTTTTTTATTGGTCTTATGAAGTATTCTAATTTGTTGAGAATTGGTGGGTTTTTGTTAAATGGGAGCCAAAATCATCACAATTAAAAGAACCAAAGACTTAAACTACTTCAGTCTGTGTGCACTGAATTTATTTAATATACGAGTTTCACAGTTTGAGTTGAATTACTGAAATAAATGAACTTTTCCACAACATTCTAATTTATTGAGATGCATCTGTATTTTGTGGCTCCACGTGAATTTTATTCTGTGGGAAAAGGGCCAAAATGGCTCTTTTGACATTGAAGGTTGCAGACCCCTGTCCTAGGTCAACATATTTTTTTGACCCTGGAACAACATTTTAATCCAAAAATTAAGGTTTTGACCATATCTCTACACCTAAACCTAACCTTGCCCATGAGTAAACAAAATATCAGAGGAAATCATAGATGAATGACACTGATGTACAAGCACCAAACACTGATTGTAAGCCTAAACTTCACAAAAACTAGGGCTGCACGATATTGGAAAAAACTCACATTGCAATATTTAGTTTTTCTGCAATATATATTGCGATATTAAAAAAAAAAAAAAAAAAAAAAGAATCACCAGATGACTTGAATAACTTTATTTGGGAAAGAAAAAAATCAGTGATTAGGGTGATTTTGTATGCAAGTAAATCAGCATAGGAAATAAACAAATTACAAGCACAGATAAATATAATAGAACAAAAATACAAATGAAATAAACAGTGCTTTGTATTTTTAAGGCAAGTCTAACAGTATTCAGGTACAGAAATTGAATAATCAAATGTAAAATAACACTGCATGGTCTTCACTGTATAAATTAAATCTTATAAATCTGTGTTAAAGCTACAAAAGTGATTTTTCTCTATGTTTTGTTGTTTGATTAACATGACATAGAAAGCAACGGGGACATTAAACTGCTGTTATTGTTATCCTCTTTCTTTCTCAAATGTTTACCTTCACCTAAATCATAAGCAACTGTTTTTTTTACAAGGATACTTGCAGAGACATGCATTTTGACATAGTTTCGTGCATACATGTCATTTCAGGCACAAAATAGTAGTGGAAGTGAACGGAATTCAGTGTTCAAGTGCATCTGCATGGCTCTCACCTTGTCTACACTGGACGCAAGCGGCGCAACGCAAGAAAATACAATAGAACCCATTATAATCAGTGATGCTGTGTGACTGACTACACTGGATGCGGCGTGATACGACAAATCCCTGCCAGTAAACTGATGCCTCGTTCTATTTATAACGTACTGACACAAAGTTCAAATGATTGGCAATGGTCGCTTTGTCACGTCCAATGTAGACAGACTTTGGGGCCGTTCACATGGCGCGCCTAAAAACGCGTGGAAAATGCCAGCCACGGTTTTCCAAACCATTTGATGGCTTGCGCTTTCGTGGCGTCTGCCATTGCTAAGCAACCATGATCTGTGCTCTCATCGGCGACGCGGAAGTTTCAACAAAGGATAAATGGATTTCCAGCACTGAAAATCGCTTGCAGTAGCTCTGCTACTAAATTTATTTAAAAATGGATATCTCTGTACAGCTGTCGCGTCCGGTGTAGACACGGTGTCTGTGTGTGAGCAAAGAAAACGATCAGTATAAATATAACGATCAGTATAGGCCTACTAAACATCGCACATCCTGCGATGTGACTATCGCGGATGCGCACATCGCGATATCAATGCTGAAACGATCCCTACATTCCATTCGGAAGTGCTCGTCCCTATGCCCTAATCCCTTCAAAGGGTTTACCCTCCGGAGTGAGAGCTTCAAAGGGTTGAAGGGTGTAGGGGACCAAACAACTGTTTCTTGAAGTGCGCTTCTGCGTCATCATCCTGTGCCCATACGGAGGCGCCGTCATCATGCAAAGAATCTGCGCAAAGGATCATGGGAGCCCGAAGTGTCCATCAGTTGTACTCTTCGAAATCGTTCATTCCGAAGGGCCCTTTGAAGTGGCTAGTTTTGAGCACTTGGAACAACCCTTCAATATGGCGACCATGATTGTTTTCACTCCGAAGTGCCCTTCGGAGGGTGATATATCCCGTTTGGAACGCACCGCCAATATCGTGCAGCCCTAACAAAAACTATAAACTGGTTCTTCAAATCTGACTGGTTAATCACAATGTTGTTCCAGGGTCAACAAAGATGTTGATCCAGGAACATGTCGCACTTGGTAAAATCAGGCTCTGCGTGCCGTCACTCTAAGGAAATGTTTTTTTTTTTTTTTTTTTGTTAAATTAACAAACTCAATACTATTTTTCAAATCTGTCCATTAATCAGATATCTTTTTTACCAACTTAGTGATCAGTATCTTCAAAATCCAATATCTACATTTCTAGAAAACACCACAATGCATTTCAAAGAAGCCCAAGAACAATGTACAGAGGAAACTGAACTTTTCTTCTGGAAGATTCTTCTCAGTGATGAAACAGTAATGTGAGTGTTCAAACACAGCTGCATCCATACCCTGAGCCCTCCTCGGTCCCTCAGTCCCTCTCTCACTCGCCCCTGGATACTTGCCTTTTATCTGTATACCCTCCATTACAAAGAATTGGACAGCTGTCACTCTGTTGCCCAGAAACCTAATACCTACACAGACGCTGTTCAATCACAGAGTGGACGGGTAGGTTTGACCATGAGGTCATCTGGACTGTGAACAAGACAGATTTCCCAGACGCATTGCAGACAGGCGGCCAAATCAACAATTTGGTTAGTGGTTAAATTTCATTTGGCACAATAAAGGGCTTATGGATGAAATGCTGTCATGAATAATAGAATAATGATGATCATATCATGAAACACACTGAAACCTAATACAAGAACAGCCACTCCAGTAAGGCTGGGTGATATGTTCATATTTTTTTTATATGATTTGTTATATTATTTAAATTATTAAAAAAGTAGTTACTGAGCTTTTTGACAGCATTCACTCTATATTTGTATTTCTGTCATGACAACTCTCGGAGAGATTGGCATGGTAATGTACATGACAATGTTAATGTATTTGGTCTTGGCAGAATAGATCTGCTATGCTGCTGCTGCTGCTGCGGCAGAGCAAGTACCGAGACTTGCTACTGCCAATACATCCACAACATGCTGCTGTGAGCATGTAAGAAATACTGCTACTGCAAATATAACATACATGAAATAAGCCCCCAACAAAGCAGGAGACATAGAAGGGACAATACAATACAAGCCAAACATATGCATGCTGCTGAATATAAGGACAAACTTCTGCATCAGTGGACAAGCATGTATCCACACACATAAAGATGAACAGACAAGGAAAGACAAGACACCCCCCAACAAAGCAGATCTATCGCCAAGACATATGTACTGCTGCTCCTCCGAAGAGCCATGTGAACTGCATGTATTACTATCTATGTGTGCCTGGGCTACCATGCCGACCGGCTTAACACTAGTGGCCTATGACTATGTGAGCCTTGCCTACCATGCCGACCGGCTTAGCACTAGTGGCCTATGACTATGTGAGCCTTAGCTACCACGCCGACCGGCTTAACACTAGTGGCATATGACTATGTGAGCCTTGGCTACCAACACCGACCGGCTTAACAATAGTTGCCTACGACTATGTGAGCCTTGGCTACCACGCCGACTGGCTTAATTCTAATTAGACGCGCACTACGTGTAACGTTAATTAACAAAATGGATATATGTTGCAATCCGATAGAATAAGGCCCCAGCATCCACCTGAACAAATATCATAATTTAGTCATTTGATATCTGCTGTTATTTTCTACACTTCATCAGTCCCAGCAGCAGCGTTACAGCTCCTTAATTCATGTTTGTGCAATGAAGACGGACAAAGTTAGCCGATGTATGCCATTCACTCTCTCATGTAGATAAAAGTTATCAGGGTTACAGTGCACAAAACTCCTGGGTGGACTGACTTGAATGAACTGAAATAAAAGCAGAATAAAAACGTTCTTTCTCCCTTTTCTGAAACAGCACAGCTAGAGCACACGTCACACAAGCATATTTCTCTGAACTACACTACCCATAATGCATTTTATTCAGGACTACATCACTAGGGTGTCGAAATTAATTGTTTCTATGGTGCATTGCGATGCAGACGAGGACGATTCGGTATCGGTTAATTAGTAGACCATAACCGATTATAACGTACTGACGCTTTTCTGACATCATTTGTCGCATACGTGCTTTGTCGCATTAGCATACAATGGCGGAGGGAGGCGAGACGCGAGTGTGCGTATTTAAAAATGCTCCAACTACTTCAAAAGCCGACATCTGGGCACATTTCGGCTTTTTTGAACAACCTAGTAAGTACGACCTGGAGAAGACACATGCTGTGTGTAAATCATGTCACGCACAAATAAAATATGCAGGGGGTAATACCACTAACTTGAGAAACCACGTCAGCCGTTTTCACCCTGAGATGTTAACCCTGTCAGTGCCAAGTATTTAGTATTTACTTTTGTGTATTTATTCTAAATTCTCCTGTTGTCTTCTGTGCCCAGACTTAGTTTTGTTTGATGTTTGATACATTCAAGAAGCGTGTTTTCTTTGAGCAGGTAAAATTAAAGGTTCAGTTCATATATCTGACTGCTTGTATTTATTGACAAAATTGTATACATGTGAAGTAAAATTGAAAATTGAGGATGCAGTGCACTGTCAATGCATCGTGATATCGAATTGAACCGAATTGATGACATGATAATCGTAATCGAACCGAATCGTGAGACCAGTGTAGGTTCACACCCCTATACATCACCATAGATAGTGATCTTAGTGATAACTTTTAATTCCCTTCTTACGCAACACTGTCATTGATATGACTGCGATAAGTGCGTGCTTCTGATGCTGCATGCAGCTGAAATCAACCACAACTCAACACAATGAAAACATGAACTTTAGAAATAACGAACGTGAACATTGAGATTATGCCGATGTAGACTGTATGATGAACTCCAGTTAAAATGCATACACAAGAATGCTTATTTCATTTAACCTGTTCATGTTCGTTACTATCAGCGTGTCCTTACATGCTCTGAACGCCTTTGCTCCAGCTGTATAAACAAAGATGCTAAATGCTGCTGCTAATATGCTTAATATTTCACTGATGCATACAATGCAAACTGCTAACATGACACATAGTTTAAACGTGTTTATGGATGCTCATTTTTGTATTCAATTAGGCAGACCACACAAATATACACAGCGATATGGATTAAAAGAGCATTCGCTTATCTTAGATGTTGATTTCAGCTGTTCTGAAGCACGCTGCGAAACTACTACAATAAACACTAGTTATATATTTGAATGTTGAGCAGATAGCTCATTGGCTACCGATACAAGAGAGAACCAATCAGCTCTACCATGTGATGATGTCATTAGGTCAGATTGAGTTAGACCTGATCGGACTGAAGCGCCATCTAGAGTTTCATGCCAGAACTCTGTATTAATCAGTATGTTTTTGTTTTGAATAGCTTAAATTCTGATTTCAACCAATAATCATTTTGACATAACGGCCATCATACATACACAAAAAATACACAAAAGCAAATAAATCAAGGCTTGTTTTCAGCAAATAAGAACATATTTTATATAACACATATTTGTACTACAACTTTTTAATAGAAAACTATTAGTCTTCAGCAAACATTTTAACTTTTTTCCTCAAACAAATCATTGAATCAGAGAGAAAATCAATTTGGAAAAAATGGATAGTTGGAGCTGATTTGAAATGATCAACTCTCACACCATTTTTATTACAAGACAAGGATGCATGATGAAACAAATCTAATGAAACACACTTTAGGAAATTTTATAGCCTAATGTAAGCACATTAAAATCCTCACAATATTCACCATGTTGTTTGTTATTAAACTACCACCAAAATCATTGTGAATATATTCCCTACTCTCCAATTCACTGTTTCCACAGAGGCTGGAGAATATTTGATAGCATCAATCAGTTTCACACTACACATGACTAACCTGGTCAGTGTTTTATGCGTTCTCAATTAAGTTGCACTAACAAAACTCAACCAAACCGCTAACGTCGCTGGCAGAAAGTCAATTCTCCAAATGACTTGCATTCTATCTGATTGAATCTGTCTTTGCCTGTCCCATAATGTCTTACCGCCTTCCCAAATCTGTCTCCAGAGAAGAACAAAAGACATTAAACATTTATTTCAGCTCAAAATGAGCGCTTGTTTGTTGGGTTTAAAACAAACTAATTACTGCAGAAACTGTGTCTGCCTCCTGACTGTATTTGCGTATATCAGACACGCTTTTCAAGTCACTGTTGGACATCACCAAGGTGCATAAACACATTAGGAAGGGAACTAATTAAGGCTTTTCCACATCTTGGACAAAAATACTGTCCGGAGACTGTCTTTCCCAATAACAATAATGAGACGGAGAGATCTAGGGAGCCATCATTCTCACAAAAGCAAGGGTGAAGCTGTGCACTCGGTCCTCTGGAAGAGTAGACATGCTCTGTTCTGACGGCGAGGTCTGTGTTTTCCATGCCTCTCCTCTTTGTTCCGCTGACTGCTCGCTGTGATGCTCATTAGGATCCATAAACAATAGAAGCAGCTCTTCTAATGAGAGGCCTTCGAAACTGCCTGCCCATGGGAAGCCGGCCATGCCGCATCTGCCGCCACACCCGACAAGCATTTGATTCTCAGCGGTTATGGCTGGCGTGATCAATCCAGCGGAAGCTCTTTGAGAAACTCACTTCGCTTTCTTCCTAAGGATGCTAGATTTTTTCTATGATGTTTACGGATCGTTCCGGTTATAATTTGCAGTTCTGATAGAATGATTAATGAAGGTTACATGGCCTCTGGATGTGAAGATTGCTAAAAACATTACAGCTGTCTCAAACCAGGCTTAAGTTTCATATTACAAATATACTGTAGCAAGTAAAGTACCTTAAAGTGGATGAAAATATTTGGGTCATTGAAAAAATAGTTCACTCAAAAATTTAAATATAAAAAAATACACTAAATAAACAAAAATGAGTATATAATGAGTTTAATGAGTATATACAAGCATATGATGACAGAATATTTGAAATCTACAATAAAATAAATTACAATTATATATAATATATGCATATATAATTTTCATTTTATTAAAATTAATTAATAATTTTATTTATTTATTTATTTATTATAAACTGTAATATTTACTCACTTTCATGTTGTTCCTTAAAAATAAATAAAATAAAAAAGTTTAATTTAAAAAAATTGTCAATAAAAAATGGTCAGAATATTGTAAATAAATACATACATATTTTTACTCACAAAACTGTCATTATTTACTCACTCTCATTTTTGTTCCTTTTGTATTCCACCAAAAAGAAAAAAATAATAAAAAGTTGGATGTGTAAATAATGACAGAATACTCATGAATGAATTAATGAACACTCATGTTGTTCCTATTGAATTACTTTGTATTCCACAATAAATAAATAAATAAATAAATAATAAAGTTGGGTAAGTAAATAAAGACTGAATATGCATAAATGAATGAATGAATGAATGAATAAATCAACACTCATATTGTTCCTTTTGAATTCCTTTGCACTGCACCAAAATAAAATAAAATAAATCATCAAAAAAGTTAGGTGAGTAAATAAATTCATAAATGAATGACTGAATGAATGACTGACTGACTGACTGACTGACTGACTGACTGACTGACTGACTGAATGAATGAATGAATGAATGAATGAATGAATGAATGAACACTCATGTTGTTCCTATTGAATTCCTTTGTACTCCACAATAAATAATTAAACAAATAAATCACTCATCATTCCTTTTTAACTCCACCAAAAAAGAAGAGAAAAAAAAACTTTAGTGAATAAATAATGTCACAATATTCATGTTTGGGAGAACTACTCCTTTCTAATTCTGTCTGTATGCTGATACACCAGGTGTGAAAGTGCAGAAATTTGAATGGGCGATACATTTTAGACCCAAGCACCTGTGTGACGGGCTCATTTATGCACCACAGAAGGTTAAAACGAATGTTGCTCTATGCTTTCCTCTCAACAGTGTGCTTCAGAGACGAGGTGAATAACACTAAACTCACAGTTGTTACTCTACTGACGCGGCTCCACATCGTAGCCCCTCCACACCATCTGTCCCAGCCAGAGACAGACAAACAAATGAGGAGGCCTCCTGGCTAAAAAAGATAAACAATCACCTCCTTCAGCCCTTACAGCAATCTGCTGCACATCCATTGATGCTGCACTAAATGCTTTTCAATCGTCATAGATTTTCCCCACCTGGACCAAGTTTAAAAATAATCAGCTCAATACTGCCGAAGACCACCTGCCTTCTGTGCGGTCTAAGCTAAGATAGCACAGGTCTTTTATGGCTGGAAAGTAGTTTTTAAAGTGGTCTATTTCTGAAATATCATTCTAGTCCTAAAGTAAGAGCAAGGACCTACTGACATCTGACATTTCAGGCTGAAATGTGAAAAACAAAGTAGAAAAATGCAATTTTAAAAGTCATGAATGGTTAGAGGACATGGCATGGATATGTTTCTGGCTTATGCTTATCCAAAATAAGTAAGGCAAGGCAAGGCAAGTTTATTTATATAGCACATTTCATACAATTAGTAAATAATATATAAACCAAGATTAATACATAGTTTCCATATTAACCATATATAAACATGTTTCTTTCCAATTAATCAATGTTTACTCTTTCTTAACAACATTCATTCACCTATCCATGTTGAAACTACAGTACTGCCACACAAAAGATAAATGTAATGCAACTGAAACTACAGTGCAACATGGTATAATCTCAGTCAATGAGAAGGTATTGATTAATATATAGTTCCACAAAGAAAGATTTTGGCCAATGAGAATAAAACGTGAGTATGGCTACCTAGTAACCCAGCAGAGAAATAAAAGTTAAGAGATCAATAAATTTTTCTCTCACTGGTCGCTTCACATGATTGAGCCTTATTAGGAAGGAGAAAAATTAAACTGAAGAGATTTTAATTTTTAATTGTTCATTTTTAATTTGCTTTTAATTGTGATTTATTGTGTCTTGTCTGGTTAGTATGGAAGAATTAAATTAAATTAAATTAAATTAAATTAAATTAAATTAAATTAAATTAAATTAAATTAAATTAAATTAAATTAAATTAAATTGTGACATTAACTCAGAATTTTCTTTTTTTATATTTGAAAAAAAGGAAATCTTTTTTTTTTTTTTTAATTTACAGGTTAATACACAATGTTCAAATTCTCCTCATTCCTAAAACTGTACTTTCCTTTTTCTGTGGAAAACAAAATACTTTTTTTTTTCTTTTTTTGGTGAAAATTGTCACCAAAACAGTTTGTTTACCCACATTCTTCAGAACATTATCTTTTGTGTTCTGCAGAAGAAAGTATGTTATACATGCTCTTCTCAACGGTCCTCTATTACTCATGCCACGTTTGGAAGTCTTGATTCATTGGGATTCAATGATTCGTTCAGACAAGAAGTTGTTTAATGAGGAAGTAAATGATGACAGAATTTTCACTTTTGATCTAGAATTCATCATCTATCTCTTTTTAAAAATAAAATACAGTGACTGAAAACCTCCAAGATCCTTGAGAATTTGGCTTCTCAGAAGGGGTACGCATCGTTGCCAGAACTGAGAACGTATATCGGTTATCTCTGGCTTCTGTTTCCTTTGTTCTTAAAACCTAAACAGATGTTCAAACCCAGGGGTTTGCGCCAGTGATCTAACAGATGCCCCTTCAGCTACTGTAACCCACAGGATACATGCAGGAATGAAAACCCTGGTTATGAAAACATCTTTTCAGAATACGTAATCCACAGTAATGTTTCCATACACAGCGAAAGTAATTTCATACATCCATGATCAAGGAGAGTGAGAAAAATGACTGTGTTAAGAGAGCAGACACTCTTTTTTTTTGTCTAAATCCTTAACCTTTGTTGCTCAGAGCGCTGCTGTGCTGCCGAGTCAAAGGAAGAGAAGACTATTTTTGTTCTTTATCACCCAAAACCTCTAAACTCCTTGGAAAAGACAGCAACTTTTACAGGAGTTTGTCTCCCAGCAGGCCTCAGTCCTGCATCCTATCAAAACAAGAAGACTGATGAAGGGATGGACGAATAAAACACCCTGCTTGTTTTTAGCCCAGGGCTAAGATTAATATGGCAAATATTATGGACGTTTGGCAGCACGCATCAAGAACATCACCTCAGTGGTATTGCAAGCAAAGAAACAAACCTATCGACCATATTTCCAAATCAGCTACTGTTAGATTGAATTTGCCTCTTTCACTAACCTATAAATTATACATTGATGAGGAATAACTACCTAAAAAGCAATAAAGCTACATTTTTCAGTGATGTAACATTAGCTCAGTTACTTAAAAAAAAAAAAAAAAAAGTACTTTTGCCAGTAACAAGATATATTTACTTGCTAATGTGTCATGCTGCTCTATAGCAAGCAAATAAAATCAATAAACAAACATGCTCTTCTTAACAGTCCTCTATTACTCATGCAATGTCTGAAAAGTCTGATTCATTGTGATTCATTGATCCGTTCAGACAAAAGCTGGTTTATTAAATGAACTGCAGATTAATTTGAGTCCTTGAGCAGAAAACATAATGTAGCTACATTAAATTTGGTTAACTTTTGACTTGACTGTAGTTGAATATTTTAAACAATGTGTAGCTCATAGCTTGGCCAGCTATAGTTTCCCCAACAACTGTGTAAAGGCAGAACCACTTTTGTCTGGCTGTGATTCAGCCGAAAGGAAAGACGAATGACGAGAACAACGAAAGCACAGGAAAAGCAATCAAAGGTGAGGAGGCAATCACAGTGGCGACATTAGACTCTCCATATTCAGCTGAATTGCCTACTATGGGAGCAATTGATTATGTCAACAGCCATATGGCTTTGTGCTGGGAAACTGCTGGCGGGAAATGAATTACCGTACACTGGAACCACTCTGAATGCCCCGAGTCTCTTTCTACGATTTCATACAAGTAGCAAATCAAATGTCAAGGGCATGTACTACTACTACTATATTTGCAACCTGGGAACAGATTCGTGGATACAGGCATGAAAATGAAAAGCTTTGAGAATTCAGTCAAAACACACAGAGGTTTTCGACAGAGCTGAAAGAACGCCGATTCGTCCCCTCTTGAGAAAACTGGCATGGGCAACAATGCAACGGATTGCCAATAAACTGACCACAAGTCTCAAAAAAGCATCTTGGCAGTAAATATGTGTGCTTGAAATATGATACTTCATTGCAAGATGCCCAGGAGACCAGAATGCTCCTTTCTATGTGGATTCATCAGTTATGCCATCATTTTTTTATGTGTTGATGGCTATGAGAGAAAAGATGCAGATGTGTTGTTTAGAGCTATCAGTAATGAGAGCGGTCGCAGCAATACTACACATTTGCAATGAATGGTTGTCTGTGAATAAAACACACGCCTGAAGGCTGTGAAATCTCTGCAGTTTAAATTAGAATCAGGTTTGTCTGATCTGATTACATCAGCACGCCTGTGGCAGAATCAGATGTAATACTGCGTTTGATAAGCAGTGGGAGACATACAAGCAGTCTTGTCCAAACTAAAAGCACTCAACCAGAGAAGAAACACAGCGAGATAGACTGCTGAAAGATATTTTTAGATCTCAAATGAAAATTAAGACAGAAATGTGCTAAAAATATTCATAACACAATGCTTTTTTTAGACTCCAAGCCATGCTTCTAATTCAAAGCTACTGTCTTTGTATTTGCGCTTGTACTTTGGCCCTCCAATCCCCAGTATTCACTCTTTTGTCTTTTCTCAGGTTATTATTCTTCAAATTTAGGCCAGTCCTTGCAGGGATTCCAGAATGTTCTTTTTGAACATGAACTCACAGGCTCTAAAAGGACTGGGTCTTCCACAGGCAAGCATTTCATTATTAACATTGGTTAAATGTTGTGATTTAGAGACATCTTTGAGGCATAGTCTTCTCAGTCAAACTGAAATAGAACATTCAGTTGTAGTTCCCAAATATAAAATTCTACATCTCTCTAAGAACACTTGAATTCTTGAAGTTGCAGCATCCAGCAGTTGACTTTTTAAGGAAAAGTAGGATTTTTAAAAGTGTTGTTTACAGAAATCTACTAAAAATACAGTAAAAACTGAAATAATGTGAAATATTATTACACTTTAAAATAACTTGTTTTCAATATATTTTGAAATGTAATTTTTTCCTGTGATTGCAAAGCTGAATTTTCAGCAGCCATTTCTCCAGTGTTCAGTGTCATATAATCATTCAGATAACTTTCTAATTTGCTGATTTGGTTCTCAAGAAACATTTCTTAATATTAACATTTGTGCTGCTTCCTATTTTTGTGGAAACTATGATGCGACTATGATTATTTTTCATGATGTCTTTACTGTATCTTTTCATCAATTTAATGTGTCCTTGCTGAATAAATGCATTAATTTCTTTCAAAAAAGAGAAACTTACTGACCCCAAACTAGTGTATAGAGGGCTGAAAAGTGACATAACATACATTAAAACAGTTCAATTCAATATAATGTCAACGTTTTGCTTTCATTTCAATATGCTGGTGCTCTTCATTGTGCTCACACATGCTATACAGTATTACATCTCACCAAACCAGGGTACCAGCTTGCTTCTGCATCATCTTTACACAAGAACTAGTAGCTAATACATGACAGCGGTTCTTGCAAAGCAAAGAAACTGCAGAAATGTAATATGTAGGGCTGTGACGGTCGCCGTGACAACTGCGTCACTGCGGTGGTCGGTTGCCACCACGGTTGTCTATTGCCACCGGCGGTAGTGCATGTGACGTCACACACTCTATAACAAGCATAATACAAAGTTTTGTATACAAATGTAATAATATAACAGTTGCCAATTGTTTTATTTAGACTATAAGTCTATGCTAATTCACAAATTACCTCAAACGCCATACACGGCGTTTCCTTTAGATTGGCAGGTTTGAGCGCAGGAAAATACCGTTTATTCTGCATTCAGCAAATTTATTTCGTGTTGAGCGATGGACCTTGTTGGGAAACCAAATACTATATCGCCGATCTGGAATCATTTACATTCATGTTACCCATCCGCGTGTCTTCAAGTTCACGTGATCACAAACGCCCGGCTGGTCAGGTTTGTATTGGTGAGGCTTTCTCCAAACTAGCCAAATACAAACGAGACAGCGATAAATGTAAGATGTTACCAAGAAATGTGGCAGCATACGCCACGATTCCTATTCCACACAGAGCGCGTGCAGACGAGGACTTAACCCGCCCGCTTGCTTGGTGGCAGAACAGAACCGTGTCTAAACCGGACGCGACAGTTGTCACGCCCCATCGCAACCTACAGTCTATGGTCGCAACACAACAGGTTGAGTGTCTACACTGGACATTTGAACTTTGTGTCAGTACGTCATAAACAGGACGAAGCAGTTTACTGTGGGGATTTGTCGTGTCATGTCGCGCAGCATCCAATGTACACAGCATCACTGATTACAATTTGTATTTTGTCGTGTCTTGCTGCGCCGCTCGCATCCGGTTGACAGGGTGTATTTAACTTTTTTTTATTTAAGGCTACTTTCCTATTTGACTATTATTTGTTTGATATATATTTTAGTGTTTTGCAGGCTGCGAGTTCACTGACGGAAGTGCTAAAATAAACACGCACGTTTGTTAATAGATGATCGAGCCTCATTTATTTGTTGCGTTTCAAAATTATATATATATATATATAATTTGGAATTTGAATATTATATATATAATTTTTATGTATAAATATAGGCTAATTAATATCATACCACCGCGCCACCAGCGGTAGTTGGTCCATTACCACCGCGGTGGTAAAAATCTGCCACTGTCACAGCCCTAGTAATATGATCACATACAAGCAATTGTGCCACAATCAGGTAATATTTTGAGCTGCTAACTGCTTAAATCAAACCGATTAAGACAGGTTGTCATCACATATTACCTTCTGAAACTATGCCTTTGGCAGTCATTTGGCATGACAAAATTAGCACAACACTTTTATCTCATTTCATCATGGCATTGACTAAAATGGTTTACTATGAATGGATAAAGCTGTGAAAATAGTCCTATAATTATTCCGTTTGCCGCAAGTGGAGGGAAACAGTAACCTTATGAAAGTGCTTTGGGCTGCTCTTGTTTGAACACTGTGTGGTAAGGAACTCAAAGTATGCGCAGACTTTGTTTTTGGTGGTTTTAACCGGAAATCTACTCCAAATTCCTTGAAGTGGGGTACAATAAAGTTGAATCTTGGAGACGAACGTCTCTGGACTGCAGCATCTGAATGTTATTACCATAACAAAAGCCCACAGAATAGCTAGAAGAACATGTGTAAAGTTCAGCAAAATGCATGATTATATTACAAATATCTAAAATAATGCATGATGCAGAGGAACCAACAGTGATACATTCAAACTCAGTAGTCTATATCCAGGATGATGTCACAACCATTGCTACGCATTACAACATAACAGATGAGTCATTCAGTGGGATTAAGGGACTTTCAAGCTGCACCTTAAAGGTGACGGGTGTAATTTCTGTGCCCCTGGAGACACCAAAGGGAACTGCAATCTGTTTGTTTGAGCCAGAGGAGGTCTATAATACCTGGAGAAAGCCATGCATTAGCGTTCCCATTCATCTCAATGGCAGTTTCTCGGCTATCAGGCTCCCCTGGAAGTATATGAATTGATATCTGTCATCTTTGCTCATGCATTCAATTCTGAGCACTTTAGTTCTCTATTCAATTCTTCAAACATTTACATTTAAAATTGCATCTTGTCTTAACAATGCAAAGACCTTGATTATAACTGTGCATGCACTTGACTCAACCAGTGGCATGAGTTTGGGGCACGTATTTGTCATGAGCCAGCAAAGCAAAGAGGAAGAGAGGCAGAAAGTTGTGTTTAATGTGGGGAGTGTAAGACAATGTTTACACTTCTCGAAGTTGCCTCTCGGCCTGCGACTTCAGGAGGCCCTTCTACTTGAATTAGGAGAAATCCTTTCAGATATGGGTTGCAGGGATCAGGGGTGGCTTTTCAGCATGACAAAACCAAACCCATTTTCCTCCTTTTTTTTCTTTTTTTTCCCTCCAACACTCTACAGGACGCCTTCGGCGCTTACACAATGCAAATCAGTCTGAGCCTCCTTTCAGAGAGTGATTAATATGCATAGACGGCCCATCTTTATCAAACAGCACAAAATGGAAAACAACTGGAGAACATTTGGGACGATTGGATTTCAGTCAGCTTGCGCAAAATAAAATTAATACATTTTTACAAGAAGGAGTCACAGTGTGAACAGTACAGCATGAAAGCATTAAAATGTTTTTATCTGGTGAAACATCCAGCGATCCTACAGCATGGGGGCAAATCTCTCTACCAGATCACAATTCCTTTTCAGCTCTGATCTGATGCTTATGTTTTCATTGGCATCAGTCTTAGTAAAGCAATACCGTTCTAAAATTCACTCTGTAATGACCATACAGAAGGACTCTGAATCTTTTTTTTCTGAGAGGAGAGGTTTAGAGGTGGACCCTTTACCAGTACAGATAAAATATCTGGTCAAATTTAATGAGACTTTTAAGAGAAGTGATAAATTCTTTCTATTATAACACATAATTATTCAGCAGGCACACATTCTCTGAGAATTTTATTTTTTTTTAAATGTAGAGAGCCTGTCATTCATTTATGTGCCATAAAGAAGACGTGTCCTTGAGTTGAAATCAGTTGATTTAATTATGGTCTGTCTGTGAACCAAAAAATAAACAAATAAACAAAATAACTGAGCAATGAACTTCATGACATTATCTTTAAAAACTAACAAAAACACTAACAATGGTAAAAACAGAAAGCTGCACCTGCAATATGAACGAATGCCTGCACATAAAAGCACAAAATTATAATTATAAAACTATATGTGTGTGTGTGTGTGTGTGTGTGTGTGTGTATATATATATATATATATATATATATATAT